>OW445489.1:1200000-1685000 GCA_918226075.1 Microctonus brassicae
TATATTTTTTTTATAGATGAATTGGTCGTACACATCACTATTAAAGCCGATTATCCAAAAGTCTTGCCAATATTTACGGTCGTGACATTATATCCTAATCCAACGTCAATGGATGTGATTCGTGATATTGAAAGAGAAATAAATGTGATGTGGGAACGATCACCGACATTAACCGCACAACTTCAACGACTCCGTGCATGTTTTGATATTTATTTGGAGACTGAAAATATTTTACCGCGTGAAAAAATATTCTTTCACTTGGTTAAAGGTAGAACACGTGCAAGACCGTATAAATATTTAACGATCGGTGGTGGAATTTTCACTCATCGATAATTTCATGACACTTCTATAAATTTCCATCTGTAAAGACATGTACATGTATACGTATGTGTGTATAATGTTTTGGAGAAAAGTATGGATGATATGAATGGTAAAAATCGTTATTTTCAGTGATTTTGATCTGAATGTGATCAGTTTTTTTTATACATGAAAAAAATTCATAATTCAGAGAAATAATATTATTTTTTTCCTATATTAGATTGTAATTTGTTGATTTTGTATTCGGTATTCGAGCAATTGCAATTAAATAAGCCCGTAAAGAATCGCGTAATTTTTTGTTTTCAATTATTAATTGATTATAATCAGTTTTTATCAAATAATTTTCTGTTTTTATATAATTGTACTGTTGCCAAAAATTTTCCAATTTATCGTATGGATTCATTACACAATAGATATTTTCTTCATTGGAATTTTTACCACAATAATTACTGTATTTATTTATTATCATTAATAAATGTTCATAATTTGAACACATTTTCATTAACATCATTAATGAAATACTCTTTTGTTTTAATTTTTTCAAATACTCTGCAACACTACCGCTAATGATTGTTTGTCGTTTCAATTGAATTTCATTCATTGTTTGACTCATAAGTATATCTTGTCGCAATTTATAAATTTGTTTATTTGATATTTCAATTTGATTTAATAATTCTGATACAGTTTTATCGCGAGTAATGGTCAGAATATTTTCATGATATTTCAACGACTCAATTGTATGAATAAGCTGCGATTGCAATCCGGGAAATCGAATTGCTTCATGCTGATATGTTAAATCTTGTTCCACTAAAATATCATAATGCTTTCTTTTATCATCTGTTTTTTTCTGATAATCCATTATAATATTATTCAATTCCAACCATAAATCCTCAATTTTATTACCAATTTCTTTGTCAATAAACAGTTTATCTTCCATTTTCTGAAATAAATATATTACAAAATATACTCAAATAATATTGATTCTAATTCAACATTATAGATAATTTACTTACAGAATATTCAATAGTATTTGTATTAATAGCATTTCTAATTTTTGTTTTCATTAATTTGTTCTCAATAAAAATATTTTCTGCATAACAAATAATCTCAATGTGCTTACAATTTTCTTTCAATGAATTTTCTGCACAATTCATTTCATTTAATTCACCAATTTTTATTTCTATCAATGATTTTTCATAATATTGATGCAATTTACCAAGTCTCAATCGATGATTATTTATAAATTTATCAATCATTTTAATATGAGACGATTGTAATTTACGATGATCAATGTCAGCTGTATTTAATTTCTCATACAATTGATCAATCACTGCTGTTTTAGCTCTCAATGCAGAGTCAAAATGTTTCCACAAATACTCCAAATTATTATATAATTCTTTGCATTTTAATTGTCGTAAATGAAAACGCCATTGTTCATTAATTTTTGCAAGATTGAGTCGTGCAAATGCCTCTTCGCGTTTCAATTTATTTTTCGTAAATGCAGCAATTAATTGTTGCTTACGTCGTTTTGCTTCTAATTCAATTTCCGCACGATGCTGAAGATATCGTAATTTTTCCTCTTCACTCATACGCGCTAATTTTGATCCTTTCCCTTTTTTTTTCTTAGGTGGCATTTTGGAAAAATAAAAATATATCCAAACTCAATTGCTCCTATACACTTGTTCCACTAAACTCGAACAAATTTATCCGATGAAACAAATTTAAATACTCATTCCTCGAGCATAACAACGCAAGTTTGATCAATAATAACATTTTTCAATTGGGTTCAATGCATTTATTTATTATAAAATATATATACGCATGCGAAAAAACAATGGCGACAATAAACAGGTTTATTGCTGGATTACTTAAGATTTAAAAAGAAAATTTTATACCATTATAATAAACGTGGACAATCCAAATATTTATGCTAATACACACTGGAATGAATAAAAAAAAGAATACATTGAAATCAACTTGAATCAGAAAAAATTCTCGTTGAATTGATAATATTAATAATATTAATAATCGATTGAGGTAGATTAATTAGTTTCACACTTGAATAACAGTTCCAAACACAAAAAAAAAATTGAGCTTACAAATTAATTTTAATAAATGCATGAAATATAACATGCATAAACATAAACAGAAATGAATTTTTTTTTCCCGCAAACTTTAAAATTTGTAATTAAATTTCATACGCACAAGATATTGAGCTTTTACTTGAGCAACATCATAAACAATATATTCATTGTATAAAAGATTATAATTATCTGCATCTGATCGCGTTACTGGTAAACCATATGGAATTTCAACTTTATCTTTAGTTAAAAGTGAACTGGTTGGGTCCGGATAAGATCGACCCATACCGTATGTTGAATGATAGCCCTTTGGTAATTTTTCAATGTAATCAGCTTTTGTACGTTCATACATTTTACCACAAGCGACTTCACATAGCAATAATAAACCGGTGGAATTTGTGGCATTTGTGCAGCAATAATTTGCTGATTTTGACACCATATCAGCGAAATAAATACCTTTACCGAACATGTAACCAGTAACAGGCGCTTCTGGTGGCGCAATGCGCAAACCCTGAGACAATATACCAGCATAATTCGTTGTTCTTGAACCATGCCACAATAATTTCTTATTTGATAATTTCTTGAATGGTTTATATCGCTCTTCCTCGCCGCGACGCTTAATAACAAACACATCATCAATTTCCAAATCATAATGAGCGTGAGTTGAACCATGTGTATTTTTCGTATATTGTTGAATAATTTTAAATTCTTCGCTTGATTTGTCAAGAACATCAATATCTGTTTTGAGTTGTTCATAATGAGCGTCCAATGGATTTTTCTGGTTATCTGTTGGTGCACTGAGAAGATTGTACGCTATTTCCATTTCAATTAATGCATCAAGCATTTCACATTTAGCTTTTATTGCTGCATCGTTGTCTAATAATGGCGGATCAGCAATACCAAAATTGTGCGGTACTAGAGTATAAAATCTATTTGACGCATCGACAATTAGCATTCGTTCCGGGTTTTCACGATTTATAATCTGTTGAAGTTCAGTTAATATTGAATAAGCTTGTTGCAATTGTTTCTTTGATAATTTTCCCAATGGCATTTTTTCCGTGTCAATTTCATATTCCGTTAGAAGCTTTTTCATCATATTGATGTCGAATATGAGTGATAATAAATCTTGGATAGGCTTTTTTAATTGACTTTCAATGCTTGATTTTAAATTGCCAATATTTGTGTCATCCAATCCATCATCAATATCCAATGGATACAACATGTGCGGTCTCTTCACAAAAGATCTCCTATTTCTCCATTCATTGCCACTCTTTTCTTCATATAATCTTTCAAATTCTGCAATACAATGATCCAAATCTTCATTATCCAATTTATTACCACCGATACTTGTTCCAATTCTTCCCCAACTTCGGAACAACCAATATTTATTTTTTTTGTCGTGTTTGAGTATTTGTAATTTATAAAAACTATTTTTTTTTGCTTGTATATCAGTGATACCGAGTGTTACTGTATATTTATTATCACCGCATTGATAAACATGAGCAATATCCTCAAGACCAGAGTCAGGATCTACAGCACCGCCGCCTTTAACTTGCAATTTAATTTTACTTCCTGATGATTTTTCATACATACTTTTACCACGTGATGATGATTTTTGTATGCTTGCATTAACTCGAGTTGTCGGATCACCGCCCCAATCGCAAATATTTTTTTTAGTTATAAGCGAAATTGGTGTGTCTTTATAATCTTTCGCTTCATCAACAAAATCTTCTGATACCACTTGAATATCCCATTTACGTGCCGCTTCAATAGCTGCACCATCACGTTTAATTGCGTTTTCATTACCAATAACTGCCGCTGTATTTTCATTAACTTTGCTTGTTACTGTACCGCCAAGTTTCATTATTTCAGTTTTAAGTAAATCTTTATTTTTCGTAGTTTTTCCAGCAATAACAAATTGCATTCCACGTAATGGCAACGGTCCACAATCAACTTTCGGACCATCAGTTGTATCTTCTTTTTTAACCATTGATGAAGTGGATGGTGCAGTTATTTGGATTAATCTTTCTTCAACTTTAGGTTTATAATTTTTAAGGAATTCATAGCGTTCTTTGAGCTCAGGTGAAATAATAAATTTTGTTCGTTTCGGATTTGTATATATTTCCTCGCATTTTGTCCATTCAGTCAAGTCACCTCGGCATTTATAACCCACTCCTGAACGAAACTTCAATTGTCCTGAACATTTTGCACAACATGACAGTGCGCCGAATGTCATTGAATCACAAAGCATATCTAATAAATTAGATTCACCTTGAGGAATATACTGTGAATTATAATCCAATAATGATATTAATTCTTTTTTACTCAATGAGCTCAATTGATCGCGCAAATCGTACATTTTTTTGTTTTGATCTTTCATCTTTTTCTCTTCTTTAGAATCGACTTTCTCAACTTTAATTTTTTTTGCTGCCGGTGGCAAATCATCATTCTTTACTTCTGGTAATAATTTTTTAATCAATGCTTTATCATCTTTTTGAAGGGTTTTAAAACCAGGAAGACAATCGCCTGTGGCAAAAAAATTATAAGTGTCACGGATTTTTGCAAAACACTCTGAATGATGCCAACGATCAATTCCACCATATTTTGCGCCTTTTTCGCTGTCGTAATCTTTTTTTGATATACGAATTTGATCTTTTATTATTGGTGCCTCACAGCCAATACATATTGATCTATTTGATTTAGCGTATTCAATCTTGTAATCTTTAAAAGCATTTGAATTTGGTCGCTTGCGGCTTTTACTATCACCCACTGCTGGCGTACTACAGCTCTCTGAAAAAAAACATAATTGATAATTATTTATTTAATTCAAAATACACGTATATATAAAATTAATTTCAAATAAATACCAATTTTTGATTTAATCATTTGTTGATCATCCCAACGTATATTATCGAAATTACCAATATCACCAACTGTTCGAGGATTACTTTTTAGAAAAAAACAATTGGAATGAAACCAATTGGTCATGACTCCATCATGAAATGGGCTCTAATAATAATAAATAAATAAATAAATAAATAGATTAATTATTTTATTAATTCAATAAATTAATCTGAAAAGAAAAAAACCTATTATTTGAATTTATTTTGGCTTCACTAACCTGAACAATTTTAGCCAGTCTCAATGAATCTTTTGCAATTGGACTTTTGCACGATTTACACGACGCTCTACCGGTCTTTGCATATTCAACACGGAATGGTAGATGGTCACCCATTATTATATATTATCAATCTACAACATAAATAATATTTGTAAAATAATTATTAATGTATATTCATATGTGTATATACTTTATTATTAATAATATGAAGATTTTACGTACTTGAGATTATTAAGAAAATGGTTATCGCAATTGTCAATTACCGTTTAGACTTCTACGTATAAAGCTTCCAAATTCGACGCAAAATAAACCGTTTGCCGGCTTCACAATTCATACACACCATCAATTGTGTGATTTATAACAACGTGCTGCATCATGAAATTGTTTGTACCAATCCATATATAGGTCAATATTGCGCTGTATATTTACATTGTGGCAGCACTGACAAAAATAAATTTGAAAATTTTTCATTTATATAATTGAATATTCTCAACACTTTTTGTGCAAAAAAATAATCTTGATAATTTATATATAATTTAATTGTAATATTTGTCTGTTTTATAAAGACATAAAAATATTGTTGTTTCAAAGAGACATTATCGAGGAAGCCTCAATATAATTAATATTCATGAGTGAGTAGATAGCTCTAAATTTTCTAACGTTTATTTTTTTTTTTTTCATGTGTATGCCGCATAAGCTAATAAATTGCGTCGTGTGGTCATGTGATATCATCAGTATTTTCCAAAAGAATAGGCGAATAAGATTCAACCATGATCCTCTTTCTCTACCAGAAATTCGTAAAGACTAAAGATTAACCAATCCCGTGATGAGCATACATATGAATATCTGCTGATAGGTGTAAGGCAATATTTTGAATCAAAAGAAAAATAGTGGGGATTTAATTGCAAATTAATTATCATACTTGTCAAAATATTCTACATAGATAAATAATGTATCAAAAATCATGTCATTAAGGAAATTTATGCATCCAAGAAATAAATATAAAATCCCACCAAATTTCAAAGATCTAGCTGCTTTATATCCAGAATTTAAACAACATATCGTCACTGTAAGCATTTCCTAACCTATAATTTATCATTATATTCTATTACAAATAAATTGCAATTTTTCATATGAGACTTTTTTTTTTATAAAAATATATCAGGATCTCACAGGAAAGTTACGATTCAATTTTAAAAATGAGGAAAGTCTTCGGGTTCTTGCTAAAACATTGTTGAAACATGATTTTAATTTGGAGGTAAAAATTCCACATGAGAAATTGGTACCGGCATTACCATTGCGATTGAATTATATTTTGTGGATAGAGGACTTGATGAAACATGCAAAAATAAATAATATCACCGGTATCGATATTGGTGAATATCATATTTTCTATGTTTTATATCATATAAATATTATTTATTGAAAGAAAAAAAAAAATAAAACTAAATTTATTGCATAGGCACAGGAGCTGTTTGTATATATCCATTGCTGTGTGCAAGAGTAAATGGCTGGAAGATGATTGCTACGGAAATTGATTCTTCCAGTGTAACATCAGCCATGGAGAATGTGCGAAATAATTGTTTAGATCAATTAATCAATGGTATTTATAATTAAACAGTTTTATACTGTTATTTAACAATTATTTTCTAAGATGCAATCAATCAATCTATTAATTTATTTTTTGATTAAACAATTCTAGTTATTTCTGTGAATGGAAAATATATTTTAAAAGATATAGTAACAGATGAAAATACTTATTCTTTCACAATGTGCAATCCACCATTTTTTAATCTTGATAAATCTGACGAAATAGAGAAAAGATCTCCGCCACGAAACGCACAAACTGGAAATAAAATTGAGTTAACTGTTGATGGTGGTGAATATTCATTTGTAAATAAAATAATTGACGAAAGTACTGAATTGGGAGATAAAATACAGATCTATACATCGATGATTGGTTTAAAAAATAACTTGTCAAAATGCTTGTGTGAACTGAAACAAAGAAATATTGAAAATTTAACGTGGACAGAATTTTGTCAGGGACACACAAAAAGATGGGGATTAGCATGGTCATTTGTTTCTAAAAATCAATTCGATCTTACAACTGCACCAGTGATAAGAACAAAAACATATTCGAATAAAAATAATTTGAAAAAAAATATTACGGAATTCATTGTTCCATTGATGGGAAAATTTCCAACAGTTAATCATGCAATTGCGCAACTAAAACTTTGGATTCATGAGTTGAAAGTAATTAATAACACATTTATTTATTCACTCGTTCGAATAATTATTATTTTTTTGCATAGCGAATTTATATTAATAATATATCATTCATTACAGATTGATATTAAAGAGTTGACATTGATAAATGATGAATTCGACGGTTGGACGTTTGAATTAAGTTGTAATGAAGACACTTGGTCTCATGCACGACGAAAACGCCGTATGTTAATGCAAAAAGAACAAAGTACAATTAAAAAAATTTGTACTGAAAATGATACAGAGTTAAAACAAGAAATTCCATGTAGAACTTCATCTTCAGTCGATTCTCATTTGTCCAATAACAAAGAACCATATCTAGTATTGAATTTAGCCATTGGAAAATTAAACTTTGACGCAAACAATTCTAAATCAACTGATGCAAATGAAGAAATAAAAATTTATATGATTTACCAAAGTGGTTATGGTGGCAAAAATGCTTTAGAAACATTCAAACAATATTTAATAAATAAATTCGACATTCGTGAATATATTCAACACAAAAAACAAAATACAATAAAATTATGAAAAAGAAGAAAATGAAATATAACACAGGTGTAATATATATTATGTAATTAAATTCTTATATTTAATTTTATTCCATAAAAAAAGGTTTTATTCCACTCAATTTCATTTGTTTATACCAAATAATCTAACAAATACATAATTGAATCATAAGTATTTTCATTTTCTGCTACTTTGTTCTCTATTTCTTACTGTCTAATTTTTTTTGTTTTTTTTTTTTCATTTTTATTATACAACATCTCCACTGGAACATATATTATAGGAAGATGATATATATCTCCATTGTTATTCGCTTTAAACAAACAATAATCTACAAATAAGTGCTGAAAAAAAAACACACCAAATAATTTTGAACTTCCGATGATTTTTAATCATTAAAAAAAATTGATTCTACTTTTCTTGCAATGGCATTACGTATATTGGTTTTTCTTCATATTATTTCGTCGTGCATAATATAAATGGCAATCTATTTCATTCATAGAGCCTACTAATCTTCGATTTTATAAATCGTTTCCTTATATTGTCCTACATATAAGCATCTGCTGACTGCTGACTATCATTAATTCACGTTATTACTTACAGTTCAGTGATATCGGCCATGTATTCTTATAAAAAAAAAATAAAGAAAACAATTTAATTATACATCTGTCATTAACAATAAAATTAATTTTGTAGGATTTTTTTTGAGATTGAGTCCTACGGAAATTATTAACGAAATTATTAATTCAATCTGTTCGATGACTTACCCGACACATATATTGACGTTAAACATAATAAATGTAATTATTAACCTTGGTGTAAAAATTGAACACTTGATTTTTTCGAGTGCGCTCGTTGACTGACAATCGGATAATTTTCGCTCGCAATAAATTATATGAGTAGAAAGAATTATAAATTTATAGAAAAAAAATGAAGATAAAAATATTGTCACTGAGTATATAGTCAAAAATTTAAACATAATATGTAATATTGTGAGCTATAAAACTTCTTTTTTTTTTCTTCGGTTACCCACAAAAGCACAAGAGTTTCCTCATTCTCATAGAATTATTTACAATTTTTATCGACTAATTACGTTTGTTTTCAAGTTGTTGTGCATTCAAATAGCATAAATAATTTTTTCTTTGTTCATTTAATAAATGGATTTTTTTTTCTATTTAAGATGATAACTTCCAAAAAAAGAATGGCACGTATAATTATTTCTATTTTTTTCATATTGAGGCGCTAATCTTTGGTTTCGATAATTACCTCATAAGCTTAGGTCCACGAGCACATCATCGTCATCATCATTCAATAAAAGTCTTTGAAAAATACAACAATTTTTTCATGCGATCAGTGTATGCAATAAAAAAAAAAAAAACAAAAGAAAACAATCTTAAAAATGATTGTAGTAGTTAAATATTAACGGTAACAAGTAAATATTTGCCACACTTATTTTGGTAAGGCCGTATTGTAAGTCGATATCACGATTGGTACCATATGGAGTTCGATTACATTGTATAAGTATTGATTGTATAAGATACGAAAAAAAAAAAAAAAAAAATTCAATTAATTTATTTTATTTCTCCTTTTTTGTTGATTAAATGTTTTCGAATGTCTGTAATCAAGTGAACGCAACAAAACATGAATGAACTAGATTACATTTTTGAACTGACAATTGTGAATAACAATTCAACAAACTCAACTTGTCATTGTTATTGATTTTGTTTTATCAGATGATGATTCAATGCCATTCATAATAATATTATCCTTCGTCACAATAATTTTTTCCGTATCATCACCACCATTATCTTTATACGATTCAATTTCAGATTGTGGTACTTGTTCCTTTTGTCGTTTTTCAATTTCAGCTTTCAAATTTTCAATATCCTGTTGGCTTATTTGAACAAATAATATTCCATTAATGACATTGAGCATATCCAATACCGAACCCATACTCGGCGGATGAATTTGTATGGGGGGTAAACTAACGCCCGGTTTACCCGTATAAATTTCATTCATTTTTTTCTGCAATACAACCGCCTGCTGGGTTAAATGCCGTAAACAATCGCTACTGTCGCGCGTTTTTTCATGCTCCTCGCCCAATTGCTGTTTATAAATAGCATAAGTTTCCTTTTCATTATTAAGTGCAGCACGAAAATCTCCCATGCATGATTGTGTTCGTGCAACTAAATGATAAGAAACAGCAACTTTAAGCGAACGCGGGCCATGATAACGTAAATTTAATGCCAATGCGTGTTCAAGAAAGCGCAATGATAATTCATATTCACCAACTGCATGAAGAATTAATGATATATTACTGTCAATTAATGCAACCTCTGGATGATCCTCGCTGCATACAAGTAATGCTAAATAACGTGCACGATAAAGTAATCGCAATGACACTGATACTTGACCATTGGCAAATGAATACAATGCTAAATGAATGTATTCTGTAATTGTATATGGATGATCAATGCCATTAACTCGCTCTGACATTAATACAGCCTTTTGTTGTGCAGCTAAAGCTTCACCATGATCCCCCATAATATAATTAAGTCGCGCCAACATACGTAAACATTGTGCAATTTCAGGATGCATTGCTCCATAAACATTATTTAAAAGATTTAATGCCTCGCTTATTAATTCATAACCGTCTTTTAAATAACCCTGTTGAATTTTACTCTGTCCAGTTGTATAAAAATTATATGCGTCACTTGCACGTGGATTAATATGCTTAACAACTGGAAATATATTTAAAATATCTTCCTCGAAAAATGTCGCGCGATTTTTATTCTCAAAATTATATTCGCGCAAAAGTATTTGTATTCCCGTTTTAATACAAAATCCACGCAACAATGATATTTTTTGTAAATGAAAATAATCAATGGTCGTATCTAATGATTCACTCGATGGTGTTTCCCAATCGTAATAGCTCTTTAAATCATTTTTAATCTGTTGCCAAAGTACTTTTGGTGTTAAACTTGCCCATTCAACGTCCGATTGTTGTGGACCATTATTTCTGCCTTTTCTTTTGTTCCGACGTTTGGCCGTTTTACTTTGGAGCTCCTCAAGATTTAATTGTGGATGAGACAGTTGCGCTGATGAAAATAAACAATTAAGAAAATGACTAACTGCCGCTGAGAGACACATGAGTTCAGTGCCTTGCATATAAGTTGTAAAAATATGCTTTGCTGATCGTAAAATTAATTCTGATACGGCGATTCGATTGAGATATTTTAATTGTGGTACAGCCGCAAGCATCGCCGCTAATTTTCCTAGATAACGAACATTAATACCGCGACCATGAAGCGCTTCAACAAGAGTATTTCCATCCATAGCAGCCGCTGTGTGATCAAGACATTCACGAATAAAAGTTGGCAATTGTACTGTTAATAAAAAGTCCGCGGCGTCGCGTACCAATTGTCGTTGTTTCTTCAATGCTTCACCATTTGGATCTGGATGATTTACACCAGGTGAATAAACATCAGGATTAAATTTAACATCAAATTCAGCCTCGCGTAAACTTCCAACAGCAGCAGCAGCTCTACGAACAATTTCTTTTGTACTTTCTTCGAGTTCTTGTTTTTCACCGCCAGTTATTGAATCTGTGATACTTTCAACAATTTTTTTAGCCTCCTCAGCTTCAATTTTCGATTGATTTGAATCCTCCTTATTGCTATCAATTACTTTCGCCATATCTGTACATGAATTTTCCTTCATTCTCTCGGATTTTTTGTTCTCAGTATCAGTTTCGATTTCATTATCCTTCATTTTATCAGTATCTTTCTCAGTTTCATACTCGATTTCCTTTTTTTTCTTTGGCTCTTTATCATTGGATGATTTAATTTCTTTTTGTTGGGTTAATTTAGCAGACGTGAGTTGTTGGAGATGTACAGCGGCGTGTTAATAAATTGAACATAACGCGCCTCGACAAATGAATCAATAAGCTCTTGACGTAAACATGCCAATCGATGTTTATGTTCTACTGGAAAACCAAGTGCACGCGCCTCTTTGCTTAATTCAACTCCATCCAATTTCAAAAAATTAACATCTGGTGGAAATGTTCTCAATAAATCAAGAACATAATGACGCGAATCATTACCAATTATTCCTTTACATTCAACGCTACTGCACAATTCAATTTCCTCACCGGCATCATTTATAACTTTATGCGGTAAAATTTTCAATTGTTGTCCGGCTTTATTGAGCAACTCTAAATATTTTTCATGTGTCAAAACAGTTTTCCCAAAATCAATTGAGCCATAAACAACTGATTGTTCCTGTTCTCGTTCAAGTATTCCCGGAATTATTGATTGTGCAGTAACACGATATCCACGATAATCAATAACAACAGTACCAAGTGTATATAAACCAGGTAAATCAACAGCAGCATAAACGCGTACGCCTTGTAGATCATTTCTTGGTGCAACAAATGCCGCGGCATCACCACCAAGCTCTTTATAATGATCACGAACATCAAATCCCAATGAAAAAAATATATTATTCCATATAAACATTTGCATTTTTGCTTCTTCACCAGGATTAATTGCCATTACATTTCCATCAATTACTGCAACCGCACCACGTGTAGCAGCTGCGACAAAGTCACTATGTACTTTAAATATCGCTCGTTCACGTAATAATCTTTCAGGTAAATTTTTCCTTGGCAACTCGCGCGTAGTTTGAAGCTCCTCATTCCAATCGCGGGTTTGTCCTGGTATATGCTCCTCATATCCCAACTTGGCAGAGAACGTATCTTCAGCACGAATCGCATCAATTGTATGCTCAGTTTGTGGCGCACTCCATGCATATAATTGATATGGTGTTGCAACTCGTTCAAATGGATGTCGTTGTGTTCTACGACGTTGCATTGCCACAAATCCGCGTTTAAATGCCGGCGATAATTGATTGAGTAATTCAATTAAACTGTGACATAAATGACTTGGTGTCGCAGGTTTTGGGTTGAATATTTCTTTTGATGATTGATTAACAAAAAAACCACGTGCACAAGCAGTCACATAATATTGCTTGTCTTCCAATGTTATTACCTGAAGATACATCAAATCACCATGTAATTTTCTGTGACCTGGTGGTGGATTCCAACCTGATGTCGTTAGTACCTGAATATTTCAATTATAAATATATAATATAAATAAGTTACATGCAAAATTATAATTCAATTAATTTATTTACTTAATAAGTTGTTTGTTAAAACTTACTTTAAGACATGGCTGACATTTTTGCTCCTTGGCTTGAGGCTGAAGTGGTAATAAAGGTCGTTCTTTACATCCAGGAATAATATAATCTGGTGGAGTGCAGTCAATCGCATCGCCACGTGCTTTTTTTTTCTCCAAAATATCGCCATTAGTAACGACATTGAGAAACGATAGACTACTGCATTCGACGCCATTATAAGCGTCTGCTGGATCAACGGATTTCAAGAGATCACGCACATGTCTAACGTGAATGCGTGCTTCGCGCATTGTATACGGTTCTTCGACAACTTTAATTATAGAGCCTTCTTTAAGACCCTCAATGTTTTTCAATTCAGCAAAATTGTCCAATGTATTGCCGTCAAGTTGAAGGGAAAAACACGTACGATGACACGTGTCCTCACGATCCATCAATAATTGATGAATTTCTTGGACCAATTCCATACTTGATACTTGAATATCAAAGGGCTCCGCGCCTGGACTAACGATTTTAACGGTAAAACCCATATCCTGAATAAAAACAACTTCCTGCTCGCCGTCCTTATCCTTTCCATTATCACCGTCTTTTTCCTTATGATTTTCATTATCATTATCATTTTCTTTTTCCTTTTCATTGTCAAATTCCTTTTCTTTTTCGCCCTCTTTAGTCGCCTCTACCTCGCCTTTCTCCAATACATTATCCAATGCTGAACTGCAATTGGCTTTGTCATCTTTACGTTTATCGTCTGTAAACAAAAAGTATTTTTTTGTAAAATGAATTATTTATGCATGTAAATTATATCAGTTAATTTATTTGCATCGTACGATGTGAATTATTCGTTGTCATTGAATACAAAAGGAAAATAACGAAAATAGGAATAAATAAAAAATATAAAAAATGGATGGGGCAATAGTGATTGAGAGTGAGAATAAAGTCTATACCAAAGTACTTATAAATAAACTGCTAATGTAAATAGTTCGCACTTAAATGCCACAACTATTTTTATCAATACATAAATATACATATGTACATATGTATAAATGTATCAGTTTATTTATTGTAAAAAATGTAAATGATAAGTGATAACGTGATACATGTTTATGTTAATGGTATTTGAATTATTGGATGTTTGTCAAGATTTGAAATTGTAACAGAAAATTGTTGTGGTGAATTCATCAATTAATCCAGAAATAAATGGGAAGAGCATTTGAAAATTACACTCGACAAATTTCCCATTCACATTCTCATGTATAACGAAACGAGTATTCTTCACTCTGTATTTTACGAGTCTCTTGTGGATTCTTTATAGATTTGGCTAGGTGAAGTTTTATGTTCAAGGCCAAGTACTAATGTAGAATATTTTGTGTTAGCTTCACTGCCAAATACATGAATACCTACCATTCACTATAATAATAAAAATATAATTAAATATATTTAAATGTAATATTATCAAGAGTTATAAAATTTTAAAATACGACCAATTCTTATTTCAATTAATTTATTTAATATTTAACTATATTCTATCATTTTGAAAATTATATTTTCTATTGACACACTGCCAGTTGCAATTTTATCGAATACGTAATGATGAATATATCATAAATTTTTTGCAAAGATGATGCAACAACAAGATTACCTCGTGCACTTTTCAATTAAAAAAAAAATGAAACATAAAATAAACCCAACTAAGAATAAATTAATCACTATGAACAAAATATTGATATAATATTATAATCGTGTAAAAATTAACAATAAAATAATAGGGAATTAAAGTTGAAATAGATAAATAATTTTTATTTCATTCTCATATAGTACAATAAATTTCATACCACGTTCAAGCTCCATTCTAGAACTCACATGACCACGAGACCTCTACTCATACATGCGAACAATTGAAAATGTTACATAACGTACGAGAGAAAACCGATGCCCGGCATGATAAAATCATTTCAACATTTATCACACACATAATAATTGTCCATCAAAATTAATAACACAATTAAATCCATTAAATCTATAATTAACCTATAAATATTATCAACTTACCGGCAACCTTATCTTTTCCATTAACCATTGAAATTTTTACCGCACCATCGACCTCAGTGCTTGCTGTAACTTGCGAACCAAGAGCCATGTCCCAATTTTCAACAACCTAATCAACGAAATAATCACTTACTATGTATCTGTATATATATATATGTGTGTATATAAATATATATATAAACATATATTTATTAGTTTACAGCAAATGACGTTAATTTATTGCTAAAGTTTATTTTCTTTGTGTTATTATTGCTTTATCAGAGTGATTTGATGAAAATTTATTTCATTATATTTTAGATGAATAAAAAAAAATTTTTTTGGTATCTTGAGAAATTACGCGCGCGCACACGAGGTTTCCCTTTTACAGTCGAGGGTTCAAAGCAGTAACAAAGAGATGAAACCTTTACCCTCTCATATGCGAATACAGAGCGCGCACCACAATCTCAAACTATCGTCTTAATTTAATATATATATGTAAATTGTTATATATGTATTTATATCAGAATAAATTTGCGTTGGTATTAGTTATTTTTGCCATACACGTATATTGCACTCTCTTGTTTCGACACACGTGCTTTTCGAATAGCAAGTGTAGTAATGAGAACATAAAAATAGAGTACAAAGTCTAATAAACTGTAGGGGGCCCAACCAGACAGGCCTAACCTATAATAATGGAGAGATATATAGAATTTAGAATCATTATTAACATAGTATGTATGATGTTTTTTTAATACTGGAATTGTTATTCAATATTATTGAATAATCGAGAAAATATATTTATGAATTTGTAAACATAAATTTTGTGTGCTTGTATAAATTAAAGAATTATTTCTTACTAATGAGGTTGATTTTAAATTTCGCGGGTATGTTTAAAAGAAAATGGCGCAAATAGGGGAATTGGGTTATGTGAAGTTGACGATAGAGGCGTTGTATGTTAATTCTCTTTATGGGTAAACCGATATATAAAACTGTATATGCACGGAAAAATTTTGTCACATATATTACCGCAAATGATTTGTCTGTGATTATTTGCGGCAGATAAATAAAAATATTTTATTGATAATAATAATACATTTTATTTTTAGGTAGAAAAATAATGTATTATATATAATATTAATTCATTACTTTGAAGTATAATATTTTTTTGTGAATCGATTTTCATTTAGGGATTAATAAAAAAGTTGTTATTTACAACTTTGGATTGTTAATTGTGTATATTATTTTTTCACAACGAAATAAACTCATCATTGGCATTTATCAATTAATATACACATTTGACATTCATAGCCGAAGTTTTTGATAGTAAAAAAAACAAGGTTAGGTTTTTAAAAATGGCAGAGGAGAAAGATTTTAAACTTGGTGCCGATCCAACAGTCCATTATCCAATTCAAGTACAATATTGTGGCAATTGTTCGCTTCCAATTGAGGTAAAGAACAATTAATAATAATAATAAAATGAATAATAATTAATAAATTAACTGTATTAATAATTTTAATTTCATTATCCAGTATTGTGAATATTATCCAGAATATGAAAAGTGTAAGCAATGGCTGGAACGAAATCTACCGACAGAATTTGAGAAGATGAAATTAGTAGAGGATGGTGTATCGGATTTGGGTACTGGGGATGATGAAAAAAAGCGACAAAAACGTGGTGGTAAAGGAATGCTCAAAGCAAAAAAGAAAGAGGATGTTCCTAAATTAGTCACTGTATCAAGAGCACCTAGAGGCAAAAAAAAATCTGTTACGGTTGTCACTGGTCTAAGTACATTTGGTAAATAATATTCTGTTATTTATGTTCTTTAATTACCCAATCTAAAATAAATACAAAAAATTTATTATCTTTATTTTATTATTTCAGATATTGATTTAAAAGTAGCAGCTAAATTTTTTGGAAGCAAATTTGCTTGTGGATCAAGTGTAACAGGCGATGATGAAATTGTCATTCAAGGCGATGTGAAGGATGATTTGTTCGATGTCATTCCAGAGAAATGGCCACAAGTATATTTATTTTCTTTCAGAAAATAATTAAATAATTTTTTTTCTAATTAATTCTTTATTTATTTCAGATCGACGAAGATTCGATAGACGATTTGGGTGATCAAAAAAGATAGTGTGAGCATTTGAATTCATCAAGAGTTCACACTCTATATTTATCCTTATATCGACTGAGATATTTGTTATAAATAAAAATTCGTGTATCTTAAAAATGAAAGTATGTTGATAATTAAAAACAATCAACTTCCTTCTTCCATTTGCTCCTCTTCATTTTCACATTCATCCAAGTGTGTTACAACTAAATCAAGTAAAGCTTTAATTTCTTCTTCATTAATTCTCTCTTCACTATCTTCAATAATCTAAAATAACAGTAATAATAAATTTATTAATTAATCCAAACTATTATCTATAATGAGTAAACTTTTATTTAAAATAATTATTCACCAATTGTAATTCAACAGCAGTTTTTGGACATAGATTTAAAATTGTTAATTTTTCACACTTTGTTAACTTAAATGGTTCAATTGCCGTCATAAAATTCTTTATAATTTCTGGTGTTTGTTTTTTACACGGTGTATCTTCTAAATGTCGTATTGTTTGATAGGTGATCGTTGCTAATTGATTCCTCGTTTTTTGTTTTTTATTCTCCTTTATACTTCTTAACATATCCAACACTTCATAATTACTTAAAAAAGCCGATCTCTCTGTAACACTAAGTAAAATAAAATTAAAAAATATAAATTAATTCAATAATAAATTCAATCAACACTCACACTTCCATTTTTATTCAAAATAAATTAATATGTATACTGCACAATGGAACAATTGTAGGTTATGTGAGCCTTTCCACCTTCCTTTTAGAAATTTCAGCACAAACTTTTATTTTCAATATTTTTATAACAATAATTATTATTTTTTCTAAATCAGATGATTTTATCCATGATTATCAACAATTCAAATATGAATTATAAAGATATTTAATTATATATCCATATAAAATAATAAATAAAATTAAAAAACCGAATATTTCCGAAGTAATCGTGTAATTAATTATTGCGCTATAGAGGTCGCTATTTATTATATATATACGTATGTACGTACATGATATATACATAAATATATATATATAGACCTATGTATTGCCTACTCTGACACACATACATACTATATACAAGCGTTTATATATACATGGGCGATGAGAATAAATTGGTCTGACATTTTGCGCGACTACTACAACAGTTCATGTGAATTTTCGCTTGATTTTAATTTTTATATTTAGTCCATCGTTATTTATTGTTGTAGATTAACAACAATGAACATTGATGGTTGTGATATAAGTAATAATGGCAAACAAACTGTATTAATGATAAAATAAAGAAGAAGATGGAATGAGGTTGTTGCGACGAATATCCAATTCTCCGTGTATTGATCTCAACGTGAGTCGAATCATCTCACTTGTGCCCATTCATTGAAATTGTGTTTATAAACTCGTATTTGAATATTTATATCATCGAATTATTCATTATAAATTAGACAAATTATGGAGATACTTGGGGATTATGAATACAATACAAAGGATCTTATTGGTCATGGAGCTTTTGCTGTTGTCTTCAAGGGTAGACATAGAAAAGTAAGGAATTCCTTTCTTTATTAATTAATCCACTACCAACATTCAACATCTATATCTATATATTTTTTATTTTTATTAATTGTTTTTATCGTTTCAATATTTATTTTTCACTTTATTTTTATTGTAGAAATCAAACGTTGTTGCTATCAAGAGTATTACAAAAAAGAGCTTGGCTAAGTCACAAAATCTTCTTGGGAAAGAGATAAAAATATTGAAGGTTAGTAATATATCTATGTGTATAACATTAAATGTCTTTCATTAACTTCCAATAATAGAATATTATTTACTGGTGAAAGCTTGAAATGTTTTAAGAATGTCATTCATCGTTTATTTTATTGGCACTCGATTTTCAGGAGCTCACCGTGCTACATCATGAAAATGTCGTGGCTTTGTTAGATTGTATGGTATGTTTCAATGAATATAAATTACGTATTTAAATAAGAATAAAACAAGAGAAATATATCAGTAACATAAACAAATAATAATCTTTATCACAATATTATTAGGAATCCAATCATAATGTCTTCCTGGTGATGGAATATTGTAACGGCGGTGACTTGGCAGATTATCTCGGTGGTAAATAATATAAATTAATTATCAAATAATTTAAATTTTCATAATTAATTGTTGATTTTTAAATAATAATATTATGGTTTTCAGCTAAAGGTACCCTATCTGAGGATACAATAAGAGTATTTTTGAAGCAACTAGCTGGAGCTATGAAAGCTCTTCATGCTAAAGGAGTTGTTCATCGTGATTTAAAACCTCAAAATATTCTTTTAAGTCACAATTGCGGCAAGGCTTGTCCACAACCTCATCAAATAACGCTTAAAATAGGTAATTTAATTATTAAAATATTAATTCTCAATAGTATTACTTATTAATTTGTATCACTGACGGTAAATAAATTAATTTAACTATTCACACGAATAATTTCAGCTGACTTTGGATTCGCGAGATTTCTTCAAGACGGTGTAATGGCCGCAACACTCTGTGGTTCACCAATGTACATGGCTCCCGAAGTAATAATGTCATTGCAATATGATGCAAAAGCCGATTTATGGTCATTAGGCACTATCGTATTTCAATGTCTCACTGGCAAAGCTCCATTTCAAGCTCATACACCTCAAGCACTCAAATTTTTTTATGAAAAAAATGAACATCTTGGTCCGAAAATACCGCCTGGCACATCGCCAGAATTATCAAATTTATTAATGGGTTTATTGCGACGTAATGCACGAGATCGAATGCCATTTGATGAATTCTTCAGTCATTCATTTCTACAAGGACCAAATGACAGTTTGAATTTAGCTCCAGTAGAATTACCGGCATCACCAGTAAATGTCAGTGAACCGCGCACTGGATTAGGCGGTGTATCAGTACCAGATACAAATAGTCCATGTTCAAGTCCCGAAGATGATTTTGTTCTGGTACCCAGTGATTTAAGCAGTGATAATGATAATATTACAAATAATCAACAAGTTAAATATACAAAGCATACAAATAGAGAAGCTGCAAGTCCACCACGACCGTGTTTTTTGCCAATAACCGAACCAATTCCTGTACCAACACAAAAGAGTGGTGTTCAAATGATATCACCGAGTGCAATTCCATCGAGAACTGAGAGTAGTGTTGTGCCACGTTCGCAGCCAATTAGTATGAAACGAAGCGCAGATTCACATAAAACTCATGCAGTTGATATTGGCTCATTAAGTCCACCGAGTGTGCAATTTGTTATTGGTACACCGCCAGGTCGACGTCTCAGTGAAACACCACCGCCGCCAAATATGTGGCAAGTTAGTCCAGTTGCACGTCACTCTCACACATCAACTGGCACATCACCATTGAGAAAATCAATTGGTAGTAATAGTGCATCTTCACCATTATTAACTGGTCCACTTGCTGTTCTCGGCTCACCAACTGCTCGAGCATTACAGGATAATAATAATACTCTGAGGCATTCACCGGTTATTCCATTTGGAACACGCGCAGTAACTTTACCTGAAATTTCTGGTAATTAAAAATTATTCTCTGATTAAATTGATTGAATAATTAATTTACAATGTTAATTCATTGATTGATATTTACTATTGCAGAAGCAGGAAGTTTTCAGAATTTCTTTCCAGAATTAATACCAACATCGACTGACGATCGTCCATTAACATTTATCGCGCCAGAATTACCTGAAGAAACTCTTTTGGAGCGTGAGCACAATGAAATTTTGGCTAAATTAAATTTTGTCGTTGCCCTGTGCGATTGTGTAAGCGAAGTGGCAAAAACCCGGGCTGGACCATTGGGTGCACCACTTGGTGGTCTTGAACAGGCAAGTAGTGCTGCGACTAAAAGACGTGCGGAACAAGTTATTTTATTGGTACGGGCGTTGCAATGGCTCAGCTCTGGTCTCAGTCTTGCAACTCAACAATTGAAAGCAGAAAGATTACAACCAACAGCGAGTGTTAAAGAAGTTGTTAATACTATGAATGAAAAATTTCGCTTATATTTGGCTGAGTGTAAGCAACTCAATAGCGCTGGATTGCTAAGACAAACTGGTGCAACAGCCGATAAAATTCTTTACAATCATGCAATTCAAATGGTAATTTATTTAGTTTTGATATTGGTTATTTTTTGATTTTATATTGAATTATATCAATGTTGAAGAATTTTAAAATGATTGTGATATATTTTTTTAGTGCCAGTCAGCAGCACTGGATGAACTTTTTGGAAATCCTGCCGAATGCTTTCAACGTTATCACACTGCACAAATACTTTTGCACTCATTATCTCAGCACGTGAATCACAGTCAAGATCGAGCTCTGTTAATCAAGTGTAAGTTGATAATAATAATAAATAACATTTAAAAATAAAAATATAAATAAAAAGTTGATGATCAATAGTACTGCATTGATTTATTTTTCTTATTTTAGATAAAACAGCAGTGGAAAAACGTCTCTACGTTCTTCAACAACAAGGATATATTTATGCGACTGATCCCACGTAACGCCTGCGTAAAAATAATTCATTTATCACTGTAAGATTAATTGACGATCTGAATTTTTTTTTCTCAACGCCACAACAAAGTAATGGAATGAATTCTCCATGGTATATTGAAGTTGAAAATACAAATTATGATAATAGATCAACGGAATTAAAACAAAAACAAAAGGGATTATCATTAAACTATCAACAAATACAAAATAATGTATGATGTAAATCGATAAATGACATATTATTATTCAGTCTCCATTGTTTTTTTATCCCGTTATTGATAACATGGAAAAAATAAAACGTGAATTAGGTTATGTTTAATCTCCTAAGCTTTACTAGATATTACTAATATTAATTTTATTTTTCGTATATCATTATAAAATTATAAATACATACACACAATATATACGTAAATATATATTTATATATACATATTATTATATAAATATGTATATCCGAAAGTAAATTTGTAGATTTTAGATTAATTTCATACAAAATTAATAAACATTTGTTTCTGTATATTTAAATTCATCATATTTTTCTGTATTCATATACAAGTGTAATATATATAAGGGCTCAATATTGATATTGTTAAACTGAATATTTATGTGGCAAAACATATTATTAATTAATGTTGTGTACATACATGTAATTTAATTGTAAGCTTCAAACTTGTACTTTTTGTTTTCTTCTCTACATTCATCATTATACATTTACATTCTAACTTTTAATCTTTTTTATCAACACTCTGTACTGCAATTGGATTATCTCGATAGACAACATAATTAAGAGCAGTTGCAAGTGTATTCCACGCTAAATATGGTAATATTAAACAACCAGCTAAACGATTTACTTTATAAAATGAAATGCCCAAAACAACAGTAGATCCCCATAGTAAAATAATTTCATAGAGTGCCTGAAAAAAAAAAATCATAAATATTCCTGATGATTATTTAATTTATAATTATTAGCGTTATCTATTAAATAATTAATTTATGCATATTTGATAAGATTGATGATAAAAAGCATAATTAAACGTTGGTAAAATGTATAATAATTATTATTTCATACCAATTTTATATTGTGTGCTCCGAAAAATATTGGAGTCCATGCCCAATTTAGTGCAAGATTAATGCTGTAAATTGATAATGGAACAGCAGCACTTTGGAATCCACCACCATCACGATGTACCAGATATGAAGCATAACCCATAGAACAATACAAACCAGTCCATACTGGACCAAATGCCCATTTTGGTGGTGTCCAAGTTGGTTTCTTCAATGACTAAAATCATGAAAAAAAAAAATTAAACAATCAATTAATAATCAAAAATAGATTGAAAAATATTTCGTTATAGAAATTGTACTAAAAAATACTAATATAATTATTTATTAAATATAGTTCAGGATATTTTTAATTTTCAATATTTATTTTCTAGAAAAATTACATTATCAATTAATTCATGAATGTATCCACTATTTTAATATTTTTCTTCTCACCTCATACCAGGGATTAATATTTTTTCGTGTTATAAATCCACCTAGCAATCCTCCCACATTGGGATGAATAACTCCAACCACAATAGGCCAAGATAATAATTTTTCTGGCATTCTATAAAACAAAATATTAATTAAAAAAGTAAAAATACCAATGTCATTCCCAGGTAAATTCAGATAATAGATTCAGTGCATACGTCAACCTATTATAATTCTACAATATATATATTACGACAGTCAAACTACGATAAACATTATATCTCTGATATCAATTTTATCAGCAGAGAATACTAAATTATCGATTATAAATACCTATAAACGAGAAGAAAAAAAAACATTGGATAATATTACAAACTAGGAAATAAAACAAACCATTATACCTTCATGTGAATATATTACCAATTGTTGATATTACTAGACGCGGTACTATTTAAATATATAAAACTATATAATGTGTATATGAAAATATATACATTTAACATATAAATTTTACCTCTCTTCTAAACAGAGAACGTCTATGTTTCAATTCAGCTGATGAAACCTATGAAATTTATTGACAGAACAAGATAGAGAAATACATTATAGATTACTGTTGCTAGATAATTAAATATATCGTAGTGTTCATATATTTATTTCAGATATTTTCCAACGCCATTAATAAAAACCACAAGTGATAACGGTACTCTCGATGCACACAATCTCACATAGCTGGTATACATATAAGCAAACACATACAAAACGTTAGATTTCAGCTCAGAGTCCGATTACATTTTGCCTGGTATGAAACAAGACGCGCAGTGGTTTTATAACGGGTTTTACGTGCCGTTTTGATATTTTGCCTACGAGAAGTATGCTTATTAAGCAGTCGCGTTGACAATAACTAACTAGTACAATATTGTAAAGGAATTTGAAGAATATATTGAAGATTAATTATCAAAAATTATGTGGCCGTTTAGTCGTAAATGTCAAAGTAAAGTTCGGTTAGTTGGAAAAACTATTGTTATAACTGGCGCTAATATTGGAATTGGAAAAGAGAGTGCGCGCGATCTTTACAGACGAGGTAATTTATTTCAATTATAATTTATTATTTATATTTATATATTTAAAAATTAAATTAAATTATTTGAATAGTTTATTTGAGAATTTTTTTCTTTTTGATATAATTTTAAATGGATTTATTCATTTGTGTTGCGGAATAAAAATAAGTTTTGAATATGTGCAGGAATGTTGTGAATTTTTTTTCCAACTTATTGATATTCTATATGGAAGAGCTAGAGATTCAAGGTGCAATTATTTAATGATACGTTTAAATTACATGTCCATGAAATATTTTTTTTTCTTGATGGATAATTGCTATAAATCATAACGTAAATATTCAATTAAATCTACAATATTCAATTGAACATATTGCACGTATATTAAATTTGAATAAAGCTCTATATTTTCATACACGCCTTTATCCTATATACATAATATTATGAATTATTAATATATAATGTACGCTTGAAGAATCATAATTATTTTAAATAAATCGTCTTGTATTGAATTATATATATCAGATATAATACAAATAAAATATATAATTTAAAAATGTATTTTTAATTAATATTAATAATTTTTACAGGAGCAAGAGTTATTCTGGCTTGTCGAGACATCAATAAAGCAAATGCAGCAGTTGAAGATTTAAAAAAAACACCACCATCAAGGCAATTAAATAATTAATTGATTAATCAATCAATAAAAATTTAATCTTTTTTTTTTTTTTTTCGTTGTAAAATTAATTCATTGAACTATTTACAGACCCGAACGAGAGCAATTCAATGGGGAACCCGGTGAATTAATCGTTTGTAAATTAAATTTATGCAGTCTCGCAAGCGTTCGTGAATGCGCTAAAAAATTAAATGACACCGAGCCAAATATTCATATACTAATAAATAATGCTGGTATAATGATGTGTCCATTTGCAAAAACTGAGGATGGTTATGAAACACAATTTCAAACAAATCATCTTGGACACTTTCTTTTTACACTATTATTATTACCAAAAATTATGAAATCAACACCAGCAAGAATAATTAATGTATCATCAATGGCACATTCTGGTATTTATATCTTTACATATTTTTATTTGTGTACAAAATTGTTGTCAATGTGCATTAAAAAAAAAATTCAATGGGCGTTCAGGCATGACTGAAAACAATTTTTATTCATGAATGAAATTAATAAATAATATATTTACAAGCATGAAAAATATACAATGGTGACTAATGTCATAATTCATTAATAAATAAATTAATTAATTAATCAAAATTTCACTCATCAGATACGAAATTAATCATTCATTAATGATTAATTAATCCAGTTTAATATCTTGACGCCCAAATTTATTTTAACGAACGCATTTATTTATCCTCATTGAGCTCTAGGTGGTGACATTCATTTTGATGATATCAATTTGGAAAAATCATACGCACCAATTAAAGCATACAGTCAAAGTAAATTAGCAAATGTATTATTTACAAAGGAATTAGATCGTCGTTTAAAAGGTATTGAGAATAATTTTTTTTTTTTTTATATATTGAATTAATAAAATATTTTTGGTAATTTATCATGCTAATAATTTTATTTGTTATTTTTAGAAGCTAAAATTGATGGTGTTAATGTATACAGTTTACATCCTGGTGTAATAGCAACAGAATTGGGTCGTCATTTAGATAGTGCATTGTTTCCTGGTGCACGAGCGAGTTTCAAAATGTTTTCATCGATATTTGTAAAATCACCAGAGCTTGGTGCACAAACAACACTTCATTGTGCAACTTCTGAGGAAGCCGGAAAGGAATCTGGACTTTATTATCGGTATATAAAACACATTATTTAATATAACTGGAGCATCAGTAAAAAAAAAGAAAAATTAAAATATTAAAAATAAAAAATTCTTCAAATGAAAATTAAATTATTGTAAAATTATTTATTCATTTATTTATCTGTTTATTTAATTTTTTATGTTTTATAGTGAGTGTGCTGTTACCACCCCATCGTCAAAGGCAAGAAATTTAGAAATATCACGCAGACTTTGGGATGAGAGTGTAAAAATGGTTGGCTGGACTCCAAATGAAAATTTTATTGAATTATTAACTGCAGCTGCTCGCGATATTGCACCAGAAAAGTAATTAAAATTATAAATAATTATTCATATACTACACAATCAACATTTATATCAAACATTATTTGTTTATTAAACTTATTAACCAGGGATACATATATAATTATCAATATATAAAATGGAAAGAAATATAAAAATTTAAATTTACATGAAAATAAATAATATAAAGTAATCCAACAATTTAAATGCCGGTCATGATTCACCTTTGTCTGAATGATTTATTATTAAATGCATTATATTTTTCTTGACGTTCCTTCTATGTGTGTATATATATGTATATACAAATGCATGTATGCCAGGGGTATTTTCTTGTGAAGGAGATAAACGTTCTTCATGAGCACGATGATGCTCAGCTGACTTTGATGATGGCCTGAACATGAGCGCCCAAATCTCGATGACGGATCACGCAAACTTTCATACGATGGGTTGTGAATCTCCTTTACAAACTTGTAGAGATACACGTCAGCAAAAGATCTTGATTGATATAATGGGCGGACATTAGTGAGTGTGGGTATGGAGAAAAAATAAAACGGCAAATCCAAAAATGGTAAAGAATACATACATAATACTCCATGAAGATTGTCAGGATCATCAGAGAGCTGGTTATGCATAAAATTGATGTTTTGATAAAAGACAGTTAGTTACTACTACATACAATTATTGTTATACATGTAAAAAAAAAAAAAATATCCAATTCATGTTTGTGTAATATCAGATTTTGTCTAGTATTTTTAATATGCAAAACTGGATTGTATTCTTTGGTCAAATGTTTTGAACAATGATGTTGGTTGGTCAGCTGCCCACATTGGAAGGAAACCCCGTTATGCTTTTATTTTCGTCTACATAAATGGGTTTCAGTTAAATTTATCTTGGAATATATGAAAGAGATTTAGCAAGAGTTCATTGTCCTTATAAATTTTTGCATAGGTGGATTTTATTTATTTATTTGGTTGAGTTATGAGAATAAATTGGTGAAAGAAATATATATTCGATAATTTTAATGGTCAGGAGTATTACATCGTACTTTCTACTTGTCAATTTATGCCTGTCCTGCTTGTCAAATAAATTTTGAAAATATATATTATATTTAAACTAGGCAAAATAAAATTTTTTTTTTCTTTTCTTTTTTTTCGAATAATTTATTGATAGGGAGAATTTATATTCAAAATAGAATGTTATTATTGATAGAATATGAACAATGTAACAATTTCTGTAAAGATTTAAAAATAATAGTTATAAATTTCACCAACGAAAAGATGAATATTTTATTTTTTTGGCTTTTTTTTTCTTTTTTCGTTTGCGAAATTAAATTAAAGCTGTCAAGGTTTAAATATATTTGCATTGTGTATTTTTTTCTCTTTTTCATTGTTATTTGTTTCTTAAACATACAGAATTATGACAGTAACAACTCTTTGTGCGTTTGGAAAAAAAATAAAAGGCGAAAAAAAAAAATTGCAATGAAGTCTCTTGCAAAACTTTCGCAATTTCCTTCCGTTCATGATAATAATTTATGTATTCAAAATATATTTATATTCTAGTGCATTTAATAGCAGGAAGTTATGTTTTTAATAAACAACTTCTCGTTTGTCTTCATCTCCATTTATTTCTTTAAATAAATTTAATTTAATATTTTATATTATATTTATTTAATTTTTATTCATTTGTATCGATATATAATTGAATAAAAATTAAATAACTCCATAATTTATTTCGACTTGTTCTATCGTTTGCAATAACGTGGGTGAAAATTCACGGTCACCTCATGGCAACCGTGAAAAATCGGGCAAGGCTAATAAACGCGGTGTTTACACGAGGCCAAAGTCCATTTATAATAATAAATATTTGTATAATATTCAATACATAAAATATATATTTGTGTGTTGCGCAAATTTTTCGTTATACGTCATCAGAAGTTTTCTCAGTTATGGTAATAAGATCAACACCTACATATAATATTTATACACATGATGAATATTACCACTGTGTACTAAATAAAATTACCCAGCTATTTTATATACATATCTACTGATAAAAATTCGTGACTAAAATCCATGAAAACGAGTTTTTAATTAATTTATCTTCTTAATTTTTTTTTTTTTTTTTCATTCTAGATAAATATACCTTTTTTTAAATGATTGAGATATCCATCTTAGCGTCATCGTTTTAAATAATCCGTGAAGAACTAATAAGTATTTTTAAATATTTTTTAATGAATTAATTTCAAACCTGGAATGAAAAAAAAAAAATTCACGAGTTTTATTTATTTCATTTTCCTGAATCATTTTATTATTATTCAATATTTATTTTTTTTTTGTTTACATATTGAAATGAGGATGTCTCCAAATAGGATAAGTAGGCAAGAATGTTGAATGTATAAGACAAGAAGGTCCATTATATGACATTCATGATGCGATTGAAACGCTTTCGAATTTTTTTTTTTTAAAGCGAGAATTATTTGCGAAGGCGTTTGATCACATCAGCTCATTCGTGTTTGCTCTCCTGCTATGTAACAGCACTCGTGCACATTTTTCTCTGCCCCCGTATAAATATAAAATCACCAAGAATCAACTCTCTTGCAATCTTTACGGTTTTAATGTGACTGTGGTTGGTCTACTGAGTGCTCCGATGCGATTAATCCGCATCGCAACGTCAAACGTGCTTTATTTTTTTGACAAAAAAAAAAAAAAAAAGTATTTCATAAAATCTCGACTAAATAAATCCCCTCAAATGTGAATTTAAAATATATAAAAAATGATGAATATTTATATGAATAAAAAAAATATAAATCAATATTTGTTTTAAATAAAATAAATAATTATTTTTCATTATAAAAAAAAAATAGTGAATTATTTTTATTTTATTATTTCGATAATATTATCTGTATTGAGGTGTGATAAATATGACTTCATATTATTTTATATTACTGGTGAGTTTTATAAAAAATAAATAAATAAATAAATTTATTATATTTAATTCGTTTCCTTGATTTAAAAACTATTTAAATAAATTATATAACATTGGCATTCAAGGGAATAAAATTAATTATCATACGCTCTCATGTTTTTATAATCTTTATATTCATTATTGTAACAATCAAGTGGAAGTGGAAAATAAAAATTATAAAATCGAGTCACAATTTTATATATGTGGAAGGTCGCGTAATTCTAATCGACAAATGTAACCAATGCCGAGTTTCTCACATTACACTATTGCCACGTATACAATAAACCAAGAAAATTTTTATTTATCACATGTAATTGAATTACAAACTTTATAATTACACTTCACTATAAAAGAAATCAAAAATAAAATGAAACGAAAAAAAAAAATATTATTTGTTTCATTGGGGGAAAAAAAAAAAAATAAGATAAAATATAGAATGAAATAAATTTTATCTAATGACTATAGAGTTAATTATTACTTATGGCAACATATCAGAGTGGAATCAGGTCCATTGCTTCGTATTTTATACAACCTTAAAAGTCAAAAACCACTTATGGATTAATCAGCCCGTTTCTCTATACATAAATAAGTGAAAACAAGTATATATATATACGACACACCCAGAATTTATTCAAATACATTATTTTGTATTGTGTTTATCCAAACGTATGTACAAAATATGCCACACGCGTAAGTCTATTTTTATCCATATATGCACATTGTAATCAAATGCAACAAGTGCATAAAAGTCTCAATGTGTCTTCTAAATTCGGCCAAAAGTTCATTCGTATAATAATAAACATTGACGATACACAAAAATAAATGTTCAAAATGAACATACACAACTGTTATATACAATATAAAAGCCAAAAATAAAAAATAGGCCTCACGTATTGGCGATTATTTTCAATGTCAATTCACGTATATTTAATTCAAATGCTCAATTGACACCCATTGTACAAAAAAATAAATAAATACAGTTAAAAGTATTTTTATAATCTAAAATTACAAAGTAATAAAATAAATATCAATTGTCCCTCATAGGGTTCTTATATATAAATGATAAAATATAAAAAAAATATATGAATCGATATATTATAATGTATAATTATTTAAAAAATAATAACGATGACAAGATAAATTGAAGAGTGATTTTTTCTTTATTTCTTTCTTTCTTTTTGTAAAGTATCAAATCATTTTAATGTTCATCTCATATGTGCTTACGTCAGAAGGATAAAGGAGCACTTGACGATATAATATATACATATTTTATATATCTCTCATTGCTTCAATATTATATATCCGTGTGCGTGTATCCGGCGCCTTCTTATTATACTCTCAAGCATCAACACAAGAGAAGTCTCTCAACGTATAAGTACCACACTCGTAAAAGTGAAAGCAATTTGGTCTCAATGTAAAATATAGATGTATATATTTATGAATTAAAGAAGGAGAAAATACGCATGTGGAATCTAAAACTATAGAAATATATATACAGATATATATTTTATAAAATAAATATTTTTGATATGTAAATTATGAATTTTCATGAAGAGAAAATTGTTTTTATTTATTTATTTATTTTTTTTTTTTCCTGTGTCTTTGGGTGTGTTAGGAAATAAGTTTCGCAGTGTGTACGTCATTATGCACAAACATCTAATTGTTCATATAGTCACAATGTTGTTGTCGTCTCTTTGTTTGAATGAAATGTATGAAAAAAGAAAAAATTACACGCAGTAGAGGGAGAATTGAGCACGCGCTCCCACGCGCCTTGTGTGTTGCTTATATACACTAGCAAAATCACTGCAAATACTAATGTATATCGTTTGGAAAATTCTATGGAGTTATGTGTATTTGTTGCGTATTTTTATTTTAAATAAATACACAGTATTCAAGTGGCAGAAAATTATTTTCAAGGGATCGCAGTAATGAGAGAGAGAGTAAAAAAAATAATTTTTCATTGTTGTATTTATTTTTTTTTTTTTTGGAAATAGTATCTTGGAGTATTATAGGTTTCCAATTGACGTTTGAGACAGTAGTCTATACCGGTAAATATTAGAAAGTAAGTCATCGAATATAGAACGATGAAATTGGTCAAGTCGAATATTCCAAATACATTATAGAAATTTTTTTTCTTTTTCATTCTGAATATTTATTTTTTTGAACAAATAAAATTATAAATTTCTTTGAATTTATACGTGTACGATTGTGAGTCGTTTATATTTGTTTATGCGTCGGCGTTGGGAATGACGTGATCAAAAATAATAAATAAATAATTAAATAACAATGATGTAATGATCAAATAATAATCTAATTAGAATTGTGAGAAGAAAAAAAAAATTAGTCACCAATAATATTTTTAAATATATGCAGAAATATCTATATGAAGGTGATACATTCATGCAGATGTTCATTGTACGAAATCACGTCATGGTAGCAACAAAAAATGTATATAAATTAACAAATATAAAATTCATAATTAGTGGCAATGAATTTTAATAATGAAACTGATAAATACTTCACGCTCACTTGCATATAAATATCATAAAAAAAAATAGTATTAAATAAAATTATATTCTCAGACTTATAAAATAAATGAGGGATGACAATTACAATAACAATAAAAATTACAATAAAACATTTGAAAGTTAAAAAATATAATAAAAATATAAATTTTATAATACACAAAAAAGTTGATAAATAATTTTAGACTGAATAGTATTTTTTTTCTTCTTCTAAATGTCATCAATTCGAAGCCCTACAATTACTACCTGAAATATATTCCTTTCTTGAAATCAATCTACAAAATAAAATCCACACATCTTCAATTTCATTCCCGTCATCTATAAATAAATATAGTAAATAAATAAAAAAAAAAAATATGTCACACAATAGCTTTATGGTTTCAACGAAGACATATCCAACAGTAATATTATATCCCCCATATAAAATATCAAAAAACTAATCACCTAAAATTCCCCATATATTTTTTTATTATAATAAAAAAAAAATTTTCCTTTACCATCTGAAAATCGCATTCAGAAAATGATAATAAATTTTTCCAAACTATTTCAATTCTTCCAATTCATTTATCAGTTTTATTTATATGTACATAATTTAATCCCCTTGACACCATCATCATCATCATCATGATGATCATCATCATCATTATCACACCTTTCTTATAATGTTAGATTGTCACGTATAGAGAGCACGCTACAGAATTAAACGTGTGGGTCGTTGTCGGAGGACACGACACCGGCAGGCCGCAAAGAATTATACATATCTTTATAGAATATATACTGAAGCGGAATATATGATGGTGTGTATACACGCCTCTTGTATATTGTAGCTATAACGCGCGCGCGAAGGTGGAGGCAACGAGAGTTCTCGAGAGCGCGCAATGCCGTGAGCCAGGCTCAAGTGATAGCGGGCAAAACGTTGTCGTCGCGCCTCAGTCTCACACCGTATCACATCCTCTCCTCATGGAGCTTTATTTTTATATACATACATACATGCATATATAAATTATAGAAGGATAGAGACAATCATAGTATAAATAATTATATAAATTATTAAGTGATTTTGTGGGTGTTGAAAATTATTTTTTATTTATTTTCTCCATGTGTCAAATTTTTTTTTTTTTCATATTGCCGCTGATTTTTATTTTGTTTGTTGTTGAGAAAGAGAAATTATAGTTGGTTTATTTCATGAGATATTGATTAGATTTTTAAATAATATAAATTAAAATAAATAAAAATTATGGGATCTAGTTGAGAAAGTTTATCAGTTTTTTTTTTATTATTATTTTTTTTTTTTTTATATTGAGAGAGTGATTTTTTATATAAGCTATATGGAAATGTTCGTGATTTGGATACTCATCAGTGTAATTAATTTATTTGGGGTGAGATGTATTTTTATTTGATGAAAAAAAAAATTTATATTTAATTTACAAATCATTTATATGTAATAATTTTATAAATATTAAACCGTGAATGAGTTTATAAAGGAAAGTAAAATTGCACTTATATATATTATTATATGTGCTCACACACATATACACTTATATTTATGCATGTATCATAGTGTAGAATAGTGATAGCAAACGAGAAGACATTGTCTCTCACAATTAGTCACGCCACGCTTCTCTACACTCTCTTCAACATCATGCTGACTACTCACATTGTCTGCTCCCGTTGTTATTGTTCTTCTTGTTATCGTCATTGTTATTAATATTGTGAACAATATAGACATAAATCGAATGACCGTGACGACAAACTTTAATTTCCTGCATAAAAATCACTTTGAAACATAAAAAAAATCCCAAACAAAATTAAATTACTAAAATTCAAGATAATTAAATTTTATAATAAAAATTCGCGGAATTAATAAAAATTATTGTCATTATAAACAAATAATAATATTAAATTTTCACATCAAAACTCTTAAACTTTAACATAATTATAAATATTATATATAAATAATATTTTTAAATTTGCTTATAAATTTTTATGGCACAATAAAAATATATTTAAATATCTGTATACACATAATATAAATTGTTTCGTTTAATTTTCACCGAAGACGACATGCTTTATTTTTACGAGGTCTTAAATCTAGTGCATTGTATAATTTTGCGTGCAAATATTATCATTGGCAAGCCGCGAAACGTGGCGCTCGTAAATGAGATTCTTCCTTTTTTTATTTTATTATTCTTCTTTTGTATTTATTTTCTCTGTCTTTCTTATTTTAAAATAGGATAAAGTATGAAAGTTCTCTTTACATTTATTTTCTACCACGACTGTAACCCTTAACCCTACCGATGACCAGCAGTATAACTTTAACAACGACATTTTATACTGTCGTTTTACAGCACGATTCCTGTGGCGAGTCGTTGTTATTTCTTCTCGTTCTTTAACCGCCCTCAAGTTCATTTTCAAGTACAAGCAACTCTCTTATATTTTTCTTTTTTATATATTTTTTTTCCCTCTCGTGACGCGATGCCACAGGGCGAATTGCACGTGGTCGTCCTATAACTATTTGCTAATCATTTTCCCATCAGAAAACACCATTGTCTTTATGCTCCATCAAGAAAAACAAAAAGACTTCAAAGAAGAAATAAATTACTTTATTTATATTTATTCATTCAATTTTTTTTTTTCTATTTATGAATTTTTATTTATATTTCAATAGTTTATTTCCTTTCATTTTCTTTCGGTATTATTATTTATATGTAAAATAATTGAAAATGTTTTCTAGCTATTTTAATGAGAATTTATGTCTATTTATTTATTTTTTTCGCATATAATTTTATGCTCGTTATATTTAATAATTTTTAAGATGAATTCACTTTCGATTGCGCAATTTTCAACGATTATTATTCCATATATATAAATTACAAGCATAATAATATATTATCATCGCAAATATATACACGCGTTTAGATTTTTTCAACTCTCTATGACGAGATTATTACATTTAAGATGAGATAATTTATATTATACACAAGAATTCAAACAAATTATATTGTTCTACATAAACTAAAAATTCCAAGCGCAAATTAATTTTTTTTTCCAAGTTTTTTCATTTTATAAAATCCAACAAAGTATTAAAAATAATTACCACACACAATTTTAATTATTCAACTCATTTAAATCGTGAGATTTTTTGTCTCTAAAAAAATTTCACATTTATAATCTCAAAACCTCAAACAAAATTTAATTTAATAAAAATAATAATATAAATGATTAATAATCATCGTCATTCGATCTTTGTCGACTCAACCGAGACCTCAACATTGAACTCTTAATTCAAAGAAAAAAATAAATAAATAAATAAATAAAATTCTTTAAACGATATTGGTCGGTAGAATTTTGCAAAATTCTCATATATTTTTCTGTCACTTCTAGAATGCAAATATCATTACTACACATATGTGCTTACATGTATACATAATATAAGTTTATACATATGGTTATAAAATGCAATAGTATATGAGGCAATTGTTGGCTGACCGGTAACTGACCTCGACAATGAAATTTTATTCTCATCGTCGTCTTGTTCGTCGCGTGTCTAACCTCAAAGGTCAACTCTAAAGTCTTCACATTTCTTCCTAGCACTATATATTCAATATATATTTATAATAACAAATAAAATACCCGCCCCTATACTTATATAAAACCAAAGATCCCACTGTAATAACGATTCGCAATCGTAAATCACACTCGCTCGTGTGGATCAAAATGTTGAGTGGATACTTATGTTTTTAAACCTTATATATACATACAAATGCATATAAACAAATATATTTATTACCATGAGGAGCAAAGACCAATGCAACGTACATAAATGCAAAGCGACTTGCTCACTTCCAATTACGGTTAGTTCGTTTGAATTGAGAGTGGGTTCTACATGCTATGTATATTTTTATTTATGCATTTTATTTATGCACTCACTAGCACATGCTGAGTCAGAATTACTCACAGAGTATTGACAATCATGCTGCAGTTGTTATAAATATATTTTAATTGCAAAAAATAAAAAAAGATATTTCAAAAAAAAAAAATAAATAAAAATGTAGTGTCGAAATTTTGTTCGAGACACTACATTCCTTTTGTGGTTAAGTTAAAAGGGTGTGTTGGGCTTTTAACGTTACACCTTTTGTTTTTAATGTATGGTAATTATAATTCACAGGGAACAAAGTACATACCACTTTGTTAGATATTATTATCGGTCCAATGTATAATTATATATACATATAGTGAAGAAAAATTCGTGTGTGTAAAAGAAGAATTAAGAAAGAAATATAATTAATTTGAGGAAAAATTAAAGGAAGAAAATTTTAATTTTATTTATTATAAACTAATTTATAATATGAATGAAAAAAAAAAATTGATTCAAGTGATGGGGGAATTAAATTGTCATGTAATTAAAAATATGTTTAGAGAATAGTAATGAAAAAATATTAATGTCAATTATTATTTTGTTTGTAGGATATTATTAATAATTTTATATATTTAAATTTAGGGGGATAATAATGTAATAGAGTATGTTTATTGTTGACTATGGTAACGAGATAATTATTTAGGTTACGTATGAGGGGGGAAATTGAGAGAGATAAATGAAAATTATTACGAATTTTCAAGTTTTCAAGAGAATAAAATTAAACATTTATTTTACCTCGACATTCACCTTAACCTGAAAGTTAGATGTTTATATAAATACACACTATTCCTGCTGTGATTCTCAGTGAGTTCTCCAGCGACGTAATAAGCAGTTGATACTTTTTTTTTTTTTTTATTATTATTATTTATGTATAAACACAGTCGGTTGGTGGTTTGGTTTGTCATGAAATAATATAAAGAGAAATCGCGAGCAATACTCGAGTTGAAGATACCACAGAGGCGTTACTATTTTTTTCCTCCATTTATTCTCGAGTTTATCAGTTCTTCAAAGAATAATACCGCTCAAGTCGTTATAATTTTAGTTCTTCCGGTCATTAACAAAATGAAACAAGAAAAAAGAAAAATCTCCAGAACAACATTACCGTCAATTTTTTTCTTTTTTCCCCATTTATTTATTGAAAATGAAACGAAGAAAAAAAAATTAACAATCTCACTGTCATTTGTCGAGTAATTGTTAAAAATTACTTTACAATATATAATTATTTTTCTTTGATTTTTTTGAATTTATCAATTGATTTTTTTTGTTTTTAATACAAATTTATTATTCTGCTTTCATTAATAACAATATAATTGTGCAGATTGATGCTTGAACAATTTATTTAGTACGTTCTCGTGTGAAGAATGCATAATAATTTTTTTTTTCTATTTCATAAATGTATATGTATTATTATTTGTATGAATAAACAAAAGGTTTTGTATTGCTGTGAAATAATTTATTGTACAATCGATCTCTATATAATACATGTGCAGTCGATTGAATACAAAATAATTCAATGCGGCCTTGAGTCCATCCCAAGCACTTAGTCACACTTGAATTACGTGCAAGCATTTCGTGTCTTCCTTGCAATATTTATTTACACACATAAATAAATAAATAAATAAATAAATAAATGGCTAATTAATCAAATACACTATCATTATTAATGACGGTGCATATATCTATTAAAGACATGGGAGATTTATTTGGTCCATCCATTTTTTTTTGTAAAAGCAACTTTAGAAACGATCACTTTCTTTTTATTCTCAATTCATTTATTTATTTATTTTCTGCTCCTTTTTTCTTTCTCCCTATTTTTGAATCGTTAATGGAATCCTTTTTATAGATTCAGATAAATAAAGTATATATTCTATTAAGTAGTATGTGAAATTTATTCATTTAACTATATACTTTCTTTTTTTTTTTTTCATCACAGAAAAATTTAGAGATAGTTTAAATCTGAAAAATTTAATTGCTAATTATTATGAGAATAATAAATGTATTGTCCTACTTATCAATTCAGAGTTAAGACGTATAAGATGTAGAGGAAATAATTAAATACATCAAACAAAAAAATATATTGAAATAGAATGACAATTTATTTTCATTTAATTGTCATTTTCCTCAATCATTTCCGTTTTGTTTATCTTGGCCAACTTCTCTCCTCATTTAATTTGTACAATGGCTCTGTTATTTCATTAATTAAATGTTCAATATTTTTTTCCATTTGTGAAAGTAAAAGTCATCCATATCTTCACTAAAAAAAAAATTATCAATAATTATTCTTTATTAATTATTCTTCGCAAATCTTCTTTATTATTACTCCCTAAAATAAAATAAATAATGACAAAACAAAAAATAACCGGTAAATAATATTATTACCACAAGATTAAATAATATTTATATATATACAGTTGGATAATATTGACATGTATATAAAGTTAATATTATTTAAATTATTAACCGGAAAACTAAATAAAGGAAGTAAAAAATTCACATAATATGCAAAAGTATATACCTTTCTCCTCTCTTTCTCATTTCATCCTCAATAAAATCAACAATATGTATACATAATAGCACAGTATACATATATACTTTATGTAAAAGATATCTACTTCTTTGAAGAATAGTCGTGGGAAGTCGAAAGATTATTTATCCACCCACGTTGGCGTCAACTCTTACGTCAATATACGAAAAAAAAAAAAAAAAAAAATGCAAAACAAGATAGAATGAAATAATTTTTTTTTTCTTCTTTTTATTTCGTCAATATAACCACACAACCATAAACGATCTACATAATAAACAAAGAAGTTAGAAGAGAGCAATGAACGATTGATATATTCACCATAACTTATATTTATTATTTCATCTCTTTGTTTTAAATCTTTAACTATAAAATTAATGATTGACTAATAGATCAAAATATGCGCATATATATGAATGAAAAATAAAAAAATTACATATATATATATATATATATATATATATATATGTATTCAATGTAAAGTTATACAGACATGCAAATGAAGAGTGTAAGAAAAATAATTTTTATTTATTTTTTCATTTCTTCATTCATGGTTTTTTTTCTTCCTTCTTCCTGCTGGTACACAAATGGATATTTCCAATCGATGGATATTACAACCAATGACATATATGACCACAAGGATAAAAGAAACATAAATAATAAAATATTTTTATATACACAAATGTAGAGTGAACCAGAACCGAAGGGTAAAGACAGCGGTTTAAGAGTCACGGACATTTGCTAATATATTATATCCCGCCGTGGCTTGGCAGCAAATAAAGCCACGATGGCTGATATGGGATCTCTTAATATGGACCGGAGGAGGCCAAGAGAGACTTTCCCAATCCCACGCATGCCTTTCGCAAAGAAACCACCGCGTGAAAGAAAGAAAGAATTAAAGAAAAAAAGAGATACACTGTCATCATATGTGTTGGATAAGTTTCACGTTTATATTACTCAACAACACAACCAACATTACTGTTGTATTTATTTCTTCTTTTTTTTTTTTTTTAATGCATTTATATACTTTGCACTAACACACCGTCTCAGTGTAATGATTATTTACAAATAATATAAAAAATATATAACTGCACTTGGTGATGAATATCTGTGAAGTGTTTTTTTTTATTTTTATTACGATTAAAACCAAATTTATATTGCATCATTGGCGGTAATGATTATTACATCAAGATGATGTACGTGTAAGGAGTGAAATCAAGTGGTGCGTTGCATGATGGTGTTAAATAAATTTATATACATTTTTGTACATATATGGAAGAGAAAAGATATATTTTTGTTTGTTATTTTGTTTTATTTAATTTTTCTATGAAATATTTTAGGAATATGAGGAAATATATCACCTTCAAAATGTGTTAACTAATGATGACTCATTAATTATGTGTTATATAGATTTGTAGAATAATTAATGTAAAATTAATTTACACGACCGCGGTCAAGGTAAAAAAAAATAAATAAATAAATAAATAAATAAATATAGTACATTATCTAAAATGATTTGTTATATTTTTCGAGGCTCTTCCACCCACTAATTTTATCCATAATTTTCTCATATCTTAAAAAATTATTCTACACCCACAGGAATATTTTTTTTATTCACCATCAACGTTTGAATAATTTTTTCAAACGTCATAATAAACAACAGATGCTCTTGATCTCGATGCAATTTTATTTTATATTCATCAATACATTTATCGATCGTCTCATTTAATGTCCTTGTCATTAATTTATTATTGTATAATTTTTTGCCTTTCTGTTTAATAACATGACATTGATAATACTGTGTCACAATGAATAAATAATTATTTTTTATTTACATGTTTTTGCTTTTTGAATTTATGTATAGATTTCGGTTATCTGTCTGACACCAGATGAAATCGAAGCACAAAGAAGTGGATGGAATATCGATCCAAATACACAATATCATATACAAACTGACGAGGGACCAGAGCGTTATTTTCGTTTCCAAACACTTAATGGTCAATTTAGAAAAGAGAAACGACTTGAGGATGGCACAGTTGTTGGTACTGAAGGATGGCTGGATCCATTAGGATACTTACGAATAAAAGATTATATCGCTGATCGAGAAGGATTTAGAATACTCAAGTAAGTATATTAATTATTAATCTCTATCATATTTATTTTTATTTATTAATTTCAATTAATATTCTTGTTATTTGCGTTGTTTCATTCGAAGATTATTTTATTATTGCTCGATAACTATTACAATTATCATCGTCATCATCGTTATATGGCTCTGTCATTGGACATTAAGGTCGCATAAAAAGTAAAGTGACCGCAATTACCGCAAAACTCTTCTGATATATCAAACACAAATACATTCGTAATGATGTGTATTATAATAAAAACAATTGCATAATAATCCGACACTATTTCCGTAGGAAGACCATAATTTACTAATTATTATTCATCATTAAGGCATTCAAATAACGCGTGACCGTGACGAATACGAATTAAATAAATAAAAATACACATATATATGCTGTGTAGAAAAAATATAAAAATTATTTGACAAGAAGAATTTTACCAAGAGTTTTATAATAACATTTTAAATATTTTTTTCTTTTAATGTCCAATAAATAATATTTATTTATTTTTTCACAGATCTAAAACTATTTACGTTGGTAAAGATAGACCTATTGGAGATGCAGTTGCTACAAGTAAACATATTCCAGCACAAACTGGCACTTTAGTAAAACCTAGAAGACCTCCAAATCCATTTAGGTTAACTATCAAAAAATTTTTCATCTCTATTTTAAATACAAATTATTAATACACTAATTTATTTATTTATTTTATAGACAATCGAGTGTATCAGAATTTTCTGGCAACAGCATTGAAACAAATACAATAAAGCCTTACAGAAGATATCCATCATCGGGAGATTCTTCAAGAAGATTTATCGTATCATCATCAACAACACCATCATATCAACGCCCGAATTATTATTCAACGACTATTTCACCAATTGCAATAACAAACAACAATTACAATGATATCTCAACGCCAATTTCTAATTATATACAACCAGTATATCAATTAAAAACGCCATACAATCGTCCATACCGTAAATCATATCCACAAGAAAATTCTAATCAATTCAACAGACAACAGTCAATTAAAATAACGCCTGAATCAACTTATGGCATTTATCGACCGGATAACAGACGTTATAGAGCAGCATTAGCATCAGGACGATTTAATAATACAAATAATCGATCAATACGTGGACGTAAACCAATTTATACAAATGAACAAATTGATAGCCAAGCTAAAGAAAGTAATCCAATTTATTATGCAAATGGAAATATTAAAAATCGATCACCTCCACGTGTAGTAACAGAATTGGATCATTCATCCAAGTCTGATTATGAATTTCCAGCTTATGATGGCACACATAAAACTGCTGATGGATTCCAGTATTATTTAAAGTCACATTATCACGAAGAGGAACAAAAACCTGATAAAAGTATTGGTTCTTTTGGTTATATTGATCCATTTGGCATTAGACGTGTTGTTTATTATAAAGCTGATGGTGAAAATGGCTTTGTTCATAAGAAAAATAATCGTTATGTTGGATTTAATGCAACACCTTATGATCCAGTGCCACCTAAAGTAAAATAATAATTACTTATATTTATTATTTTACATTAATTAATATTTGCCTGAGCTGAGAATGAAAAAAAAAAAACAATTTATTAAAACAAACACCATATTACATCGCGGGAATTTTTATTCCTATGTGAAACTTAGTCAATGTCTTAACCACAATTGTTCATCAATAATAACGATGGCTTATTTACCTGCATCTTTTTTTTTTTTTTTTTTAAATTTTATACGATGATAAGTACTTAAACTCGGCGTTGCCAGTAATTTTAATAATTGCGCGTGTGAATGGAGAATTGTAATGTGTGTATAAAACGAAATGTATGTTGCCTGCATATAATTATAATTTTTTTTTTTTTTATTTAGTTACAAGTTCACAGAACCATTATTTATCTCTATATTAATCTCATGACCTTCATATAGTTCTGTATGTTCATTTTTTTTTTTTTTTTCATCATGTATCACATATATGAATCACAATGAAACATGAGGAATATTTTAAGAGAGAATATGCATTAATTTATACGTATAAATATAATACTTTGTGTATTTGTTTGTTCATGAATGGAATTTATTTTCAAATGCTAATCGCGAACTGTTAAATGTATAACAGGATTATAAATACATATTTGTAATAGCGTGGGAAGTCAGTCGACAGTTTACAACCGGATACCATAATTGATCCATGTCCATATGTATCAATGTTTTTTTTTTTTATTTGAGTGTTGGAAAATTTTATTTTAGAAATTTTTGTCAGATAAAATGAAACAAGACTCTATTATTTATTAAATTGGTTTTATTATTCATGATAAATATTCTGCAAGACGGGCATATATAATAATTAGAATTATGAATATTAATATTAAATTATTATTAATAATTATATAAATTAATTGAATGGTGCTGTCATATTATTGCCCTGATGATCACAGTGCATTTATATTATTTTTTTACATCAAACATTTGTTTTTGAAAGCACAATTTATATATTTAAATATTAAAATTAATAATAGTATATTAATAATTTTGATAATAATTATTAATAAATAATATTAATGCCCTTTGGTCTCAGGGCAAACACATTTTAATTACCTCTAAAAATATTATTAATTAACGCAATTCAAAATATTCTTTTATGTACTACCTCTCTTTTTTTTTCTTTTTTTTTTTTTTAAGTAGAATTAAATTTTATTTTGTAATTTCTGAATAATCAAATTTTTATAATTAAAATCTGTTGAAAGTATATATTCCTAACACGATCTCTAAATTCTCTAAATACGTAAATATTTTATTGTAGGTTTATGAGAAAAAAAATTATTTAATTCACACATTGAGATTATATATCGCAATTTCAGTGTAATTATTTCCAATTTTAGCGTATCTATCTGCGATGTATATTCACTATTGGCTTGTAAAAAAAATTGCTATCTCTTCACGCTCATGGGCAACTATTCGTTTAATCGAGGTAAATTAATCTTATTGTACCTCGCAAATAAACGCTTTTTAGATATAAATAAATTTGTATTTATTTGCATTTGTATTTATCATTCTTTTTATTATTGTTTATAGCTTTACTGTTGAAGGTATGTATGTGTTTTTGTTATTTTTATTTACTGCTTTCTATATATATGAAAGACTACAATTGTTTGTTAGATAAATATTTGCTTAGAAATTTTCAAACAAAAAATTAATGATGAAAAAAAAAAAAAAAAAATACATTCAATCGTATAAATTAAAAATTCAATAAATAATAATTTTTTTTCACCAAATTCTTCAGTAAATCAATCAATAGCTAAGCCACAATAAACGAAAATAATATTTGAAATAATTTTGCAGGATACTTTTCTTCTCAATAAATTGATAGAAATTAAAATAAATATAACCACAAATATATTTATATAAGTATATAATATATAATTCTATATTTAATATAAATCCGATTACAGAGCATCATCAAGTTCAGTGCTATCGATCATAACAAGGTCGATGGAGAATGTATAAAAGAATAAAAAAATTCTTTTCACTTGGTACAATAAAGTCCTAGCAAAAAAAAAAACAAAAGTAATTTCCCCAACAAAGACGAATTATTAATTTGGTAATTGTTTATTTTCCTCTTCTATTATTTTAATTTCAAATCGTTAAAGAATCCAACATAATTATTTAAAGACGATATTTTTTTTCATCCTCTCGCCTGTCAATTTTCTGGTTGAGTGGCTGTTGAGGTTTTTGAGCTGCTTCACGAGCTGCTGCCTCCTAAAATCCCAAAAAATAAATAAATAAATTAAAATAGCTAAGAAAAAAATAATAATAATAAATAAACAAATATACAAACCTCTCGTTGTCTGATTCCAGCATAAATAAGATCAAGCCCCTTTTGGATTTCTTCACTGACTGGCGGTGGTGTAGGAATATGATCACCTGATGCATGAAAGCCTGTCTCATCAGCAGTATAATGAACAGTGATTACCTGACCATCAGGACTAGTGTATGAATAGCTGCCTTGTTGTACGAGTCCTTCAACCTTGTCTTCGCCCTCACCGAAGGTCTTAATATATCCACTCTCTTCCGCAATAATATTATTTCCAGTCTCATAACTAAAATAATAATAAATTTCAATGAATAAAAAAAGAAAGAAAAAAATACTGATGAAAGGTAAAGGGCAAATGGCACAATTGTTTATTTATAATATTCACACGTATGTATATATATTATTTACACACCCACAACAGTCCTTTAGACTGTCTTGGGAGAGTCTTAATAATTTTTAAATCAGCTATAGTTCAAGGATAAATCTTAAATGGTAAAGTATAAATGAAGAGATAGTTCAGCATTAGAATTATTTTAAAATATCCATCTTATGTTTCTCACCTTGTTCTATACGTTCCATCATGTTCTTGCTCCTTACTCCACTGCAATATCGGTATATAAGTAGTAGTGGTAATGTGCCTATCACCACCTTTTGCATTTGATTCAGGCTCTTGATATTGCTGCTGCTGCTGTTGTTGTTGCTGCTGCGGCTGATGTTGTTGCTGTTGATATTGTCCCTGACTCAAACGTCCATGATGATTTTGAGCAACTGCCACACCAATTATAACTGCTAATATCTATAAAAAATATAATTTATTTATTATTTATTAATAATATATAATTATAAAGTTTACTGTTAATTTGAATGAATATCTAAAAGTTCAATGAAATTATAAAATAAATTATTTTACAAAGAGAAATTATTTGTAATTAATAATCGTTTTTCTGTGATGAAATATTTATTTTTTTTTTTTTTATAAATATATATTAAAGATATCTTTTTTTATATTACGATTTAAAATTGTTAGTTGGACTTTATTATTTGATTGGAAAATAAAATAAAAGGGTTAGTAATAATTATACAAAATATAGATTAGGATTATGTAATGATTATTAATGTAGTGGCATTCTAAAATACGCGGATGATTCTTGTGCCTTCCCTTCTTAGTATTTATATATTTGAAAGACTTCCCGATGGAGTTTGGCCGGCATATATTTACTCAGGCCACACCGGAGATGAGTGAAAGTGAAAACTAAATGCCAGCATGGGTCATTTAACTCGTGACCTGTTAACCCACCCAACACGTACTCGGCTTCCCATTATTTTATCTCTTCTTATATATAAAAGGACAGAGAAGATATATACCTCAATGAATATTTCATCTTTCACATAGCAAGTTACATTTATTTTTTTTTCTTTTTCTTATACCCTCGCTGAATTTATTTATTAATTCAATATTAGATCAATATTTTTTATCTATCAACATTCTTTATTTAATTATTTTTTTCTATTGTGAATTTTTCTTTTTTATTTTCGTCAGATGGATCAATTTTCAAAGAAGAAATATTGTTTTGTGAATGTTCATGGCGCGTAACGACTTAACAGAAGATGGATATAGGTGATATATGATCACGAATTAATTATCATAATTTTACATTTTATTTTATAGTCACGTGCTACTGCACATCAACATCGTGTCATCATCAACATAATCATCTTCATCTCAGTGTGTTTGCACATTATATATACATCGCAAACTCTCACTTTCTTCAGGATGTTTTATTATTCATCTTTAATAATTCATCAATAATATTAAATAATTATCAATATTTTTAACTCATCTGTTAATATACCAAATATAATTTTATTTGAATAAATATAATATTAATATTTAAATAAACGTATTGCAGCTTCAATTATTTAATATTGTGATTTTATTAAAGAATTAATTTATTGTTTAAAAAAATATTTTCAATTCTGATTATCATAAAAATTTTATATTTAATTTTTATTAATTATTAAATTATTAATCAATTAATAATTTTGAATATTAAAAATATCGAATGATTAAATATTTAAAAAAATTTTTAAATTTGTAAGGGTTAATAATTAAATGAAGGTACTCACGAAGAATTTCATTTTTGTATCCTCAAAAATTGTGGTTTATTTCACGATTAATTTATTACAATAAAGATATAAAACGTTTAATAATGTGTAGATGATACAAAATCGTGAAAGGTAACAGCAAACTGTGAAGAAGCACAACGAACTGTGTTCTAGCGAGTGGAAAGAAATCAGCTTTTATACAGACTCTCACTTCACCCCTACCTCATGCAATTCATGAATTATATGTACGTAATATAAGAGTTTATATGGATTATATGAATGCTCTCTCTCTCATCTCTATCTCATCAATTTTTTATTTATACCTTTCTTCTTTTTTTTTTCAAGATTTACTATGATAATGAGTAAACACGTACGCCTCTGCAGCACATTTTATTTTTCTTTCATTGATGCGCATATCAAATAGATGAAGATATTTCATAAGAGAAATGATTATTTGTTTGAAAGCTATATTGTCAATCAATGTCCAAATAGTTTATAGACAACCAAAAATATTGTTGGTAAATGATCCTGAGAAGAAATAGATCGGTGTTTTATATTAGGAAGTGTTGTTGAGATATTTTTTAATATTCATCCATCCTGGTTATAAATTTCTACTTGTCAAAGAAATTTCGGCGAATCCTTTCTCTTTAATATATTACTAAAGGTCAAACTACTCGACCAATAAAATAAATATTGAACGTAAAATGAATTAATAATTCTAATATTCTTTTTTTATTTTTATTCCCTTTTATGAAATGAATATAATAAAATTCATTCGTATAATTATTTTAGAAATTTAATTGTATATTTAATATATAATATTTGACAATTGTTATGTCGAGAATATATTTATATATTTATTCCACGTAATTTATAATCATAGATGAAAGTTGTGTAAAATAATATAATGTAAATATTTACGACCTACACATGATTATTATAAATTATGATTCGATCGAATGATGCGTATAGAAAATATTTTTCCTCGAGACATTTCACAGTTTATATATTTACAAGTACAAGTTTGATTGTAAAATAATCGTGTATATTGCGAAGTCACACACAAGATTCGTGTCGTGGATAATTTTATATTCTCTATTTTAATTTATTTTTATTTTTATTATCACTATCATTTTATATTTATGAAATTTTTCACATAGTGTTGAGCAATTATATATTTATCAATACAGATAAATCTCATTTAATTTTCCGGCACAATTTTTCATTTATTTGTTTAAAACAATTATGTTAATGTCTATATAACGATGATTATTAATTATAATTTTAAACTTTATTAATAATAATATATATGTATACTGGAGAGAGAATATAAAATGAAAAAAATCACAGCAATTAATTTTCTATTTCGATAGAATAAATTATATAAATTAAACTTATTTATTATTTACTAACATGATAATATTAATGTTTAATGAGATCTCATCAATTAATAATTGATATATTATAGCTGTATATATACGACTATGGATTTTTTTTTTTTTTGCAAAAGGTTCATCGCAGTGTTTTAATTCTTCATACATACATATTGAAATATGTCGTAATAATACCAAGAAAAAATAGTTGTACATATACATATATGTATATATATAATTTATAAAATATATATGTAGTAAGTGTAGTGCGAGGAAGCGCCCGTGTTACTTTCACATGGCCTTCGTGAATGTGGAATCGTGGAATTCAGAAGCTGATATAAATGACCGATCCTTTAAGATTCGAGAGACTCTTTCACTCATATATCTTTTTACACTTGCACATGTACATTTTTAGTAGAGTGCACATATTTTTCGGATGATTTTATATATATTATATAAGCATATATTTGTGTATATGCTGACCACTATGTGTACAACTCAATAACCAGATCATTCGAGATATATTTATAATAATAACCATGTATTAAAATTGTTGAGGCTTCAGACACCTAAAAGAATTTCGTTTTTTATTTATTTATTTTTTTTTTTTTTTTATTGAAAGGGTGAACTATAAAGGCATGTATTACACAAGCTGGATATGTGTATTATATATATATGTATTTATCCTTCATTGGGTGTTCCCCTCTCAATTTCATTGACCCAACTTTCTCTCAATAAAAACACAAAAGTATCTTTTATTTTTTTTTTTCTTCATCTAAAATAATGAAAATATTTATAAAATAAAATTTTATATAAATTGGTACAGTGTGTGTATAAAAATTCTTCATGAAAGAATTAAAAAATGTCTATAAAATGTGGGTTACATATGGCGCCTCATGCTGTAAAAAAAAAAAAATAAAATTGTTAGTAAAATGATTATTATTATTGTTATTTCACGAGAATAAATGTTTATAATTATATGGTGGATTTTGATTTGACGGTTGAAAATAACTCACGTGCACAGTATTCTGTATCCATAGACGAGGACGATTGTGACAAAAGATTATTATGACACGAGCCTGCAATTATTATTCAAGAATTTGTATTTTTATTTATTTTATAAATTTTTTTTATTTTTTCATTATTTAAAGAATGAGAATAAACATAAATTTTTTACCCTCATATGTGTCATCAGACATAGGTGGGTATGATTCATTGCAATCAAGAGGATCCTCCAATGCATCAAGAGGAATGTAGCTGTGAAAGTACAATTAATCAAATATTAAAACATTACTCAATTAATTCAAAGTTTACATCATTGAATTTATGAATAATAAAATACAATAAAACAAGATTAATAAATGAAAAATATTGTTGCCTCGAATTGTATGTTGTATCGTCGTCAATAGGTGGAGCAGATGGATGGTAATCTGAATTTTTCATCCATGATTTTGATTGAGACAAAGAAGCTTCTACTGGCTGATAGTTTAATCTGATTGTTGTTTCCCTTTCCATTGGTCCATTATGTTGATTAAGTGGATCTTTATGATCAATTCTCGGTTCAAATGATTTGTCCTTTACTAAATTATTGATGTCACACGGCCAATAAGACAAATTATGAGTTGTACAACCTGCGAATAATTGAAAGAAAAATATTTTTAATAATTAACAATGAATTAAGATTTAAATATCAAGTCAAGATGTCAATATTAATTTGTTTTGAATTATTACATTCGAGTGGTAATGATGAAAATCCAAGATTGTCTTTAGGACGAGTATAAATGCAGTTAGAGTTGCCATGTTCACTTAAATTGTACGCTGTCTTATCGTTAAAACCACCATTGACATTTGATATATTTTGCGTTGTTTTATTAGGTTTGAATGGTCTACGAACTGGATGATTATTGTTAGGCCAATAGCTCAATCGATACGTTGTATAACCTTCGAATGGTACATCATTTTTTTTGTACTCTTTAGACATTTTTGGTTTAAATGACTTTACTGGAATGCGGCAATTAGAACCGTAGTAACTTAATTTATACGTTGTATCACCTATAAATTAGAATATAAATATTATTGAATAATTATATAAATGTCAAAGCAATTTATAATCAAAATGTCATGATAGTATTCATTATTTATTTATTAATTAATCAATATATAATAATTACCGGACATGGTCCCACGAGGACAGTATAAGTTATTTGATAATTTAGTTGGCTTTGATATTGGAATGCACTTCCATGTAAAATCATTTTTATGCGTTGTGTTATCTTGCATTGGGCCACGATCTAACCATTGTTTTGCTGTTTTCAATGGAGACTTCCTCTCAAACCTCTCAGACATCGCGTCACGTTTCATAAACCAATTCCCTAAATAACTCAACTAAAAAATATTATTATGAATTCTATAGTTATAATAAATATGCAATTGATAATTACATAATAATTTATTTATTGGTGTAATACTTTGTGAATGGTTTCATTGGTCATTGTGCCATCACCAACTGTTAATGAATCTTGAGGTAAAACTGGTTTCAAAGCGGATGCAGTGGGTATTGGACCATTCAAATAAGACAATTTGTATGTTGTATTTTGTTCCATAGGCACTTCATTCCTCCTGTAAGCCTGATTTGCATTCAAATATTTAAATATATACTCACAAGTTGGTGTATTATTATTATCAATTTTTTTTTTTCAATTTTAATTATGGAAGAAATTGATTTTATATACATACTTTTATTGGTTTGAATGATTTCGGAATTTCTGGTTGAATGTATTTCTGAAAAGGAGATGATAATATGAATAATTGTTTTTACCTAGTTTGATTTTAATTAAATAGGAAATGATAAATTACACGATATTCTGGTTCTGGATTTGAACAACAACAACAACAATTACAGGATTCATCATGACCTAGCTGAACAATTATTATTGAGATTATTGGAACAAGGAAGTTAATATAGTCGAAATTATAAATTGTCTTACGCCAATCGCATTTTTTATTGTAATAATTGATCTGGGTCGTTCCCTCTGTGGCCTGTGAAATTACAAACAAACATTGAGGTTATAATCAATTTTATTTTTTAAGAAACAATATATTGTTATTTTTCAATATTTACCGTGATACTGGACAAATTTCCATGATGAAAAATCAATTTTAATATATTTATATATAATTAAATGAAAATATCATAACAATATTTGTCTTTATCAAATTTATTATTTATAACCTATAAAAATATTACATACAATATTAAAAATACTGTTGACACCAATAAACATTCAATTTTTTTTTTATTAAATAAAAATACGATTAATTACTTGTTGCTTGCAATTTGTCATTATAATTGGACCAATTGTCATCAATATTTCATCTCATTGATAATTACTAATTGAAATAATGAAAAAAAAATTAATTCTGGAAAATTATTAGGATTACCTTGAAATAAAAATTAATTAATATAATTTATAGAGCTTTTTGCCATGTGAAATAAACGAGAAAAAAACTTAATCATGATAAATAATAATTGGAATAATAATAATAAAAAAAAAAAAAAAAAGGTGCTGTCGTCAGCTCAACTTTATGAAGCTTCTTGATCGTGAAATTCTTCGAGAAAATTTCAACTTGTATCCGGAACAAATGATGTGTATGGAGGTCGTATGTATCGATTCTTTATTTTCCTGATGCTCCTGATACTATTAGATTGTCATGAAACAAAGTAGGTGGCATAAACTGTGCTGCTGTGCGAGCTCTTTTTACATCATATTCTCCTGTTATTTTGGAGGTTTTCGGACACATTTTTCAAATATATTAGGAATCTATAATATATTTAGGGGTTAATCATACGACTTATTCATTTTTATGTTCTCCTGGAATTTTTAAAAAATAAATATGGCGACAAAATAAATATGGCGATGGTGTAAAATGGCGCAATGGCGGTAAAATTTAATGCATATTTAACAATAAAAACAAAATAAAGTGAAAAAAATTAATATATTTCATATTCTCTCTTTACACATACATATATATACATGGATATAATTAATTAATTAATTAATTAATTAAATAGCAACATTAAGGCATTCTTCTTATAAATATATGACTTGATTAATAATAAGCATTAAATAAACAAATATAAATACAATAAAAATATTAATTATCCATACAATATTAATAATAAAAACGACATTTTTTTTTCTCCACAGCAAAAAATTAAAACACATTCCAAATTTTATAAATAATCATAATTATTATAAATTAAATTAAAATTATATCTAAGTAAATGTAAGCCCAATTCGTTGCGCTAATTGTGGCGAGTGCGTTTGAGCAACAGCAAGTAAGAGCGGTATATCAGCAGCATCAAGATCAAGTGCACTTGTTAAATTTGTTAAACTTATTTTACAAACGTCAGTTGTCATCAACATTTCAGCCAATGCCTCGCTTCGTAACCACATCTCCCGCAATTTGCACTCCAAAATATTTAGACACTGCAAATAGAGAAAAAAAAAAAAGAAAATATTAATCTGAATATACATCTAAAATAAATAAATAATATATAATTAATTAATATTCAAGCTCAGCTAACAAATCGACCGTAAGAATAATAATAAATAAAAATATTTACATGCGCTGGCGAATGATATTTGGTCCATAAATAAACAAATGCTTCCAGCATATCCGAAACAAGACGTGACATACCAATAGGAAGTGATTGACTTGATGCAATCATATTATTTGATATAATTCCAACTTGCCAATTATCCACGTCTGCCATTATACATAATGCTTCTGATATTGGCTGATCAACAATTGGAAAACGTGCATTTATCGTGATCTCTTCACGCAATTCATCAATTAAATTATCATTACTATTTATCCAATGACAATCATCAACATTATTATTTGATAATTCATTAGCACAATCATTTACACTGTTGGATTGATTGTTTTTTCTTCTTTCACGTTTCTTTATTAATCCCTGAATGACTAGACCTGAATTATATCCTGAATTATTAAATGAATGATTATTACTATTGATAAATGGTTCTGTAACGGTGCGTTGTATTAAAGTCTCAGTGAATCCAGACATATTTTTAATTTCATTTGGTAATCCGTTGATATTTTTTGATCTTGGCATTGGTAATTCAATTACATCATTGGCTTCTAATAATTCCTCTAAAGTATCCACACAGCGTGGATATAAATTGCCGCGTGTACTTACAGAACTACCACAAGTTCTCAATACTTCAGTTGCATTTGTTGGAGTTTCAAGCAATAATTTATCATCAGTTTCATAATTATTGCCGTTACCATTGCACTTTGGACAAAATCCAATTGTACGTTTTTTACCCGACAATGACATTACTGACGGTCGTTGAATACTCTTTGATGATTCGGGAAAATTTCGTTGTATTATTTTTCGTAATATACCTTCGGGCAATTCGGCGGATGTACTTGGTACACGTGTAAATGCAAATGAACATTGACAATTAACAATTTCAATAGCTGATTGTGACGATGAATTTGAAATTGATGTTGTTGATTTTTCCTCATCGCCAAGTGTAAATAATACTGCATTTTCTTGTTTTATATCCGTATATTCAACATGGGAAAAATGAACTGCAGTATTATTTCCATGATTAACATTTAATTTATTCACTTTAAAATTATTTTCTGTTGAATTATGAAGAAATGATAATTTTGGTGGTATTGATAATAATTCTTGCTCTCGCCATTCGTTTTTTTGCTCGAATTCATCGAGTGCTGATGTCATGGAAGATAATTTTTCATTATCAAATGCCTCATGAGCTATTTGACTTACAATTATTTTCATTGAATTTGACGTTCTGTCTTTATCAATATTACTCATTGATTGTGAAATATTTGTTAGATCATCCTGATTCAACTCTAATTTTAATGGTAATTTATAATCAGATGTTATGGCGTTTGAATTATGACTGTCTAGATTCGTGGATAAACTACTTGTTTTTCTTAATTTTGGAATGTTTATATTGTTTGGTAATTTATTATCATTACCATGTTTATCGATTAATTCATCACGTTGGCACTTTATTACGTCTATTTGTTTCATCAATGATCGTGTTGAGCCTTTACACGACAATGTTTTTAATCGATTACTTCCCGATGATTCACCATTATCACCATCATTATCAGCGATATTGTTATTACCATTGCTATTATTAATATTACCACGAAGTGACGAACGTGATTTGTTAAATGTATTAACAATAATCGAACTGTTTTTCCTTTTTTTACGTTCTATAATTGCAATTGCTTCCTGAACATCATTAACCGATGCATCACGTATTTCATTGTGACGTTTCACCATTGCACTGCGTATAAAATACGATAAAAATGTGAGGATAGCATTAATCAATTGAACTTTATCTTCATCACCGAAAATCACAGTATGAACATGCTTCGCTGGATTACCAAGTGTTCCATATAAATCACTTAATTGTGCCCAAAGTGGATTACATGGAAATTGTTTCTTCACATTTTCTACCTTAAAATCAAAAAATGATATGAATTAATTTTTTTTTTCTTATAATTTTGTCTTTGATTATTTAAATATATTACCCAAGTTTTGTCACGCGGTGATATTACAGTGTTTACCCAACCGAGATGATATGTCAGTACTGCTGTAACAACTGTACTGAGAAAACTGAAAAATTAATAGAATATAAAGTATGAAATTCGTAAAAAAACAACTGAATAAAATTTTTTTTCTCTTTTTATTACTCACAAGTTTGTTGATTTAGTGTCAATAGTATTTAGTAGCTGGCACATCTGCTGAAAGCTGCGATATAATGTGTTTAAACGTAATTCCATACTCGATGTGGTATTTAGCAATATTTCATGCCATATTGAAGGTACTCCGATGTTTTCATTGGTGACAAGTAAACGAAATAATCGTAATGTACATTTATATGACGCTCGATGCATTCGTTGAATTAATCCATTATTTTTACCATTCATTTTATTCCGTGTTGGTTCAATGCACGCATAACACAAACGATTCAATATTGCTTCCAATTGTGCTGCATGCTCCAACAATCGAATCTCCATCCGTCTATGGAATAAAAATAAAAATTAACTCATCATTATTTTTATTATTAATTCACTATTTATTTAATTATTTAATGAATTGTTTTAATATTATTAAGTATGATTGAAATATAATACCGTTCTTGTCCAGGAATTAATTTAATTAAAATAGCTAGGCCCAATCTTGTTTTATGTCGTCGCGCATTGATATCACAAGTATCGCCTGAATTATCGCCATAAGATTGAAATCCAAAAATTTCATCGGATTCACAATGACTAAGTGATGTGGAGATGGCACGAAGCCATCGTCGACGTAAACTCGATAAGCTGCCAAAACCCGACGATGAATTACTCTCCAATGACTGTGAACCTATAAAAATATTCAAAATAATTTTTTATCATTAATTATATGTATTAAAAAGATTTTTTTCAAAATGTTCACTGTAATAATTTTTATTATTTACTTCCAAGTAAAGGAATATCAATATCCCAACCGCTACAAGTGCTCGAGCAGGTGGAACTTTTGCGGAGACTGTTGCCGGAAAAATTTCCTGAACTTGGTGTAGAAACTGAAATGAAATAATTTAAAGCTATTTATTCACAATAAAATTTATTATATTATTATTACTCTAATCCTTACGAGTATTTCGAATGTTGCCATTACTTGAATTGAATTCTAAATTATTGACTAAAGTTCCCAGTACATCATCTGACATTCTTCCACTGTAAAATAATTAATTTATAAATATATAAATATGAAAACAGTTGAATTAATTGGTTAAATAAATTTAATTATTAACCTCTGTTTATGTGAATTATGATCTGATGCAGGAAAAACTTTTGTACACATTATACATCGTGGTGAGTCAAATGTATGTACTTTAAATAACGGACCTCGATATGTCATAGCAACTGTTCCAAATATCATTTCACTCAGCAAGCTCACATTGTCACATGGATTTTTTTCATTCTAAAAATATCCAAACAACAAAATTACATAAATAATTCATGAAATTAAAAAAACATTTTAAATGCTAATGATATATTTATTTATATTTATACTCAGTATATTTGAAAAATACCTCTTGAGGTAAGCCATTTCCATTTCTTGGACATGAATCTATATTGCATTGTGGATTGCAATTATTAATATTGGTGGAATTATTTTTTTGTCCAGCAGTAATCGAATCAAATAATAATTTTCTGCCTCGCCATTCACATTCACGAAACAATAATATTCTCACATGATCGCCATCCAATTGAAATATTTCACTGTAAAAATATAACAACATTGATAGGTTAGAAATCACCTCGATAATATCAAACAAATATAAATCTTGAAAATGAATTATTTACTGAAAGTTAACAATAAAATTAATAACAAATAAATATTTTCTTACTTATTGTAATTTGTATTTTCAATTTTCAATGGCAATTTGCAATAATCTTGATGCTTGTTATTATTAATCTTTCGTTTTGTTGTTGATAGAAATTTATTGAACAAAGGCATTATAGGTTAGAAAAAAAGAATGAAAAAAAAAAATAAATAAAATTTACGAATCTACTGATGAACCCGCATTTTCCTTTCTTGAAAAATATAGATAGATTTACGGTCTATCACCACAGCACAATTGTCTCTCACACATATTCACAATTTCATAAAGTCAACTGTAAATAAAGTCACGTGCGACAAAGTCATATGATTCTGCGGAGATAATTATGGCCATCATTTCAGATAAATTATCCACTGTTCATATAAGTATATTGCCACATTAAGCATCGTGAACTTTCAGATAATAGATAAATATACAATTTTATCTTAATATGTGTGTAGCTGACGTCATCAGGTATAAATTATCAGCTGAAGAAAGAAATAAAAATTTTCACGTGATTTCTTCACTTCACATTCAATTAGATAAAATTTAAAAATGAAAAGAAAATATAAATTAGATAGGTTTTCTATCATTTTATATTAATTTAACAATAATGTAAACATGTAATGCATTATATTTTACATAAATTTTCCTTTTTTTTATAATTATAAATCTTCATATTTATTTTAATGTATTCCTATTTTACCGACCGTCAATAACAATCAACTATATTGATATAATTAAAAATTTTTATAAATGAATATGTTTTACTTTTTTTTTATATTTTCTTTTCCTTTTCATTAACGAATAATATTTGTAAATTTATAAATATTGATTATTATTTTGTATTGTCTCGGAATAGTTGAGTTGATATATTATTCTTAAATAAATGAATTATTTATCATTCCTTTTTTCTCTATTGTGAATTGTAAAATTTCTTTTTTTATCAAAACTCAATCGTCGATATTTCTTCTCAACAATTCCCCGTTAAAATTATCATTTTGATGTTTATCGAGAGCTTTTTTAATGGAATATTTGTTTGCCATTGATAAATAAATTGGAAATTCAATATTGAAATTTATTATAAGATCACCACGTTTATTTGGTGTTTTCACCAGAGGTAATCCTTCATTGTCAATGCATTTTCGGTAGTCAGGCCTGTATTAAAATTCAACAAAACTTTTTAATATTTAGTTCAAAAGAAGAAATAAAGGACAAAAAACATACGTTATAATTGAAGTAATTGGAATACGAATTATTCTGTCGTCAAGAGTATTGACCGTTACAGTGGTTCCAATAAGTGCATCGCTAAGAAAAATATCCACTGTCATCTCTAAATTATCACCTTGTCGTTTAAATATTTCATGAGGTATATCTTCAGTGACAAATATAATGTCCGCTGAAATACAAAATTCATAAATAAAAATTGAGTAAATATTTTTAAACATAAAAAGAAATTTTAAATTTATGTATAATGCTTTTGAATCTGAATTCAACAACAAAATAAGAAGGTCAAAAGTGCTGTTAAAAATAGAAAGATTTTTAAATGTTGCAATTGATAATTTTATCTCAATGTAAAATCTTTTTTTTTTTTCTATTTTTTCTCTCGAAATAAATATATAATCATGTATGAATAAATTCACCAGGTATTCTATTAGGTCCTTGATCACCTTCCTCTGTAAAAACAATTTCTGTTGCTGTCGGCAGTCCTGGTTTAATTGGTACATGAAGAATTTTCTCTCTTAAAATAGTGTTTATTTTCTCGTCATCCACAAACATGAATTTTTCAATTTTCAACTTCTTCAACGCACCAAAAAATATCTAAACAAATAAAAATAATAAATATATCATTTTTTCAATGAACAAATAAAGAAAAAAAGATGAATAATTTTACCTCGGTTAAAGTTAAACCTAATGATTTTATCAATGGTTTTTCTTTACGTCTGCACGAATGCCCTTCCACAATGGATCTCATGACCTCAGAGTCCGTGAGAATATTTAATAAATCGCCATATGGATTTAAAGTGCCAAAAAACTCTCTGAAAAAAAAAATAATAATAAAATAATAGATATTATTTATACAAATAAACACAAATGAATATTTGCAAATTTAATTATTATTTCGTTCGCATGTGCTAAAATGTTAAGTCAACATTCTTATAATAATAATTATAATAATATTAATATTATCCATATAACGAAATATACAAAGGTAATAACTTTTACCTAAAAGTCCAAAGTGGATCCCCATGGAATACATAAGGTGGGATATGGCCATTTGGCCCTGAAACTCCTCTTTTTAGTCCCGCCTCACCATACTGGTCGTAGATAGCTCGCTTGAAAGGATCTGAAAGGACCTCATACGCTTCAGCTATCAAACAAAAAAATCCTTGAATATTTTCATTCTTCTGTCTCGCGGAATTATAATGTATCGCCAGACGTCTGAAACTAAAGAAAAAAAAAAAATAACAATTGAATAAAACAGAAATAATAATATAAAATATAAATAATTAAAAAAATATTTTTTCATGATAATTTTAAAATTAAAAATTTTTTATATTAAAACTCCATGTCAAGTCTCGCAGGAGATATTTATATAATTAATATTCCATTCTTTAAACAATTATATTATACAAAGGTGTGTCACGACAATCTGTTAAATTAATTCATTAAATAAACAGTTCAAGGTCAATAAAAAAAAAAAATTATAATGTCGCCTCGAAAAAAAATAAATAAATTAACAATACATCATATTGATGAATGACAAAATTAACTTAAATATCTCATGATAATAATTTGAATATAAATATAAATATGTTCATTATTTAAAAATAATTTTTTTTTTTCTAATTAAATTTATTTATAACATTAAATTATCATTAGTATTAAATTGAAATTAAATATTGAATTATTAATATACTGCTCACGCTTTTTTTATATCCAAATCATTGCAATTTTTTTTCAATTGCAATACTCCATAATAATCAATATCAAAATTATCATTACTCATTTTTTCATAAACTATTTCTGTAACAAGAAAGAGAGAAGAGAAAAATAATCATTTGAATGCAGCAACTTAATGACTAGCGACAATCGGCAGTCCTTTGTCGAACAATCGGAAGTGATGCCTTGGTTATTATGTATGTCATACACATGTCAATATAAAATGCACATACATACGAGTGTGAGTTGAAATAAGATACGCGGATGTGATGAGAGTATGAAAGAGCGAATAAGAAGTCAAGTTGTTTGATGTAGATTTCGGTCCCATTGAGAAAAACAAAAGAGACATTCTACATTAAACACAGGAGCGCTTGACAACCGAAAATTAAACGTATCTGATTTCGATGCATAATATATATTCATTCACTCTCATCCACATCATTTTTTTATCGATGATGTACATAATTTTTTATCATCAACAACAAACTTAATATCATATTGTAAACTATATTATAAATATTTTGTGTGTTGCCATTTGTGTTATATTATTATAATGGACAATGATCGATAAAAGTTAACAATTGTTAAGAGAAAGATATTTCAATTCTTTTTTTTTTCCCGTATCATAACTCACAAAATTTCTTATTGTCATTTGCTTTTTTGCCTGTCAATAAAATCATCAAATCAATAGTTGATTGAAAAATATTTTTATCAACAACCATCAACACAATACAATAATGAGTAATTATCAATTTGTCGTGTTCTCTGGAAAAGGTAAATAAAAGGTTTATTATTTAATTATTTACCATTAAAACAACATCAATATCTTCATTATTAATAATAAATAAAATTTTTTTTCAATAATAATATAATATCTTATTTAACTTTTGTAATGAAATAATATTATATGTATTATTTTATTTATAATTTTATTTAATATTTAATTGAAGAGCAAAATCGTTTGGGAATGAAACGTGAAGAAATAATAAATGAATCCAATGAATCATCACCATCAAGACAAAATGATGTTGATTATGTTGATTCACCATTATCATCAAGAGCGTCATCCTCATCGTCATCATCCCGAAAACACCTTATTGTTTTACCAACATTAGAATCATCATCGTCATCATCATCATCGTCAAATGGACGTAAAACAAATTGCGATTTAAGAAAACAACAGCATTGCATTGAATCAAGGCCACCACGCAGTCGCGAATCACCTAGCAACGTTGTTGTTCATTCATCGTCCAGGCAATCGTCATTATCGTCACACCAACAGCAACATCAACGAACGCAATTCAATGACGCAAGCGCTATGCAACTTGGCGGGAAGTGCGCCAATAATAATGCACCGGGTAAAGCAAAAATACCACGACCAGCAAATGCATTTATGCTATTTGCAAATGAATGGCGGAAAAAACTTGCAGTTGAAAATCCCAGGGAATCAAACAAGGACATCAGCGTCAGGCTAGTCCTTTTCATATTTCCCTTCATGAAAAAACCAAATAATAATAGAAATAACTAAAAAAGAAAACGGAAAAATTGTAGAAAAAAATATTTGCTTTTTTATTTATTCATTTATTTTTTTTATTCATTTACCTTACCTATAATACTTCCTCACCTCATTCCTTTATTATCCAATTGATCCTATACATATATATATATATATCTATACATATATAGATTGGGCGTGCTGTGGAAAAACATGGGAAAAGATTCAAAGGAAAAATATTTCGCCCTGGCGCGTGAAGTTGATGCTGAACACAAACGAAAATATCCTGGTAAGATGAAATGATATTTTCTTCTTCTATTTTTTACATCAATATATCCATTAAAAAATTTCCCCTGAAAATATCAATACTAAAATATAGTTCGTAAGACTATTTTCAGTCGTAAAATATCGATAAATAGATAAAAAGGGAAAATATCGATAAATAGTACAAATTGACAATATTCCAGAGAGGTCAGTCAAAGTAAACAGCTATCGATTGATATATTAAATTTAATTTGACAATACATACATGAAGCTATGAAAATAATGGCATTTTTCTCCATTCTCTATTTGCCAATTAATGTCAATCATATTTCTTTACCAAACTGCCAAAATAGCTGTAATCATATCAAACAAATTTCACCAATTTACAAGACATATATTACGAAATAAAAAAATAATATATAACAACCACATTAGAGTAGTTGAAATCCAACTCATCATCTCCACACATTCATACATGCAATAAATGAAAAAGTCGAACGTGATGAGGGTGTGCACATGTCACACATGGGAATTGGTTATCGTGAAGACATGCCGATAAATAGACAGGTGTATATATCACTCTATGTACATATAGATTTATGCCTGCATACATAACACACGTGAAAACACCAAAAGTGTGTGCCAGAGGAGGAGAATATGAGGGTGTCAGGCGAGTCTCGTGGTAGAATGAAAAAAAAAAAAAAAAAAAAAACAGAGAAGGGTAATATTCTTGTGGAGGTTGCCGGGTGAGTGACGGAGGTCGGGGACCAGAAGTATTGATTGCGACGAGACTCTACGGTCATGCTACGTACATATATATATTCTCTCTTTCTTTCTTCCTCCAACTCTCTATCATCTCACTCACCTAACCAACAACAAGCCGCGCTCAATGTTCTGAATATATACGTATAGCTATGCACAAGCTCAATAATACATTGAGTCTCTTGCTACTCAAAATTTATCGCCATATGTACTTAGATACATCAATAGTCTTCATTTTCGTCGTCCAACTTCTTCATACAAACATAACCTCAAGTATTTACAATAGAATCTGCAAAAAAAAAGTGCATATAAATGGTTGAATAAATAAAAATATTATTTAATAATGAAAAATTAATATAAAAATATATTAATAATGGTATTATTTCATATAATATTAATACAATAAATTTCTTCATATACAGCCCTATGAGCGTACATGTATGTATGTATACAAAATTGCCCTTAGAGGATGATAGGATACCAAAAAATAGGTGAGGGGCTGTATAACACTGTACTTGTGGGCACATAAGGTGTTAAGCTGATATATAACATGAAGAATTATCATTTAAACAAGAGCATATAACAACGTTCGCCCTGTATTTTCTCTTATCTCGTTTATACATTATTCTTCTCTCTCGCACTTTTGATTTTGCCACGCGCATGACCTCTAGCGCATAACCGCACGTATACATTTGCAAATAAAATATATAGGTACATATTATATAGGTATTATATAGAGCGTCACACGACGGTAGCAAATGAGAAAAAAAATAGAAAAAAAAATAGAAAAAAAAAAGCGAATAAAAGCGATTGTGTCTCCATCCGGTGGCGGAACAGTGCTTTTACATGGCGCGATTGTTTTTCTCTCATGTTTCTCGATTGAGTGCGAGAAGAATGAAACGAGGAAGGAGACACACATTCACTGACAAAGAGAAAGATCGTTTTGGTTGTTGAGGAAGGGTGTACGAGCGGCGAGCGCGGACGAACGGGTTGAAAAAAAAAAAAGAGAGGAAGAAAGAGTAAGTTAGGTTAGGAAAACAGGGGAGACAGAGGGTAAGAGTAGAGCAAGAGAGAGAAAGATCTGGCGCGCTGCTCAACGTGTTGTGCATGCGTCGTGGATTTATAGACGTAGCGCGCGCTGGCGAAAGAGAAGCCAACGAAATGTCAGGAAAACTACCAACGACGTCCTCGTCATCTTCATCGTTGTCATTGTCGTTGTTATTATCGTCATCGTTATCGCATACGCGTTGTCGTGACATTGCCAAAGTTAAATGTCCATTATTATCATCATCATCATCATATAAATATTACAATTATTGTTATTATTACACAATCAGGATATTGAGAGGATTAATTCAAGCGGATTATTATTCAATCTGCTATCATCCGGAGTGTTTTCAAGATGGGGTGGAATTGATAGATGAGAAAGAGAGAGGTGATAAAGATGATGATGATGATGACGATGATGAGGATGAAGATGATGATGATGATGTTGTCATTGACCACTGGAGACATCAGTCAGTCATGTGGTAATTATTATCTTCACTGATGAAGAAGGAATAATGATGAAATAATTGGCAATTTGGTATGAGAAAAAGTTGGAATTATAAAATGAACAATTTAATTATGAATAAATTCAAGACATTCCACATATGTGATTATATATACATTGAATTACGTATTTAATGAACGAAGTGAATGTGCAGAGGGTGATGATAGAGTGTTGTGTTGTTTAACGAAAGATATATTTGTTATAATGTATATTTATATGTATACTGTGAAAAGTTTGAAGTAATGAGCATCAGGAGTGATATTGGAGTAAATTAATGAAGGATATTTGAGATTTTTTCCGGCCAATGATATCGCACATCAAATACTTATCTTGAGGGTATTTAAATATCCGTGCATGAAGACACAGCACCTTTATTGATATTATTTACATGGTGGATTATTAATTCGTAAATGTATCGAATTTTATTGAATTGGTTATTGAATTTAATAATCATTAACTGATATTGTTGCTTTTGTTCTTAAACAAATAATACAATAATATTTCAAAAACACACACACACACACACACACCTTTCACTGAAATAATTTTCTAATTTGAATTAATTATTAATACAGTGATATTTTGATTATTATCTAAAAGAGAAAAGTCTTCCCGCCTCTTTTACAAAAATTTGTAATACAATATGTATAATTAATTATCAGTGGCCAATTATTTCATACAATTACATTCTTTACCATTCATAAAGTACATGTGCGTTTGAATAAATATACACAATGAACGTATGAAGAAAAAGAAAACAAAAATTACAACAAAAAGTTATTAATAATAAAGATAATGGCTTCCGGTGTCAGTGTGAACAAACAATTAATATTGATAATAAAATAACTCACAGATAATACTAAAAATTTCTTTAAATGTATACGTGTGCATATAATTGTATCTGTATGTTACGTACGTAAAAAAAAAAAAAAAAAAAAAAGGGAAAAGAAAAAATAAAAAAGATTGAAGAATGGATTGCTGCAACTACGTGCAACCGTACTCGGGACACGGTCACTTCTATCAGCAGCACCATTTTTGTTATGATAACATGAACGGGTACGCGACTTATGGCACAGCTCCGATTTCTGATGCGATCGAAACTAACAGACGATATGCCACGCTACAAGCAGCTGCCTCATATCCGACAGGTAGTAGTAGTTTTACAAGTAATAGTTAGTAGTACTATACACCATTCAAATGATAAATATATTTAATCATTCGATATCATTGTATACATATTGAAGAAATAATTGGTGTATTGCAATTTACAAATTAAATTCGTTAATGATTGGTAATATTGCGACAATTATTGGTGATAGAAAACAAATTTGACTATTAAAATTATGTGAAATTATATATAAACATTCTTTTTTCTTTTTATTTCATGTAGAAATAATAATTGATAGTATTGCACTATTAATTATTAATGTGATATCGATCATTTTATTTATATATTTATTTGTTTATTTTTCAGACTATGTGTACAATCCTAAGGAAGCGAGATTGCGTAAAGCAATGCGTGAGCAAAGTCGTGAATTATCAAGGCAATCTATTCTCCAGGCAGCCGTAGCGTCGTCAAGTGAAAATAATGCATCAGCAACCAATGGATGTAACACTAATAATATTACATCCAGATGTGGCGATGGGGGTGGTGGTGGTGGTGCTGATGATGATGACGGTGGTGGTGCTTGTGGAAATACAGATATTTCTGTATCTAGAAATTATTTGAACCATCCAATGACTTGTGCATCACCTGCACCGCCAGCAGTAACTGCTTCATCATTACCTGGCAATTCTACTTATAATCCAAATAGAATTGTCAATCCGTGGTTTCCGGTTGGACATACACCATCAACAAATCACATGAAGCCAATGTTGCCCCATCGAGTAAGTGTGAAAATAAATAACGGAAGAAAAAACATTTTTAATTAAAAACAAAAATTTATGTGTTCATTGTTGATTCCAAATATATTTTTTATTATTCAATTATCTAAATACATATATGTATATATGTATAAGTACATATTATTAACAGTATTGACGCGTTTGAATAGGCAGATGGTTTAATATTAGATTATCGATTTCATTAGGTGATGCAGGCCCACCAGCAGCGAACGTTCGATAAAACCAAAGAGGTTTTGAGAAAGCAAACAGAGTGCGCCGGTACTTTTTCCACAGCCTCCGGTGCTACCGGGTCATGTTATCCCGGTGATTTTACTGTTCATGGAGCGCCCACGCAACCGACTAGCGACACAAGTGCCAGCGGCCTCGAGAGCAACGATTATTGCGGCATTGGTGAATTTACAGACGGACAAAAGTGGCATCCTTATCAAGTGAGTGCATACGGATCGATTGCATTGACACGATTATTCCATTGATCCTCAAAATTTATATATAATACTAATATATATGTATGAATAAGAGTAGGGTATATGTATATAAAAAATATTGTAAATAAAGTCGGGAATAAATATAAACATGTTTTATTGTAAATTGTAGAGTACAGCGACGTCTTATCATACGCGTAATGGACCGATGCCAAAGATGATGAGTCGTCATGGAATGCAAAATATTAATCCACATAGCCACACATCATGGAATCAATTTTGTGGTGTTCCGTTATGTACGTTATTTAATATATATTATTAATTAATTATAGTTGTGAAATAATTGAAAAATAAAATAGAAATTTTATCGATATTTGTTTTAATTTTATATTATATTTAATTTCAGTTTCTATGGCGCCACAAAGTTCAATGATACGCGGGCCAAGACACATGGTATTTATGCATGATCAACAGGAACGACACTGTGGCTTCGCTACTGATGAAATACCGATGGCCTACATGCCCAACAAAATGGATATCGGCCATCGATTGCAGCCCGGATATTCACAATCGAATTATCAAGTAAATAAAACTACTTTAAAATCATGAAAAAATAAAAAATATTAATCTTTCATTTACTTAATTCAATTGAATGATTCTACATTATTTATAAATTTATCTACATACTATGATTCATTCATAATTATTACAAATTAGGAAACTGAAAAATGTATTGAGGATGCACCAAGGTGGGAAGCACCAACGCCAATTTGTCCACCACATTTATCCACGGTGAATAATCACACTGTGGCGCAACAACGCGATTCTGAATCGCGAATAAAAGAGCCACATCAACATCAACATCCAGTACAACAGCAGCCTCAGCAGCAGCAGCAGCAGCAACCACTATCAAAGAAAGAAGATACCAAAGAATATACTGATAATAATGATTTTGCTGAGCATCAACGTCAATCAACAAAGACACCGTGTAAGCAACCGTTGCCGGGTTTTCATCAAGCATTTGGTTCAACTGAAATTGGTAGATTTTCAAGATCGGAATTTTTTGCTAATATGGTTGGCGAAAACGGCGGTGGAAATGGTGTCAGTGGTGTAAGTATCAATGGTAATTCCTCATCCTCTTCTTCTATTGATACAATTGGACGCATTTCATTGCGCGTTCGTCATCATAATTCCGTTACATCTTGCAATAATAATAATAATAATAAGAATAATAATAATAATATTGATGCTGATAATTGTGTTGGCGATGGTTTAATAGTTGATACGGCTGACAATTATAGTAGCCTGACAAATATTACTGCACATCATAATGATGTAAGAAATGCAATGCCCAGGTGGCACAGTCCATATGTTAGTGCAATAGGCAGTGAAATTTAATTTTTTCATCATATTTAAATTAAACTAAAGTTTTATTGAGTTTTTACATTTTTTTTTTCTCTCGCCATAATTTTTGTGGTTGTTACAAGTGAGACATTTTTATATTAAATGTCTTATAATAATGGAACATGGTCTGTGAGCATAGACAAAAATTTAATATATGTACGTCATTGGAACACTTGTAAAATAATAAGAAAAAATAATATATAAATCAAGAATTATTATTGATTTTACAAGCTATGACGTTAAACTCATCAGTTCCAATTAATAGGTGATATATAAAAATATATAAATATATATGTATAGATATTCATATATATATATATATATGTTTTGTTGGGAAAATATATATATGTGATGATGATAAAATGAAGTTAGAAATGAAGAAATTATTAATGTTTTTTGATTTAATTCAATATTTGATTTATTTTATTGTGACTTGGCGCGCGTTTTTGCGTTAATTTTTTCCTGGGGGCTTTCATCGATATATAATATGCAATGATAGTGTGTATTAAAAATGGGGGGGAAAAAAAAAAAGATATCGCGTGAATTCATTCCAATTGGTTATCAAAATTGTGCCTTTCGATGGACTGGATATATTAGGTATTACATAAATAATTGGGATGAGAAATGCATCGATAAATCATATTGAGATTTACTAAAAAGTTAAATGTCAATTGAAGTGATAAGGGAAGTCAAAAAAAATCAATGCCAAAGTCTTGTCGCTGTATCGTTTTAGGAAGAATAAAAAAGAAAATTTTACTCGGATTTTTCATGAATAAAAAAAAAGAATGAATGACACGCGGATTCGTAAAGTCAAGTTTGTTTCCTGTCTATCACCCCATATTGTTTATACATGCCATTAAGTAGATGCTAGCAGATTTTACATAACAAAAATTTTCCACATATTGCATTGATATATATACATATATATATAATAGCGGCTGATGCAAAATTCTATATAGACATATTAAAAAATAAATAAATGAATGAATAAAAGAGAAGCATTTTAATAAAATTATTTATTAAATGTTAGAATAGACAGATGAATATCTATATAGAAAAAACCTTTTTTGATAATAAAAAAAACTGATAAATAAATCAAATACATAGGCATAAATGAAGAATTCATTAATAATGAAAGAATAATTCTCTGTCAAGTGCAGTACAATTAATTTAATAATCCATTCGTTCAAAATCAATTCCACAATTTTATAAAATTGAGATAAACTTCTAAAGTCTTTTTTCATATTCAGAAAATTAAAATCATAAATTCTTTGCCAAATTATTCTTGGCAAATAAAAAATATTTATGTATATAAAAAAAAAAAATAGCAAATTTTATCAAGTTGTCAATTTAGGCCAAAAATTTTAATTTAATTTTTGTTTATTACTGAATATCAAATAATAAGCTTGACATGGAAAATTCCTTTATTCTTATTCAATGATATATGGGAAATTTTAATGATGCATGTCACTTGTTCAATACGATAATCAAAATAAAAAAAAATTAGTTGAAAGAAAAAACAAAACCAAAGCAGAAGAAAATTGAAAAATCAGAACTAAAATACATGGATACGGTTAATATGTTAACAATTTATTATTGTTAATAGAAGTTATTATTATTTATTATCAAAGAATAAAATAATGTGATAAAATTATGATTATAAGTATACATGAAATTATCTATATACATAAATATATATATATGCAAATTATTTAACGAAAAATCTTAGAAGATAAATATAATTATTATATATATACTTGAATGTTGTGTGCATAAAGCGAAAGCGAGGGCAAAAAAAAATTTTACCTACGTTTTTGTAGATGTATAAAAAAAAATATGGTTGATATGGATGCGTTTTAATTTAATTTTCAGATAATTAATTAATTAATTATCCTTAGTTCACAAGTAAACCCATCATCTACCTTTAATGGGACCAAGCATATTTTTCCATTTATGTTCATCTATTGCTTCTTCACGCTATCGTTAAAATCAAATTCGAAAACGTGAAAATAAATAAATTAACTAACATAAAATAATGAATCAGAATGAATTATCATTGACATTTCAAATTTATATTGGCGATTCTTATCGACACGAGGACATGTGCCAGAATTATATCTGCAAGTATATTAACCAGATTATTGTAAAGTGTAATTATTTTATTAATAATTAATTACTCAACCGAATCAAAAAATAAATAATTTCGATTAAATATTTATTGAAAAGAAAAAGAATGGAAGTATATATTGTAGCGTCATATCATCAAATATTCACGATATTGAAGCCCAAAGTACAATAAAAAATATGTTGATGTTTGGTAATAGTAAAAAAAAGAAGAAAGAAAAATTAATAATAATATAAATATTGATATTTCTTTTTTTGCAGCAAGATAGATATTTAATCTAGTAATTTTTTTGGATGCAATGTTGCCTCGTGAAAATGATTATTGAACAAATAAGTAAAAGAGAAAAAATAATAACGAAAAGGAACAATATATACAAGATTGAAAATTAAAAATATCTATAATGCCTCAAAGATATTAAATAAAAATAATCTTCAAATATAATAATATACATATATCAATCCAATTCAATATGAAAGTCTTACGAGATATTTGAGTGAGACGTTAAAAAAAATTAATAAAGTCAATTAATGACGATTAATCTGGTGCATTTTATGAATATAAATTGAAAAAATAATTCTGCGTCGATATATAAAATAAACATAAAATTAATTATGAGGCTCTGGTTACAGTGCTGTTTAAATTATACAAATCAACATTTTCATTTATTTCATTAACTGTAATATTTAATACATATTGAAAAAAATATTATTGCGCCGCTTTTTGCAATCAATTTTGCTTTTTCTCGTTTTTATTTGCATAAGTGGCGATTTTTAAGTTTAATGAAATGAAAAATAAATTTCAAAGGCTACTATAAAATCTTCCATAGATTAGACGAGCAACAAATGAAATAATAAATGCTGTAGAATTTTTGTTTACTATTTACATAACATGAAAGAAAAAAAAAAATCTTGAAAATTCGAATTTATCGAAAATAATGAAGAAAAATGTTTTTAAATTAATTTTAATTAGAGATAAATAACAAAAAATAATTGAATGCAAATATTTGGTGCCACAATGAAGTCTTCAAAATCAATTTTATCCATATATTAAATCTAGAAAATTAAAATAGTCGTTCAAAAAATTAAAAAAATGATAAAAAAAAATAATAGCTGTAAAATTAAAAATTATTATGTGATCAATTATAGTCACTTATTCACTCATCTCTCTTCATCTGTATTTCTCTCACTCTCTATCTTCCCAATTGCGATATAATTTTTTGCAATGCACGATATAAAATTACAAATACGATGATAGAAAGTGATGAAATGATAATTGTTAAAATAAAAATATAAGAGAAAAAAAAAACGGCCGAGTTTAAAAATAGTAAAAATCCAAATAAATAAACTTGATATTCATATAGATTCCAAAGGTAATTTTAAACAATTAAAGTAATAAACAATTTTCTTTTTTCTCAGAATAAATAAATATTTATATATATACATTAATATATGTATAAATATACATAAATATATGTATATAAATCTCGATTGTGACAAAAAACAAAAACCAAAAGAAAAAAATATCAAATTGAACAAATATAAATTATCAATGAATTAATGAAAAATAAATGAAAACAATGTTTATTTCAATTTATTTTTGTCTTTTGTGTTCTCGACGACAACCTGTTTGTACAACAAATAGCAATTGATTGCCGACGGTTATCTTCCGATACCCATGTTCCCGTTTCCCACATCCTCTGATCATTTACGTGGAAACATTGCCATGTCACGTAGCAATCATCCGACGGCTGAAGAGATCATCGTGCCCAACGATTGTTATTGGATTGCCCCAAACATTGGAATTTCCATGACAAATATTGCGGATCCGGTAATAAATTAAATTTATTTTCAAATTAAATAGAAAAAAAAAAAAAGATATAGTTATTTTTATATATTTTTATAATTTCATTTATTAATTGTTTTTATATTATTTTATAGAATTATGTGACTTTTATGGATTTATCACATCGTTTGAATCGTGATTGGATGCATCCTGGTTCAATGTTAGCCCAAGATTATTCATCAGCGTTAATTGAACGACCGACTTTCCTTTTTCACGATAATTGTCCTGTTCTCATAACGCCCGAGCAATCATCATCGTTCAATGAGAAAAAAAATACTGGCAACACCACCACAAGCAGTAGCAATTCCAGTATCAATAGTACGGCATATTCAATGCGCAATAATAATATTAATAATAACAACAACAATAATAATAACAATAGAGAATGTGATAATGATAATAGAGTTGATTCAACAAAAAAACATGTTAAAGAAAATTGTCAACAGAATCTAGACGATGACGATGATAATTTTATCAATGTAGATGACATTGACTGTTAATTATTCATTAATTTATTAATCAATCGATTTTTCATTTACTTATTACATAATTTATTTTTTAATTTAATTCATTTTCTTTTCTTCTTAATAATTCTTCTCAATAATTTAAAGTATTTTATTTATTCTTCATTATTTTTGTTTATTTATATTTAATTTCCATTAACGTTACAACTATTTTAAAGTGCATTAATATATTATGAATATTAAGCCTGCTGTGATTTTCATACCGACATCTTTCAATTTAATAATATAATATTATTATCCTAATAATGGAATAAAAATGATATATATGTGGTGGTTGTAGCGCGCGGCATACCCTCAAATATAATGGAATGAAAGCTTTTGCTTCAACCCAACATCATCATCATCATCATCGTCATCGTGCGTTGTATGTTGCTTTTTTCTTCATATTCACGTCAGAAATATTACGCACGGCGGCAGTGTGAATGAATACCAGACCGCCGGGCGTCGGTCAAAGTGTTGTAAAATTCTTTTTTTAGGGGGCCCGCAACAGCGCAACATTAAACATTGATTAACCCAAGAATTTTTATGGGCATCAATATACATTATACATACATATATATATATATATGCATGTTGCCGACAGACATATTTGTATCCTATTGATGGAAATAGATAAAAAGAAAAGAAAAATAAAAAAAAAATAATATATTCTCTCTAATTTTTTTTTGTTTATTCACTGTGGTGTAATTTCATATATTTATTATTACTATACATAAAACATATATTTAATGCCACAGGTTTATTTAAATAAATATTGTTTTAATGTATGCGTAAAAGTTAGACAAATACAAAAAAAAAATCACTGTAATATTTATTGGGAAAAGAATATTAATGTTTCACTATTTTTTTTTTCTGTTGGTTGTATATGGAATATATATTTGGCAATATTTTGAAATTATCCTTCATTAAATTATGTAGTTAAATATTGACTTGTACTGACCGTTGACGAAGTAATAAGTTGTGAGATTACAATAAATATACAAAAAAAAAATAGATGTATGTGCACACTAGTCTTATGATACATTTATTATAATCGCAATCACTGTTGTATTGTTAAATCAAATCAAATTGCACTTGTTTTATTTATTGTTAAATCAACAAATTGATTTTGTATATTTAAATACAATTAAACATTTATATTTTTACTCGCACAAATGAGAGAAATAAGAATAAACATTGTGCACTTGCCATTGGGTGTGAACTCGACAACATTCTGTCGCAAAAATAGATACTTCATCACTTTTTACCCATCAAAACGACACAACGAACAAAAAAATGAATAAAAAACAACGAAAGAAACATATAATATATATATAATATATACATTATATACACATATAAATGTATATATAAAATAAATAATTGACGACTTTGGTATACAATAGTAACAGGGGAAAAAAAGGCGTGTCTTTTACACCTGAAGAAAAAACGATGTTTCATCCAATGATAAACTGGCCTCACCTGCGTGCTGTCAGGTGAAGAACCAATCATCATACACTAACCGCCATGGTGATGAGTGGCCCTAAGTAAAGTAATCCTAATACTCCAACAAATTATCACTTGGGCCAAGCTACGATTGCAAAAGGTGGTGGGCGGCTGAATATTTCAGTAATGTAACTCGTTCTTATACACCAAAGAATCATTTCAACTAAAGACTAGTCAGGATTGTTTCACCAGCTAGTGTGAAATATCGCGCCCAAGTGTTACCAGTCATATCACATCCAACGCTTTCAAATATATATACATATTTCAATATAATCATTTGTGCTTTTCATCGTGAATACTATATTAATAATTCATATATCTCATATACAATTTGTTTCGCACCAACATTTTAGTGTGTAACTCAATAGTATATATAATAATTACTTTATTTAGTTAAGTATTAGTGTGCAAAGTTTGTATATCTTTGTGTAAAAGATATTTGTAAATTGGAAGACTATACGAAATAAACACAAAAAAAAAATTTTTTTTTAATTGATAAATGATAAAATTAATTGAATTAATTATATAAATTTTATAAATTCATCTATTTAATTAATTGAAGATTAATAATTAGACACGTTTATTAATGAAATAAATTGATCATTTGTTTATTTTGTTGAATTAAATTGTTGAATGATTTAATAAAGTGTTGTTTTCAATGTTCGTTTTTGTATGCTTGTGATATATTATCTTCAGGGGATTTTTGTATGTGTGGGCAAATCAACGAAGTTGTAGAGGGGAACGAAAAGGAAGAAGACAAGATGCAATCAAGTGGCACTTCGGTGTTAGATGTTGCTGCAGCAAGATCATCAAGTTGTTGCAGTGCTGATGCAGACCATAGAAGTGGTCGTGGTGATAATGTTGTTGGAGATAATGATCGTGGTGAGGATAATCATGGACAGGAATGTAATGGTGATGGTGATGTTAGACATTGTTTATCTGCAAATCATATGCTATCATTGTCGTTAGAGGATCGTGAATTGTGGACGAGGTTTCAAACAATCACAAATGAAATGATTGTAACAAAAAATGGCAGGTATGCAAAATAAATATTCAATGATGAATAAATATATTTTGGTATTATATTTATTTTGATTAACATTTTTTTTATTATTTTATATTATGTATATATATAGTGTAATATTTTAAATTGCAGACGAATGTTTCCAGTTGTAAAAGTAGTGGCGAGAGGTCTCGAGCCTGCAGCAATGTATACTTTGCTTCTGGAATTCGTTCAAATTGATCCACACAGGTGAATATATTTTATTTTTTTTTAAATTCATAATTTGTTTAATTTTTTATTGGTTATTTGAATTATTTTTGTGATGGTGATTTAGATGGAAATATGTAAATGGCGAGTGGGTGCCTGGTGGAAAGGCTGAAGTAGCACCACCAAATCCAATTTATATTCATCCCGAGAGTCCAAATTTTGGCGCACATTGGATGAAAGAAGCAGTTTCATTTGCCAAAGTTAAACTCACTAATAAATCAAATGGCAATGGACAAATAATGTTGAATTCATTGCATAAATATGAGCCACGTGTTCATTTAGTGCGTGTCGGGGCAGAAGAACAGAGAACGGTAACGAGGAAAAATAAATAGAATATATAAATAAAAAATTTATGTACAATAGAAATGATAAAAAAATTATTATTACTATAAAATGAATAAATTATTACTCTGATTGATTTATTGTGTTCTATTCATTAGGTTCTTACATACAGATTTCCAGAAACACAATTCATAGCCGTGACAGCCTATCAAAATGAGGAAGTAACTGGACTGAAGATTAAATATAATCCATTTGCAAAAGCTTTTCTCGATGCAAAAGAACGACCCTCTGATCAACAAACTTATCCTCAATGTAATGATTCATTCAATCAATTAATGAATTTATTAAATAATTATTAAACACAAAATATTTATCTATCATTATTCCAAACAGATACCAGTGCTTGGTTTCTTCCTCAACCGTCAATGGGTTATGATTACGGTCCACCATCGGCAATTGCAATGGCCCAAAGTCAAATACAAAATTCCACAAATAATCTCTCAAACACAACAACAATATCTATCGCCAGTCATAAAAGCTCATGCAGAACATCACCATATACCATCAGACACAAATACTTACAAGAAGGTAACAAAAAAAAAGGAAAAAGTTATTTACTATTTTAATTTTGTCCTAATTTTTGAGATGTATTAACTATTTATCTCTGTATTATATTCAGATGAAAATATTGATCCATATGGCAGCACAGTACCGTTACTTCATTCAACTGCCTATGTATCTGCCAATTGGTCATCACGAAGTCCTGAAGCTTTACCACCAATTAATTCATCATTATCACAAGAATGGCCGGCATCGCCATTACCATCACCGACATCTCCCTCGTCTTCCGGAATTCCTTACACTCACATTCCACTCGGTCGTGCAGGCACATCAACAGCACCAACACTATCAACGACATCGACTTCTTGTGCCTTTTATATACCTCAGGCATCATCAACAACCTGCAATTCCATTCCACATGAGCACGCTGCTGTACATGGTGTTGAATCCACCAGTTGGCTTCATCCATCTTCCACCATATCCGATACAATTCAACAGCAACAGCAGCAGCAACAGCAGCAGTCATATTTAAATTTAAATCTTCATTTGCATCATCATCATCAAACACCAACTTATCCAGGACGCGGAAGTCCGGCATTGCAAGTTTTACATCAGACAACTATTAATGAAATAGAAAATCACAGTGCAACTACTGCCACGGGACAACATGATTACAATCAATCTTATCATCAATCACCAAATCACAATCATGATGATGATGATGAAGGACATCATCATCATCATCATCAAGCACAATTATTGCAATTACATCCAAACAGTGATACAATATGCGAATCGCCAAATACAAATGCTAATCAATATGATTTACCGACTAAAAGTCATCATACTATTTCTGGTTATCAAGATCAGACTACTGATGATAATGGCAATAATGATAAACGATATGCTACTGCAATTATTGATCATCATCATCATCATCATCATCATCATAATCAACATCATCATCATCATCCTCAGCAGCAGCGTCATGATGGATTAACACAGTCGCAACATGATAGCGAAAATGCTACTACTACTGCTGCTGCTGCTGTTGCAGCGAGTACTGGTGATGGGCAAAGTGGTTGGACACCACTTACTCCATCTCCAATCACGCAAAATGCAACGATTTGACGAGAATTTTCATGGACAAAATGTGACGAGTTATTGATAAATTATAACTTAAAAGTAGCTGTCTAAATTAATGATAATGATGATAATTCTTTTTTAGATCAACAAGTGTTTTTATGGACGAATAAAGTTTTAGAAATTAATTTGAAAGTTTCATCCATTTTCAATACTTTGTGAAAAAAAAATTTTTAATTTGTTAAAATTGAATTTATGCGAGTTATGTAAATATATTAATTGATATAAAATTATATAATGGAGTAGTTTGGTGATTTGTGTAATTTCATCTGTAATTGTTGAATGAAGAGAAAATATTGTATTTGATAAAATTGAAATGAACAAAACATCACAAGTTGTAACATTTCATTTTATTTTATTTTTTGTTTTATCATTTTCAAGAAGAAACAAGTAATATAAATTATCCAAACCAATGATTTCCCATACATTCACGTGTCCATGGTGTTTGACACACCCAACACCATTGAAAACCACATCCAGCACGTGTGCATACCATATGCATACAACCGCCTGTAATAGTAATGAAAAAAAAAAGCACTAAACTTGTTTACTGATATTTTATCAACTAATGATAAAATATAATGAATAAATAAATAAAGGAAATATTTTACCATCACGTTCTGTTGGTGTTCTACATTTAGGGCATGGTTTTGTTGATTTCTGAATAGTTTTCGTACTCGCTTCCTCCCATTTTGCCTAAAATAAAAGATAAACTTATTTGTAGTATGAAATTCATGATCAATTACATTTTATTATTCAATAATATTTCTTTTTATCCACATCTTTAGCTCTCATTGGATCAATTGAATATCCTCCAAGACGTAATTGTGAATTTAATGTGCTTGATAGTTGCGTATCACACTCGCCAACGTGATAACCTCTCAAACAATTTCTACAAAAAACGAACTGTAAATCAAAAATAATTAAAAGATTAATTCAAATTGATCGTATAAATATAAGTCAATTAATTAAATTATCTTGCAACTACCTCTTTGAATATTTTTATACACTTACACCACATCCACCAATGCATTGAATTTTTCTACAATTATCATCGTTGGCTACACTTCCAGGATCTGGTGGAATAATTCCCATTCCACAATCAGGTTGAGGACACAAAATGCCACCGGCTCTTAAAACATATTCTTCTGCGCCAAAACGCTGATATTGCTCATACTAAATCAATAATTCAATAATAAATACATTTACGTAGGTATCATTAAACAATTAATATCTATTGTAGAATATTAATAATATTCATTTGATAATTGAAATTATTCTCAATATATCTTTACTTGATTTTGTGTTAAAATGCGAAAATGGTGAACTTCTTTGATGAACGAATCTGCACATCCTGCCGGACATGGAAGCGTATAATATCCTGTATTTATATCGAATTCAAATTGTCGCTCAGACAATCGTACAGTGCAATAATCTTTGAAACAGTCTAAACATGTAACATGAGCTGCCTCACATGGAAATACCAATACATTGTCTCTGATTAAAGAAAAAAAAAATGGCAAATTATATTAAATTGGAAAAGACGATTTATTTTTCTTGAATCAATGAAGAAATATAAATTACCTTGTGTCTGTGCACGCTAAACACGGTATTTTTCTTGAGTTGGGTCTAATAAGATAAAGTGGTACAGCTTCATCGCTTTCACCGCGACTTGGATGATTAGCACATTTAAAATAAAATCGCGCATACGGTACAAATTGATTGTGATCATTATTTATGTCAGAAGATCTATCGAATTGACAACGATCATTTTCACAATGAATTGTTATGCGATTTGGCTGAATTACATCCGGCCAAGTTTGTGGATCTCTATCAACTGTTACTGCTCCACTATTGCATAAAGCACACTTTACTCGAAGTTTTCCTGCTTGTATTGATTTACATGGCAACGAACAATAGACGAAAAAATGCGCAGGTTGATATGATTTTCCTGGAATTATTCAATATTTAGCATTGTTAAAAAGTCGATTATGAAATAAATATTATTTCTTAATTATTCTTCTTAAAAAAAATAATTCCAGAAAGAAATTTATATACCAGTTGATGATGTGATTTCATTATCCCCAATTTCATTTAATGATAAATCTGAGAGTGTTTCATTCAATGGTTTACTTCCTGAATCATTTAAATCTTCTTGTAATTCTGATGATAATTCATTGATTGTTTCAGTTGTATTGAGTTCTAATTTGCGTCTTCTGGGGGGAACTTTCACTGCGTGCAAAATACTCTGTTGTCCTAAATCACACTCCTGCAACCAATAAATATGGTAATTATAAATTATTTATGTAAATAAATAAACAAGAGGAATCTGATTATTTTTTTTTGTACCTCGATTATTGTTGAATTGTGCAATTCTTTTCCAGCAAATATTATTTTTATGTCATTTGGTGACATATCCATTTGTGACGCAATAATTTTTTTTACATTTCTTATGTCCCATTTTGGATCCAAATCAACAGCTAATGTACTCCCAGTATGTGTTTTAACATAAATACTTAGATTATTTGAAATTTTATGTTTACCAAACGAAATTAATTGAAGCATTTTCAATAATGCATTTCTAATGAAATTTAAAAGGAAGTTCATTCGAGTTTTTTTTTAATTGAATATGTTTATTGTTGATAATTATTTCAAGACTCATAACAATACTTCATAACCTAAAAAATTGAATTATTTTTGTTCGTAAACGTCATACTTCAAGCCGAGTTTTCAATTTCATATACAGATGACGATTTATTATTATTTGTTGCTTCAAGTAATTCAAATAATATTATTTGATTCAATCAATTGAACGTAAATTTTATAATTGTATATTTCAATAATTCCTCTCTGCATAAAGTGGAGGTGTAAAATATTTTTTTTTTCAGCTATTTAATTGTAATTATCTTAACATTACTATTTCAAATCTTTTGTTGCTGATGTTAAAGTCATTAAAGTATCGATGATTTTTTGTCTTTGCTGATCATTTTTCAAGCTTTTCCAAACTGATTCAATTTTTTTTATCTGATGATTCTGTTAAAAGTTAGGTTATAATTTGACAATTAAAATCTCTTCTCAATTTATTATTTTATATAACTACTAACTACATATCTGTATGTAATGATAAATACTTACTCTGATAAATATGAAACAATGTTTCATAGTAGCTCCAACATATAAAATTTCAACAGATACAAATTTACCAGCAATATCATTTATCGCAGGAATAGCTTTCATCAAAAATTGATGAGGTCCATGCCGGCCTCTTATAAGAGCAATTTTCGTATGTTCATTACAATATGTTGCTGTAATATGAATTACAAAATAAAATATACACACATGTATATGTTTATAAATGTTGTTTTAATTATATTTGTTATTTACCACTGAATCCAGATTTTATTGCGGCACTTCCAAAGTCTCCGAAAAATTGTTGAACTTTTTTTTGTACAGCACATTGTAATGCTGAACTTTTTAATATCCACGGTTTATCCTTTTTATCTTTTGGAGTAATTTCAATGACTATATACCTGAAACACACCAAATTTATTACATTAAAGGTTAATATTAATCACACTTAATTTTTCAACTACGAAAAACAAGGTGGACTAACCTATTTTTGAATCTGACCATATTGAGGTTAACTTAAAGTTTACTCAATAATTTTTATATGTAAAAATAATATCGAATTGATTAGACGTTTTTCCTATTGTTCAGTAAAATTTACTGATGCAGTCTCTTGGTATTTTAATAGATAAAATTTACTGATCCAGTTTCTTGGTATTTTAACACAACATTGTTATGAAAATGAAAGTGAGGTTAGGTTATACATAAGTACATTGTGTCAACTATCACACGTGAATTTGTATCGTGAAAAATATACACATGTACAATGTATATTATTTTAAGATCAATGCGATGGGAAAAAGAAAATTGGATAAATTCATAACTGTTGCTTATCATACCAAATAATTAAATAACATTGGTACGAAAAAAAAAAAAATTTGTCGCATATAATCATTGAATAATGGTAATGTTGGCACTTTAATGATAAACTCAAAGCTGACATTCATATCTTCTGCATTTTTTTTTCATAAGAAATTTATGTATACACATTATCTGAATAAAGATAATGTGCATTATTTATTAGCAATACATACATATATAATTTTATTATGGTTGATAAAAAATATGTAAAGAGAACGAATGAGTTATCTTGAAGTCTAGAGATCATGACATTGAGAAATATCGCTGTGTCAGTATTTTATGCATTTATTAGTTGATATATTTGTCGTTTCTCCTTGGAATATGATGATCCCATGATTATTCAGGTCATATGATGATTCAATTTAATATATGAATATATTCTTTATTTACAGATCTCATCATCATTTGTTCTTTTAAACTGTTGACTGTCGAATAAGAATGAGTTACTATGTTGGTGTTGACGTAGGAACGGGCAGTGTTAGAGCGGCAATTTTCAATGATCATGGCAAAGTTATCAAAATTTCTACACATTCAATCGAAACATTCAATAGCATTCCAGATTATTATGAACAATCTTCAGAAGACATTTGGGGAGCTGTCTGTCGAGTTGTTAAGGTCAGAAGACTTCTTAAATTTAATTCAGACGTATAATATATGCATGTATCATTATGATTTATTATTTATTCATTTAGTTGCAATTATTGTCATAAACAACTTTCGTAATAAATTTCAGAATGTCGTGAATGAAGTACCAAAAGAATTTATTAAGGGAATAGGATTTGATGCTACTTGTTCGCTTGTTATTCTTGATGAATTTGGACAGCCAGTAACTGCCAGTCTTACTGGTAATATTATCAATTTGATATTCATAATTGTTGAAGTAAAAAAAATATTTATTCATAAGAGCAAAATAATTTTCATTCCCTTCAAAACTTTAATTTTCTCTATAAACGTTAATTAATAATATTTTATTAATAATTACAATAATTATAATTTTCTTTGTATTAAAATTTTTAGGAGATGATAAACGAAATGTTATTCTGTGGCTGGATCACAGAGCCGAGGCAGAGGCCAATTTTATCAACATGATGGGCGATGATATGTTGAAATATGTTGGTGGAAAAGTATCGCTTGAAATGGAAATACCAAAGATTCTTTGGTTAAAAAAAAATCTTCCCAACTCGTGGTCAAAAGTTCAAATGTTCTTTGATTTACCAGATTTTTTAACATGGAAATCAACTGGTTCACAGACAAGGTATAAATTATTCTATTATATTCATACATTTTTCCCCACATAAACAATAATGTATGATTTTTTATAAACAATTTTGTATTCTAATAACAGATCGTTGTGCTCACTTGTATGCAAATGGAATTATAAAGTCAATTGCAATGGAGAAAATAATTGGTCCGAAGAATTTTTAAACAAGATTGGACTGTCAACATTGAAAGATAATAATTGGCGAAGAATAGGTTAATTTCAGTAAATAAACATTTCATGAATAATAATTACAATATTAATTTCAATTCATTAAGTATTATTAATTAATTTTATGAAATTAAAATAGGAAATCAAGTTCAAGTTCCAGGTGAATCAATTGGCGATGGATTATCATCAGAAGCAGCAGAAGAATTGGGTTTAAATAAAGGTACTGCAGTTGGAACTTCAATCATTGATGCTCATGCTGGTGGTTTGGGTATGATTGGATGTTCAGCACCAGGAATATCTGATGATTTCACCACAAGACTTGGTCTTATTTGTGGCACCTCGACTTGTCATATGGCATTGAGCTCTAAGCCAATTTTTGTTGATGGCATTTGGGGTCCTTATTACAGTGCAATGGTCCCGTCACTTTGGTTAAATGAAGGTGGCCAAAGTGCCACTGGTAAATTACTCGATCATATAATTGACACTCATCCAGCATCATCGCAAATTCGAAATAAAATTTATGGAAAGATGTATGAATATTTTTATTAATTTAATTGCGATAAATAATGATTTATTGGGAATTATTTATCATCAGGCACATTCAACAATATTTATCAAATCTTTTGCAATCAATGGCGGAGCAAAATAATTATCCTGATGTTTCATTTTTAACAAAAGATTTACATATTTGGCCAGATTTTCATGGCAATCGTTCGCCCATTGCTGACGCCACACTTCAAGGAATGATTTCTGGACTTTCATTGTCATCTGATGAAGAAAATCTTGCAACTATTTATCTTGCTACAATCCAAGCATTAACTGTACACTTGTTTTTCTTTTTTTTTTTATTTTATAAATAATTTATTGAAGATGTTATTTTGATTTATTATTTTTATTTATTTTTAGTATGGAACAAGACATATTATTGAAGCTTTGACGGATGCAGGACATAATATTGAATCGATTTTGATATGTGGTGGAGTTAGTCAGAATTCTTTATTTGTTCAAATTCAAGCTGATGTCATTGGATTACCTGTGCTCATTCCCATAGAAAGAGAATCTGTTCTTTTAGGTGCTGCAATTCTCGGTTCTTGCGCCGCTGGATCATTTCCATCAGTTAACAAAGCTATCAGAGCAATGGCTGGTGATGCAAATGTTGTCAAGCCTAAAAGTGTATCATATCAGTAAGTATACTTTTATTATAGCTTTTAATAAATTACTATAATGATAATATAATAATTATACATGAATAACATTCCGTGAATGAAAACATTGAATTATTATGCAATAATTAATATCTAAAGAAAAATGGAAAATTAATTTTTTTCGTTTGTAATTTTATTTTGTTTATTTTTTTCACAGATATCATTGTCGAAAATACAAAGTATTTCGTAAAATGGTCAATGATCAAAAAGAGTATAAAAAAATTATGAATGATATTTCATAATAATTGTTTTACTTTGTGATTAAATAAATAAACAAGCTATCGATGTACATTTTTTTTTGTAACAGTAATATAGTTTACATTGTATAAAGAATACTTGTGCAATTTTTTTTTTTTTGCAACAAATAAACAATTGATAAAATTGTGTGCGCATTTACGTTATTGATAACTCCTCAACATAATATTGAAATATATAATGTAACTCTTATTATTTTTGGATTATGAATTAAACACAAGCGAATAACATAGTCTAATAATTAAAATTATTAAGATAATAATAAATCATACATATAACATTATAATTGTGCATTTAACGTGAATAATAGAATGAAAACAGCAGATTCAATGAGTAATATGTAGCCGAGTTATGCCACAATAGACAATTGCACCTGGCGTAAAAGAAAATTAATTGATAAATATAGATATTCTTTAGTAATTAACAAAAATTTAAAGCAATTTATATTTGATGAAGAATTATTTTCAATATTGTATTTAACTGTTCACCCATATTTTCAAATAACAAAATATCTTAGTTTGTAACTAGTAAAAAATATCAGATTTTTTTTTTTCATTATTTTTTTATGGGCAGGCACTTGATTTTCAGTCTCAATGTCGTCCTAAAATATATTTGGAAGACTTCCTTATTTTTTATAAAATATATCTTCATTATAAACATTGAACGAATTTTGCCTTCATGAAGGCTATTGCTTTCGGTAATTTATTTTCATCTTATAAATATATGACTGAACTTTTAGATTGAAGTTCGAATGTGTATAGAGTAACGATAACAAAACTTCTATCATAATTCAATTAATTAAACGGTTTAATTAAAGCGATAACACTCGGCAATGTGATTAAGCATGTATTGGAAAGCAGTCGATGGGACACTGCCAAATCGTTGTCTCCACAGGTAACTCGAAATTATTTGTTGTCCCACTGAATGTGGAGACTCTTGAATTTCCTCGCACATTGCTACACCTATTTGCCAAATTGTAGCTATGGAAAATACACCCCAAAAGAAAAATAAATAAGTAAAAATTAATATTTTCAAACTATTCTTTTGTTTAAATAAATAAAAATAATCTAAAAAAATGATGTATTAATATTTCACCTAAATTGCTCAATAGATTATTTCCATAAGACTTGTCTAATTTTTGTAATTGCTCTACACTATAGACACGATACTGCTTGAGATCTTGAAGTGACTCATAATTACAGCATCGCGCACAATTATTTGCAATTAAATTACTTCCAGGCAAAACTTGTTGACTAATTTCTTTCATCGCTTCTTTCACCATTCCACATTTTCGTTCACAATTGTTATTATCGTTTTTTGGTAATGGCTGAAAATTTATTATATCAAAGACTGTCATGTATTTATCAATGAAAAAAAAAAAATAAATTATAAACATTAATTAGAAAAATTAATTTAGTTTTAAATTTTTAATTGAAAATAATGAATATGAATAAAATACCTCGGGCCTTGTTTTCATCATGTGCAGCCACATTCGCGGTGGGACTAAGCTTGCTTCAGCAATACAAAGAATCGAATGAAAATTATTATTGCGTTTTTTAGTTATTAATACATCGGTAGTTGATTCAGTGGCCATTAAACCACCTGGATATTCATCGACAATTAATACAACACCAGGACCACCAATCTGAAAGTCTTCTGGATGTGTTTTAACATATGATTCCGTGACTTGTCCACACCGTTCATACACTTTCTTCACAATATGCTCTTTCACTTCTGTAAAGTATTAATAATAAATAACTAAATATATAAATAAATATTTGAAATAGATAAACAAGTTATAAATTATTTTTCTTCCCAGAAGTTTGTTGAAGAATATTAATTATCAATTATATTCAGCGAAATAAAATTGTTAATATAATTTTACCTAGACACGATGCTGCAATTTCCATTGGAATATTTTGACACCATGCCAATATAATTTGCAAGCAATTTTTTAAATCTCCTTTGATGCCAAAAAAAAATGAACCTTCTCTGATTGATTGTCGTTTATGGCAATTTGGACAACTCCAATTATATTTATCAACTATTCGTGCTGCACTCCAAGCAAGGGTTTTGCCTTCACACTCAGGTTGTGGACATCCCAATGAAGTTCTTATTAAACAAGATTCTTTTAACCAACTGCACAATTCACCTTCGTGACCCTGTTGAAACATTGGCCTAACCACAACATCAAAAATACCACCTTGATCACTCAATTTATCTGTTGTTACTTTGCCATTACTGAAAAAATATTTACAAAATGAATTATATAATATAAACATAAAGCACTTTTTGTATTTATAATTGAATTCATAGTTCAAAATGTTTGATAATTTAATTAGAAATTAATATCTATACCTGGTTTTGTTTGTCATTTTTTTTTTGAGGTTATACTGAATTAATAATGGTAAAGAAAAATAAATGAAAATATAATGATGTAATTAGATGAAATAAAATGAAAAAAAAAAGACAATTTGTGTAATGATATAAATAAAATAAATGAAATAAAATTAAATAAAAATATAAATATCAATCCGTAGCGTCAGACAGTCATGAGCAGGGTTCTTTTAAATAAACAATGGAAAATAAATTCGAGTTCTTTACTACACGCCCTTATTGCAGAATTATTCTACAACGACATCTGTTTGATATTGAATGCATTATATTTCATAACCAGCGGATTTTATATTTGTAATTTGAATTTTGAAATCGCTTATATAATAAATATAAAAATGAAAATAAAATTTTAAATTCACTCATTAAAAAATTGCTGAGTTAAAACTGTGTTTTATATTAATTTAAGAATTTTCTTTTTTATTGTTTATTATTAAAAGGTATTATGACAAAGGCTTTATAAATGATAACAATGCCTAACTTCACACATGTAGTGGTACCAACATTTTAATTCTATATCATCGTGCGTTCACGAATCATGTGATTTGAATTATTGTCTTTTGCGCATGCGTGTAAAAAAATATTATTAGTATGGCAGCATTGTTATTAAACATTATTTAATAAATAAATAAATAACAACTTTAACAATAAAAATATATACTTCCTCGAGGAATATAATCAGGATTTTAATTTTTTTTTTTTTCGAATCTCAAACAGGTAATGAAGCTCATTAGCATTCTAACCTCCAATTTAATATACATAATTTATTTATCATTTTCAAAAATTATATCAGTCCGCATTAAACTACTAGCGTCACCTACTGAATAATTATTATATTCTACCGACAATTATGAATACATACATATAATATGTAACATATTACAATTACATGCACACACCTCGTTGTTCTCTGTGAATTATTCGATATTAAGGAGTGAGCTCTGCGCGTGATTTCAACATCGTTCACCTGTGAAGAAATATTTACATTTCTTCCACACAAGTATATATATTATTTCACCATATATTTTAATTTAAGGTAATTAATAATATTACACTTTCAGATGTTTATAATTATTATTTTAAATAAATAAATATCAAAGTATATTGTTTGCAAAAATTGTTAAACACGAGGTAATGTAAAACATTCATAACCAATAATATTCATGTATATAAATTTGCATCAACGAAATTTTTTTGTTGCTGTAAAATAAATGAAAAGAGAAATCATTTTTTATACCTGGTGAATGATTTCAACACCGATGATACATATGTATATTTATTATAATATATATGTGCATATATATGCATATTTGTATATAATATTATAACTATACTTATATAAATTGTATATACATAATGATTAATTTGCCGACAGTTATATTCTTCGATTATTGCATACTATTATCAAATTTAAACGGAATATAGCAATTGCTCTAGATATTAATAATTTACAAAGTAATTATGAAATATCAATAAATAGTTGTTTTGTTTTTTTTTTTCAATTCTTAAACTATTAATAAATAAATATCTTAATGGTATTTTTTAATTATAAACTCAGAGATAATGAAAAATATTCGTTGTACGTATTCCGAAATAATTTCATTTTAATAGTGTTTTTTTTTTGTTATCAAAGTATATAAAAATAATCACGTCAAACATTTTTGTGGCCCAGGGCCAAATAATATTATATTACACTAAATATTTATATACTTGATACCATATTTTTATGAGAACAAATGATAATTTTATTTAATTGAAAAATAAAACGAAAATTTAATGAAATAATTCGTTTTTGTATTTATTCAGGACTGGTGCTTTCTGGATAATGAAAAGGTGTTGCTAGCATGTTGGAAAAGCGACGTCTTCATGGCTACGTATCGCTACCATCAACTTATTCATTAATAATAGCCCTAATATTTATGGGTTGCTTATCATTTTGGATATTAACTGGAAGGCCTGATGTTTATGTTGATGGTAAAACAACTACTCCAGGATATATTTTACTTGTTGCTGATAATATAACTGGAGTTAATAGTCCATATTCATTGAATGAATTGCCGTCCAATGATGAAACAACATTAATTAACATGAAAAATTTTAAATTTACAATTAATCATGAACGCTGCAATAAAACGCAACCATTGTTATTGATACTTATACATTCAGCACCTAGTAATATTGCCAAACGTAATGTTATACGTGAAACATGGGGCAAAGAAACACCAGATATCATTGTATTATTTTTTATTGGTTCAACAAAGAGCCATAAAAAAAGAATAATAAATGAAGACAATAAATTTCATGACATTATTCAAGGAAATTTCATTGACGTGTATAAAAATATGACTTATAAACATGTGATGGCGTTGAAATGGGCCACGTATTATTGTCCAAGTAAATATGAACAATTCATTTTTTTATTATATTGAGATAAAGTAATGTGAAAATTTTTTTTATTCAATTGTAAATAAATAATTTTAATTTTTTTCCTTTTATTTTCGCAGGTGCCAAGTATATATTGAAATTAGACGATGACGTTTTTGTGCACATTCCTGCAATGATAGATTATTTAAAGCACGATTTATCAGCATGGGGTGCAAGACGATTAATACTATGTGATTTAATATCAGCCGTTGAAGTTAAACGTTCATGGCGATCTAAATGGCGAGTATCACCATTAGAATATCCTGATAGACATTATCCAATTTATTGCGCTGGTTGGGCGATACTTTATTCACCCGATAGTGTATTTTTATTATATAGAGGAGCACAAAAAGAACCGTATTTTTGGATTGATGACGTTCATATAACGGGAACGGTTGCAGAAAAAGTCAATATAACACGTAGCACATGGCACTCACTTGTGTTGAAAAATAATGAGATGGAAAAATTATTAAATAATCCGAATGACCATCGTGAATTCTTACTTGGGCCACCAAATTTAGGTAGGGATAAGATTAAAGCACTACATCGATTAAGTATTGGCAATAATAATTTAAAATCATACTCGTAATACTCAATTATTTTTATCATAATTTAAAGAAAAAAGGTGCTAGAAAAAATACTTGAAACAAATTTTTTTTTTATTTCATTTTATTCGTGTAATTTACTGGGGTGAAATTTTTCATTTTAATATTTTCAATTGTGATTCAGGGATTATGTATTTTGGATTAAGGTTAGGTTTATGTAGTTTTTGATATTTGTTGAGTTTTTTTATATTTAAATCATTTTTTCCTCACTTTTTTTTTACAATAGATGTAATGTGCTCGAAATTTATCACATTCGTTTTTTTACACGTGTAATTTTTTGGTATACTCAATATTTCCTTTTTAGTAATATCCGTGAAATTAAATTGTAATGTTAAATTTGTGATTCTGTTGGATTTGAACAAATATTTTTGATTATGTGCACAATTGTTGACTAATTTTTTATTTGTCTTATAATTGAATTTAAAAAATATTTCGCGACGAGTTTTTGTTGATGTAAAAAAAATTATGACGAATATGGTATTATTAGTATTCTTTAATTTGTTATTTTTTTTTGTTATTGAATATAATAATACGCCTTGAGGTGTCCATGTTTGCCAAAATCTAGTGAAAAATCAATTAACTAAAATAAAAATAAGTTAAATGTTGTATAAAAATTGTAGATATCAAATGACTTAAAAAAAAATTGGGGTTAATGACGAAAGTTTTACTATGAATATTAGAAGTATTGCCAATTAAAAAAATAATTGCTTCTATAAATTCTGACTTTGAGAACGAAAATAAAAAAATTGAATTATTAGAATAAATGAAAATAGAACAAAAAAGCGACTTTGTGAATATCAAAAAGATGAAAATTATGAATTAGGATTGAAAATGGAATTTAATTATGCATTTCAATAATTCCTAGTCGAATAAATACATTTGTGATTATAATTATATTTTTTATAATTGCTCAACTTTATAATATGCAAATAGGTAAATTTTTTTTTCTTATTTTTCCGCAATTACAACAGCAATTAATTATATATTGGGTAGATTTGGATCGTAATAGTGAAATGATATAAAATAAATGTTTAGAAAAATTTTTAAGTTGACTTGAAAAATTTTTCTAAACATTTTTTTTATTCAATTTCTTTTTACGTTGTGAATTTAAAAATACAAACAGCGATTCTCTATCCAAACTCACTCTGTATATTTATAATATTATATTTTCCATAGTTTGAATTACGTGTGTTATATTTCATAGATAATGATCAAAATTTGAATTTAATTAAATACTCAATTTAAATATTCACTACTTAATTCTTGAAATTCAATATGCACAAATTTATATTATGGAAACTCATTTGTAGTTCCTATGCATTTACTATTTATTTATATATATGAAAAGTGCTGGCTAAAATATTCAGGAAAAAAAAAACTGAAAAAAAATTTTTGAGTAAATTCATTTAATATTAATTTGATTTTGAATTAATTTTGAAACGTTTTGCAAACTCAGAACCTAAAATACCAAATAACTTTATCAATTAAATATTTTTATAGCCGAGGTCAAACTCTCTTTAATTTACAAATGACATAAAAACGTTTTTTAAAATAATTTAAAAAAATCAAATTAATATTGTTCATCATCGGATGATTTTTTTCTCAATAAATTTCGACTATCTTGGGAATTTTATCCAGCTGTATGTATATTTGTATTAACACAAATTTGTGTATAGATTATATAATAAGTACAGAAGAATAATTAATTTATCGTCATTAACATGAAGTATTAAAAGTGAGCATTTAAAAATAATTAATTAAATAATTAATATTGATCTCGAAATGATCTGTTACCAATTTTAATTTAATTTCATAATTATAATAGAGATTCTTTTGTTCATGTACATAAATGTCAGATAAAAATGTAAACATTCAAAATGCTCTTAGATAAAATTAATTGTTAAATCGGTGACGTAAAATTTTAATAGAAATAATGAAAAAAAATATAGAAATTTATTGAAAATTCGAAAAAATTATATTGAAATTAAATTCTATTGTGCTAATATAATTATTATATATTTACTTGAATAATATGAATGCCAAATTAATTGTATTACTGATGAATATTAGATTTTTTTTTCGATTTCGAACTTAAATACCTGAAATTCGAAAATTGAATATGAAAAATCAAATTATGATGGTGACACTACTGACAGACTATTTCTAATCAATATGTGCCAATTTGTGTCTTAATCAAAACTAGATAAAATAAATTATTAAATAAATACATAAAAATATTAATCAGGTATAGAATAATAATTGTATTATCAAAATTTATTTCATTATATTCTAACTATGTCTTTTGATGAATGGGCTTGTGTGTATTGTGTGTACAAATTACGTTATATTTTATGAATAATAAAATTGAGAAAGATGAATATATTAAAAAATCATTTTCTCAATTAAAAAATAAAATAAAAATCGCACCAAAAATTACTACTTAATTTAATTTTCGGTACAAATTATGTTCGGTCTATCGAAATTGTGTGTAAAAAATGAAATAAATTATACCATGATAAAATAATATTCATGAATGAAATAAATTCTATATAATTATTTTATTTCATTTATTTTCATTCTTATTTTTACATATTATTAAACAAATATTCTCATATTAGATAGACAATTTATATTCTCGCTACAATGGAGTCTAGATATAATATTATACAATGACTAATCAACTATAATTTAAAGCAGTTTTAACCAGTTCAATAGCGGCACGCAGTCTACGTTTAAAATATTTTATCCTTCACAACATTCTCATTTCATTCTAAGTATTTGTGCAATTATACATACACATATACCAGCAACATAAAAATATATGCAAAAATACACTAAATAAATTCAATGTATATGAAATTTTTTTTAATTTGCAACAGTTAAAGTTAAAAATTTGTAATTTATTTAAAATATTTTATAATTCAAATATAAATTCATATTGTTGATAATTATATAAAAAATATTAATTTATATAATATATACATAGAACACTTGTAAATTTATAATTAGAAAAAAATATTAACTTTCTCAATGAATTAGAAAAAAATTTTTTTTTTTTCTTTTAATTTATTCGTTCAATAAATAAATAGGTGTATATCTATGTATATATATATTTCTACGTGATTGTATGAATGTTCATCATGCGGTTGTGATTCGCGTCCCACGGTCATAAACAGATTCACCTACTATTCCCGTGGCGGCAAACATTAACTCGCACAAGTCCACGTCACTCTTGGAATTCATTCTTAACATTCCATTTAATATTTCTCTTCTCCCTTTAAAAAATTTTCAATAATTTTTTTTTTTCCTTTCTACTTCTTTCCTCCCTCAGCCACTTCACTTTGTTCTTTTCTTTTATGTTGTATTATTATTATTATTACTATTATTATTATTATTATATCCATTCTTCTTTTTCTTCGGATATAATAATTCTTTTCTTGTCGTTGGCAACGTGGCATTTCACCCGTATGTCGTAAAAATAAATTGCATTCCTGTCGGGCGGCTTTGTGATTGCACGTTTGACTGTTCGCACTAACCAAGTGGTCATTGAAAGAAAGGAAGAAGTAAATAAAAAAATATATGCACGAATAACAGAAAAAAAAAAAATAAATATGAAAATAATAAATAATTTCATTTTTATAATTATGTTATTACATTTATTATTTATTTTATTTGACATTTAATTAATTTATATTAATATAATATGTAAATTTAATGATGAATTATTGATAATAAAATTTAAAAATTTATTTAAAATTTTTTGATATGCTCCAAAAAATAATTCAAAAAAATTTTGACACTTTATATAAAAAAATTATGTTCAATATATTGCATAATAAATATATTCAATTAAAAAATAAATTTAATTTATAATTTCACATTTTTCATAATAAAATTGAAATTAAAATTTCTTTGAAAGAGTACCGCTTTGCCCCACTACTATCAACCTAATAATAATACATACATATATACATATATCCAATCATTATAAATATAAATAAAAACCTTAAACGAATCACCCTCGATTGATCTTCATTTAACATATTTAAACTTTGTACAATCGCCGCATAGTTCTAACATTAAAGCAACATCTGTTGTCAATATGTATTTGTTTAATAAATACACACACACATATATATATATATATATATGTACATTAATTATATACTTATATATAAGTATATAATATATAATTTATGTATACATAAATTACAAACGTCGGTCAATGTGCTTTTATAAATTGAAATAAAAAAATTCCCGCGTGATCGAAAGATGCGCAATAGAATTTATTTCTATTCGTTCATTTAAATTCCTTACAAAATGGCGTCGATTTGAAATAAAATATTACACGATACATATATTTATTTAGATAAAATATAAATAATCATTTAAATAATTATATATATGTTTATATTGATTTATTTTACATGAAATAAATATGAAAAAGTGTTACATACCAGGTGAGAAATTTGCGGTTAAATTTTGAGATCAATTTCAAAGGTTAAAATGCGGTGAAACACAGGGAAGGAATGATGCAACCTCAAGTTGAGATGTCGAGAGATATACATATGTATAAAATACAGTTATATATGTATAGTATATAGAAGGGAGACAATATATATAAGTATGTATGTGTGTGGATATGGCGTGAGCATTTACGCAGTTGGCACGACGCGTTCACTTGGACAGATAATTTTTTTTTTTTTCTTCCACTTTTTTTATTTTTCTTTTTTCTTCTGCGTGCGTCGTAGATGATAAATTTATATCTAATCCATCAGTGAGAGAAGATAAAGTATATTCAGAAGGAATATTATATATAGAGAAAGAAAAAAATGAATGAATGAATGAATAAATGAAAAAATTTTTTTTTTGAAGATAAAAAATTTGTTTAAATGAAGATTTTTATAATTTATTAATTAATTTAGAAAATTATGGAGTATGTTATTGTGTATTTTATTTTTTATATGTATCAAAGATGAATGATCATTTGTGATTGATAAACAAATTTATTGGCTAGTTTATATTATTTAAAATGATTGGCATTTTGATTAATAAAATACACAGCAATTGTTGAGTTATTGTGTCATTTTATTACATACACATGAATCATTTCAAAGAATTTTTTTTTTATTTGTTTATTCCGATAGATGGTTTATAAAATTTTACAATAATGAGATGGGTCACAAAGAGATCCTTCAATAGTAAATATTAATTATTATCTAAAAAAAAAAAATATCTAGATCAAAAGAGATGATGAAAAATGTTTTTCTTAATTTTTATAATCGTGTAAACAAATAAATTGAATATTTATAAATAATTTTAACACTTTGCGAAGAACTTCTGAATGATGCAAGAAAGAAAAATATTTTTAAATAGCTGAGGAAATTCGTGTCAATTTATTTTAGTGAAGAAAAATTTTTTTTTTTTTCTTTCGTTGAGGATAATTGAAATAAAATTTCGTGGTAATTTTGAATATTATTATTCATGTATTAAAAATTTGAATTTGTAATTAATTGTGGGTTGATGAAAGAAATAAAGGAAGACAATTTATTTAAGATAATTATTTATTATAAAAATAATAAGATAAATATGATTTTTATATATTTAAAATTCAGCGAATTTTTTTATTTTGTATATTTTTATTTCGAGTTTAATTAATTGATTTTTTTTATTAAAGAATGAATAATTATTGTGCGGTAGTGAATTGAAAGGAGATTAAATAATTAGGCAGTTGTGGAATTACTTTGATTTATTTTTACAAGATTATTATTAATATTTAATTTTTACTGAAGACATATATAATCAAAAGTAATCATAGTAAATTTGATCTGGTCTGAGATGTGATTATATCTGGTTAGGTATGATTTCAATTAATGATACCTCATCAGATCTGGCCTGATGTGGTCAAATATAATAATATAACGTCACATTTAATCATTTATATATATTTGAAATTAATTTATATTCAATAATTTTAATTTTAAGACGTAGGAAATTTAAATTAATCCAAAAATTAAATTTTCTTATACTGGATTTAAATTTTGGACTTTCCCTCAAACACTTGATTGACTATTCCACGATAAAAAAAAATAATAATCTCTTTTTTCCTTCTATTTCCGTGACATAAAACAATTTTTTTTTATTTTTCATAAAAAAAAAAAAAAAAAATCCCAGTTGAATATTCTTGTATTTAATTGTCTGACGTTTGATTCGGTAGTGTGACATCTGTCGGACATTTTTCGGGGATTTGTGCGTCTAGACACGCGGCCTCGTATATGCGTCGCATTATTTTGTTTTACTCTTAAAACCTGTGAGAGTGTGCAAGAAAATTGGAGAGCTCTCTTCATCCAAAATGTTGATTCACCGTAACAAATTTAGAACTGAACCCACACGCCAATGAACACATAACACACTTGTCTACCCAGAAAATCTTTGCTCGCCAATACCCATAAATTTAACAGACAGACGAAACATAACCTCACAACAGGGCGAACATAACGACATGCGACATCTATCTTATTTTTCTCGCGTGCATTTATTTACTATTGGATTATGATATAAGCAGGGTATTCCCCGATGATTTCAAAATTTTTAAAAATACAATTTCAACACTTAGCATTTTCATTTCAATAATAAAAAAATTATTATTTATGAAAATATTTGTATTTGTTGATTTTTGTACATTGAGTAAAATATAATAAAATATTTTGAGGAAAAAATTCAGCATAATTATCAATTTACTTTGATTATTATTAATTTATTAAATCTCAGGAAATGAAATATTATTTTTGATTGCAAATGATATATATTTATACAATGTGAAAATTGAGTTTGAAGATAAAAAAGAATCGTATGTATGAGAGAGTATAAAATTGGCTGATGCTAAAAATAAATAAATAAATAAAAAAGGGATTTTTATGTGAGAGTGTGGATATAATGTTTGTAATGATGTGGGAAAGTCAGGATCACAATTCATATTGAGAGGGTCTTTTGTCAATTTTAAAAGCTTGGCACTGTCATTAATCATCCTTTAATAATTGTTACTTTGAAATAAAAAAAAAAAATATACAATTGGAATATTGAAAATAAGGTTATTATAATTTTTCATTACGTTTATATTTAATAGTTTTATAAAATATCATCACTGCATTGATTTTAATTATCTATTATACTCTAATCAAATAAATTATATTTTTTGTCATATCTTTACCTTTTATTTATCATCTCTTCCTCATTTCAATTTTTCCCTGCATACGATCATAAATTTTGTTATTTCGAAATGATGCACAAAAAAATCCTTCATCCATCCAGCAATAAAAACAATTATTTACCACATATTTAAAATAAAAATAATCGTATAAAATTTTTAATGATTTGATACCGAAAGGAAAATATTAAAATTTTAAGTTACAATAAATTTTCCATTGTCTGTCTAGACACACAAGCGATTCTAATGAAGCTATAAAATATATTTAAACCTATACATGGACATAATTCTGTTCTTATCATATAATCAATATGCATAATTTCTTTATAGATAATAAAAACTGATAAATCTATTAATAAATATTTTTATAGTAGTATATAATTAATTAAAAATTAGTGCATCTCCGTATGTTTATGGCAAATGAAGTTTAATATGAATTTTTCCATGTTGAGATATATGAAAAATAATAAAGAGAACGAAAGAAAAAAATAAAAAATAAATGCGAAGGATAAAATAGTGAGGCAAAGAGCGCACCTGTGTGTCAGTCGTCTGGACGCAAATAAAACGGCGTCGCGCTGTCTGCGGATGACGATTTCTCCGACTGAGACCTAATCACGCAAGACTGCATGTGCTAAGAGTTAATCAAGTATAACAAATGTGTTAATAAACATTATTTGTTCACTTATGTATGTGTAAATAAATCATGTGTACTTTATGTGTATATTAAATTACAATTTATGTATGTAATTAATTATTGATTGATGAATTTATAAATTAGCTGATGATTAATTAATTTTTTGAATAATGAGAATTGTAAATTAATGTTTATTGATTTGTTTGTGACAATTGAATATTTAATTTAGCAATAGGAAATTTTTTTTTTTATATTTATTACAAAATTATATTTAAATGTATAAATTTTTAATTTAAAAAATTATTGAGTAAATTTATTATAAATATTTACACTGTTTAACTTGTTAAGATTTATATGTCTTCTTGGCATTGCATTTTTTTTTTAACATTAATTTAATATTAAATATAAATAAAAATTAGTATTTTTATTTTATACAAATTAAATTTATTTTGCTTTGAATTATTATTAATTGAATTTTATTTTTATTTATTATAATATATTATTTATTACTTATTAACTAACTTTAGGAAGATATTATTAATACAATTTTCTATGAATTGATAATAATAAATAATAATTATAATTTATTCATATAGAAATTAAGAATTAAATTTAAATCTTGATTTTCACGTTTGCCCCAAATCAAAAATAAATTTAATCACATTTTATTACGCAGTTGACTGACTCTATATATATTTATATATATATATATATATATATAAATGGATGACTGAAGAAAAGAACTGTCTTGCATCAGAATAATCTCGATAAACAAACGTGTGGCTCTCACATTGTGTGTGAATAAACAAATTAATTTATCTTCTAATCAAGTGAAAAATTTTCAATGTCGATTATGAGCAGTTATGATTTAACATTTTTAATACATAACAAATAATAATACATGTGTTGATAATATTTATCAGTATATATACAGACTAGATGAATAATTAATGATGACACGTAAAAAATAACTCCAAATTCATTAATGAAATATGATCGAAATAAAAATAAGAAGAATAGGGGAGGAATTGAAATAAAGAAAAAAATAAAATTAAGATAATTTATTATTCATTTTTAGGAGAAAAAAATAAAATCTATTATATATAATTTTGTATGTTTTATCAAAAAATATATTTTTCATAACATGTTTGGGCATTTCAAAATTATTATTATGGAATTTTAATGAAGATAAAAATTGTTTTGTATGATCTGAAAATATTTATGTGTTGAAAAAAAAAAAAACAAATAAAATTTTATTTGTCGTATTTTTAATTAGAATATTGATGAAAATAAATATTAGATGTGGAATATTATTAACACACTTGACTAGATATTAAATTTATTATTCACTTATTATTTTTGAACGTGGTTTTACATAAGTATATAATATAAATTTGTTTTGGAACTTAATCAAACGCGTTATCATTTTAAGATATGACATGTATAAATACATATGTTTATATTTAATAAAAATATTTATAAAAAATTGATCTTGTATACGTGGTTTAGAAATCAATGAATAGAATAAAATAATAAATAATTTGATGATGTTATTTTTAATTACGTTATATTTAAAATAAAAAATTAAATATAAATATCAGTTGCATTGAAAAATTATTAATTGAAATATAAATTAATATTTATACTCAGTTTATTTATTTATATATTTTTATATATACCTATTTGAGAATTTTACTAAAATTTAAATAACTGCGTATCGATGATATTTAACTGCCTGATGAATTCTTGGGGTGAAGAAGTTATCATTTATATACGACATGAATTTTCCAAGAATAAATTAAATTATTGCATTTATCTACCGGAAGTTATGAATATTTTTTAAACAGATATTTTATTAATTTATTTAAACACAATTTTATATTTTTCATGTCATTATTTTCTTTGTTATATTACTTTCATTAATTTAAAAATTATTTTTATAATTTTTAATCTCAAAAAATTTTCTGATCATGACAATAAAAAAAAAAATTTAATTATATTTTTTTCTCTAATTGTTGAAAAATTCTACAAAAATTATTTTTCATACAAAAAATATAATTATTACTCTCTAAAATTCATAAAAACATTTTTCATTATCCAAATATCAATTTTAAATCTTAGAATAAAAAATAATAAATTAATAATTAAAAATACTCTAATGAAAATCAGACATTGAATGAAATTGAGTATTAAAACGTCAAGTAAAATGAGCAAAAGAGTGGAAAAGCATTTACGCAACATGTTGGCCATCGTGTTTGCCAAGAAAATCCCAAAGTAAAATTGTATCCTGTATTCTGGGAAAATTGTCTGGGGTCTATCACATATATATTAATACAAATATATATTTATATTTAACAATGTGAATATTATTGATAGCCAAATGTTTTTTTTTTTTTTTTTAAATTATTTTACTTAAATCATCCCTTCTCTACAATTATTTCTTAATTATTCAACAATGTAAATTTTCTTTCATATTAAAATAACATTGCAATACATTCACTATGAAATTATAATTTTTAATAATATTTTTTCATTCATGTGTACATTAATTATTATTATTATTATTATTATTATTATTAATATTAATATTTTTTTTTGTTGTTAATATTGTAATATATATTTGCATGCAATGGATCGATCGTATAAAAAAATTTTACTTGAAACATATTATTAATTTTATAATGATGTGGTGTATAAAAATTTTTTCAGGAGAATATTATTATAATATATAATATAGATTATTATTTATGTATGAAGGCTTTTATTGTAAGAGAGGCAAATGTGATGATGCAAAAAAAAATACAAGGATGTATATAAAACATTCCACAACAATTTTGAATCATACCGACAATATTATTATCCACATCAAGCCAATGAATATCGCAATTATCCCTTTTTTTTTTTTTTATTCATTTTAGATTCTCTGCTTTTTATCAGTTTGACTTTGAATTTATTATTTAATTTATTTATAGGACATAATTTTTTTTTTTTTTTGATCAGAATTAATGTTGAATTATTAACAAAATATTTACCAAAGGTTTGGAATTTTTAATTAATTTTTTTACTAGTATTTAATTTATTTATTTATGATGGATAATGGGATAAAAATTTTCTATGAGTTGTAAATGATAAAATTAAGCTGGGAAATTTTATATGGATTTTTTTTTTTTCGTGTAAATTTGGAAATTATGAGAAAAAAGAGATATAAACAAATATTTTGATATCAAATAAATAATGGGAAATATTTATTAATGAAGTTTGCAATTAATTTTAGTTAATTGAAAACTAATTTATTGAATTAAAAAAAAATTAATTTTTAATTAAGATTTTTTAATGTTATTTTAATAAATAAAATTAGTATTAAAATTATTGAATTTATTATATTGTTTATTTATTTATTTTTAATTTTTTTTTCTTATTTGTATAATCTTTGTATCATACATAATTGTATTTATCACTTTAGTTAAATACCATGAGATATGTGGTGTTAAAATTGCATCAGTGTGTATCCATAAAGCTGCACGTATATATGTATATATATATTTTGTATTTTCTCGCGTCATTAACCCATAATTGCTGTTATGATGGTGGTATGAATGTAATAGGGACCTCACTCAAATCGCATCAGAGAAAGAATGCCAACGAAAAAAAAAAAAAAAAAAATTAATCTTTTTTTTTTTCACTTTGTAAAATAAAAGAATAAAACCAAATGTAAATTTTTTTTTTTAACATAAAAGAATTTCAAAGAAAACATGAGCCATAAATATTCACTAATTTACTTGCTCTATTTTCAAAAAATAAAAAAAAATTTTCATACATTCTAAATAATTTTTTTTTTCTTTTTTCGTCACAATTTCCTTGAATGAAAATTCACGATTCAATTAAAAATATTTTTCTTATCATCAACGTTCTGTAGATAAAAATAAAAAACCTGTAAATTTTATAATTGATTTTTTTTTCTATTTTATTTTGTTTTTTTTTTTAATTTTTATTTACAGATTTATTTCTTGAAAAAAAATTATATTCCACCTTCGTATATGTATTATATTATTTATATTTACGGGTATGTATATATGTGATTGAATACATGTATCATTGAATGAAATAATAGTCTACTGGATAAATAATATAATAATTTAAGAATGAGAATATTTTATTTTATTCTGATGTGAAACAATTTTTATTGGTCAATGAATCTCGATCGAAGATCACACGCATTATGCATCATTCACGTCATTCAAATTTATATATATACGTGTATGTATATAATATAGATAAACGTTGTATATAAATATGTGTGCGTGAGTATGTAAAAATTTATGACGCATTTGAAATTGTATTGATATAATTGTGAAAGTGAATTTAAGAAGGGAAAAAAGATGATGAGTGCGGGTCGCAGTTGAAATCAATAAATTAATCAATATTAATAAACATTATTGCGCATTGAATTGAGTACGTACATACATGGGTATATAAATGTATATGGGAGAATGGGGCAAAGCCGAATGGTACGTAAAAACTATTAGAGTTATAATTAATTGAGTTATTAATTAATTTATGAATTGATGAAAATTCAAAGGTGGAAAATTTAATTATTTTAAAAAATTATATCAAGTTTGAGATAATACAGACATCGAGGAGCAAATTTGAATTTTATAATTGCTGAATTTTTTATTATTGTTTGAAAATTATGAAAAAAAAAAAATTTTTTTTTTTTTTTTTCAAATTTTTTTTTTGTTATAAAAATAATTTGTTGCATTAATTTTTGGAAATTTTACTCATAATCCACACGATAAAGTAAGTATTATTATTATTATTTTTATTTTTAATTAAATTTTTTTGTTTTTTTTTAATAATTTGATTTTTTGAAAATTTTCCAAATTAATTTATTCATTTTTTTTTTTTCTATTTTTTCACTATTACTGACACATTTTATGTAGATACTTCTCTTTTATTTCAGTTGTTTCTATGTATAAGTTAACCGGATGTAAAAAAAAAAAAGATAAAAAATAAATAATATAAAATTGTATATTAAATTTGTTTAATTTATTATTTTCTAGGAATCACTCAAGAAATTATGGACACAGAGAATATATAATACTGGCATTTGGCCAAATTTAATTTTTTACAGACACTCAAATTATACATAAACACACATATTTACACACAAAATATTAATAATAATATTTCATATTTATATTATCCACACTCAAATCCCTAAAAAAAAATATCTCTGTTTAATTAAATATTTTAATACTCAAAAAAATTAATTTTCTTTAAAATCAAACTCAAAAAAACTAATCCAAATAGATAAAGAAAAAAAAAACAAATAAATAAATCGCAAATTATTAAAATAAAATAATAAATCAATATCAATATTAAAATAAAATATTTTAAATAATTAATTAAAAAAGTAAATAATAAAAATAATTTTTATTTCTTTTCTATTCTTTCATATATTATAAAAATATATTTCTTTTATTGACGATAATTAATTAAGAATAATGTAAAATAATAATATAGGGTAAATAGATAATTAAATACACATGCAAAGATATAATTTATTCATATACATATATATAAGCACATTGTATACATGAATTTAGTCACGTAAATAAATTTGTGAATGATAAGAGACAACTTAATGGTAGTGGCATCATGTGTATATAATATGATGAAATATAAACTGTTGAATGAATTTTAAGAACGTTCATTGGTTGATTGTAAAGTCGGGCCCCTCCCCAACACATACTTGAAATATCATGTGCGTCACAATAATTCTACGCTGGATTTAATACATTCACTTACACATACATAATAGTAATATTTCCAATGAAACGTCATACGGGTCAAACGTGACTTAAATGAAAGATTATTAATTTTATCGTGTAAAAAAATCTATATTTTTATATTAAATGATCAATTATTATTTGTGTTTGTTTTCTTTTTACAGAGAAGAGTTTAAAAAAAAATAACAATATTTATATTTTTTTAACATTATAATACACGATTATTAATGAGCTTTAAATATTTTATATTAAATCAAAAAATTAATAATAAAAATTAAGTGAATTTAATTATTATTTTTTTTTTTTTTAATTTATTAATCTTTTAATCTATTAAGAAAAGACTTTGAATATAAAAATTTTATTTAAACAAACTTGCTCTGATTATTATTAATATTGTTAACAATGTGATAATATTCAATTTTTTTGAGTAATTTATTTATTAATTAATTTTTTATTAAATATAACAAAAATATTTATCAAATACTTATTTTTATCTCTCAATAATTTAATTCCCAAAAATTCCATCCCTTAAAAAAAATAATAATAATTAACGACTTGAGAAAAAAAAAATTTTCCAATTTTTTCTTTTGGCATTTAATATAAATTATATATTTACCAATTAAATCATCATGTAAACCTAGCTTATTTACTCTACGATAAGCTACCACGAATTAACTTTACAATTCACATAATCATAAATTACACATTTACATAAGTAAATACATATATATATAATACACAAATAAAATGAATAAACACAATATCACGTGAGTATCTAATGACAGATATTGGTTATGTGAGGGTTCTGGACCCTTTTACATTCATATAAAAATGTTATTTTTCCTTTCCTTCTATTTCACATCCTCATAGTGCTTTTCATCATTCTCTTTTTCATCATCTTGCTCTCATTATTTTATTTTATATTTTTTTATTCATCATTTTTTTCTTTTTTTTTTTTTTTTCCACAATCTCGCATTGGTCACTCCCTCTCCAATGTAAATATAATCCATTGCCGCTTCATCACTCACTATATACACCAAGATATAACACAACATGGAGAATATATCTCACTCCCTCTGCTGCTTCAATTTGTTTTATAATGTTTTTTTTTTTTTATTTTATTTTATTTTTTTTCCTCCCTCTCTTCAGCATACTCTCTGTTCACGTTTGAATAAGCAAAAACCCGTTGCTCAAATCACATTTCAACTTCAACTTATTTATTTATTATTATAACTTCTAGTGTTATAGTGGTGTTTGTGGTGGTGTGTGCCCGCCCTCCCCACCATCCTGGGGGTTCAACCCACGCTAGTGTATAGTCTCTCCTCTCGTGTCTCCTCTATATAAACCCGAGACGCCACGAAAGCATCCTCATTCTATACGAGAAGACAGTCAAACACTCAAGCAATTACCGGTGTTACTGAATTAATTTAATAAATATATTTCAGAAACAATAATAATAAAAAAAAAAAAAAATAAAGATTAAAGTAAATCCTAAAAACGTAAAATAAAATTTATTATATTTTATTCATTATTAATTTGGCGAGATATATCTCAATGAATATTATTAATTTGTATATTTAATAATTAATAATAATAATAATAATTGAAATATAACGTTTATTAAACGTTTAATAATTATTGTTAAATTTTGTTTTATTTATTTTTTGTTTGTTTGATGGTTTTAGTTTTTATTTTTTGAATATTATTAATTATTATTTGGACGATAGTGGTTTGAATTTTAATTTTAAAAAGACATAAAAAACTTTGGAAGATATATTATTATTGTTGGTAAATATTTTATTTGTGGCACGTGAGATAAAATTATTCCGCGTGATTATTGAAGTGAAGGTATTTTACACCAAAGAATAATAAGATCAGTCCCTTCGTCAGTGAATAATATTATAATTTTTGTTATTATTAATTTTATTGTCATTTTTTTTAAATTGATAATAAAATAATTTGATAATTATTATAATGGCGGATTTGAGGCTACTTTTTATTGCAATAATTGCTTGTGTTTTTTATACAACAATAGTTTATAGCGCAACGTTGCGTTCTGAGGTGAGTGATTTGTTTTTAATATTAATATAATAATATTTTAATAAATATATAAATTAAATCGTTCGAATTTGTGCTTTATATTATTATATTAATATTTTTTTTCCTTCCAAGTGAATGAAGAAAATTAAATAAGTTGATGTTTTGTTGGATTTTGTAGATGAAATTGAAATAATAAAATAAAAAATTTTTATTCATTTTTTTTTTGTTCAAGGAAAAAAATTATTTTATAAAATATATTTTTAATTAATTTGTGCATTATAACTAGAAGTTAAATTCAAAATTATAATAATACAATATTTTATCTTATTCACGTGGCATTATTTCTTATAATTAATAATTATTTAGCTTTAACACAAACGCCAAAAATGATTATGATTAATTGTACCAATTAAATTTCACTCACTGTATAATAAAATAAAATACAGTTATAATTTTTTTTGCATTACCATAATAAATCACTCTACCATCATTCATTATTTATATTGCAACTTTCAAAGCATATAAATATAATTACACATGTACATAATCATAGTTTCATTACATATTAATTAACATTCAAAATAAAATTGAATAATATAATAATTAATAATTTTAAATTGAAATAAAAATTTAGTCAATTTTTTTGTTTTCATCCCCTAATTTAATTCTTTATATTAATTATTAATACACTGATAAATAATTAATATTGACATTTACTTTTGTTGTAATTGTTGGAAAATTTGAACTTTTTATTGAAATTATTAAATTAATTAATTAATTAATATGGTAAATGTAAAATAATGCATTTATTTATTTTTACAGGATTATGTTGAGACATTGCCACAAAGAATTGCATTAAATATTAATCGTGAAAAAATAAGAATTGAACGTTCTATTGATAATCGCAGAACAAATGACAGTGATAATTTGTCACGACGTATTTGTGGTAAACAACCATGTGGTTGGGCAATATATGTTCCATTTATACGAAGTATTGTGGAATTTATAACGAATGAGTGAGTAATTAATTATTAATTTATTTCATTAGGTAGAAATTGATTAATTATAAATTATTAAAATTCTTTCGTTTCATTCAATTCATAAGTGTATACCAGTGATTGATTTACTTATTAATTTTTTCTTGAATTTATTTAACTATTTTATTTTTTTTTTTTTTTTTTTTGTAATTTTTCATTTTCGAGAATTTTTCATTTTCTTATTTTGGATTAATTAATTTATTTAGTGAGAATAATTGGAGGATAATTTAATTGATAATACTTTAATATTGAAAGAAAATTTTTTTTTCTGCAAATTGAGTCGAAAATAAATTTGTTTATGGTTTATTGAATTAATTTAAAAAAAAAATGTGAAATTGTAACGTTACAAATTTTATTTGAGAATTATTTAAAGTATTTTAAGATAACAATTTATTAATTATTTATTATTTGAAGTGCTTATGAATTGAATAAACAAAAAAAAAATTGAAATAATAAATTAAAAAATGGTTTTAAAAAATTTTCTTTTTTTTTTTTTTTTTTTTTTTTTCGTTATTTAAATTATAGATGTAGTTGTTCAGACAAAAGCTACAAGTGTGTACGTACAGATGATGATTTATCAGTGAGTGCATACGTCTATCATTGTCGTCAAAATGTAACTGGCAATGATACTTTAGCATCGGACTAAATTTATTCATAAATTAATAATCTCCACAGACAAGCAAAGAAAAATTTCTATAACAAATTAATTAAATTTGTTGTTATTATTGTCGTGTAGTCAATTATAATTCTTTGTAGTTAAATGAAGAGAATATAACTGGTTGAAATGCAAAAGTGCGTGCGGCAAAAAAAAAAAAAGCATATAAAATGGTGACAGTGCAAGAGATAATTAATTATTTCCATATGATAATAAATAATTGACAGAATATATACATAAATTATTATAATATAAATATTAAAATAATCAAATAGTTTTGCAAAACAAAAATTTCATTGGCATGAAAAACTTCGTAATACCAATTTTATTTTGTCAATGGAAATTATTTTAATTTTATTGAACAAATGAAAAATAATGAGTAAATAATTGTAAATTAAATTACAATGTTGAAATAGAGACATGAAAAAAAAAAAATTAATATTTCCACACGACAGATCAACTTATTTTAATTAATGTTCAGTAATTTTTATGAACAATTTATCAGTGAATTATTTTCAATTTATCTCAGCATTCCTAATTATAAAACAGATTTTTCTTAATTTAAAATAATTATTTTTTTCCTTATTTGTTTTTATTTTATTTCAACAATTTAAATATAATATAAACATATACTATATATATATATATACATGTATATTTATTTTTTCTTTGCAATCTTTGAATGCGTGCATTGGTAAAATTTATTTTTTTGTTTATTATTTTATTTTACAAATTTCTAAAATGTACAATTTTTGATTATTAATATTCATATATTATATTTAAAATGCACAATAAAAAAAAGTGCCATGGAATTTAATTTATAATATAATGCAGTATTTAAAAGAGAGAAAATAACAGAGAATAAATAAATAAAAACTAAAATATAATCTCAAAAAAAAAAAAAAATCTAAGCATTAAAAAAAAAAAATGAAATAATGAAACTAATTTTTTTTCTCTATATCGCAAATTTATTTCATTGTGAATCCCTCAAAGTTATATAAATTACCTATATATATATATATTTTTTTTCTTACAATAATTCATCGTAAATGTACTTAACAATATATTTAGAAATAGAAATAATAAACACGTGAATATATTTGGAAAAAAAATACAAAATAAATTAAAATGAAAGCAGTCATGTGTTTCAATAATAATAATAATTTTTTAAAAAATATATAATAAATAATTCATTTATTTATAATTAATTAAAAAATTTTTGAATATATTTAATTTTATTCGTTACTTAATTGCATTGTACAAAATTCAATTCTGGATTATTCAACGTATTTTATCACTTTGTATATTATGTATAGAGAATAATAACAGGGCAAAGTGAAAATACAAAAAAAAGTTTGGAATTTTTCAACAAAATAAATTTTCTAATAAAAATTATCAAAGAAAAATAAATTCAAATTTCACAATAAAATATTATAATGAATATTCTTTTGTTGTTTCACTTTGCCCTGGTAAACTTTTACATATCTAAATGCAACATAAAGATATTAAAAAAATAGTCAGTGCCAAAAGTTATTAATTTGTTTGTTTACATAAATATTAATGGCATTAATAATAGTGCAACAATAATAATTAATAACAGCGATTTTAATTTAAAAATTAAATTTTTTTTTATCTATCAAATGAACGATATTAAATTTATTTTTGTTGTTGTATTGAATAATTATTAATTAAACATTAAAATAACTCGCAGAGAGTGAGTAAAAATATAAAAAAAAAAAAAAAAAAAAAAAACAGTGTTGTTTTTAATTTTTTATTTAATTACGCTTTATTTAATACCTGCAATTTACATATATATGTATATATATAAATATTTTAATTTATTGTACGTATAATTTTAGAAATATATACGATTGAATTTTATCAGAATAAATTTATCGAATTTAATAAAGTTGATAATAAAATTTTTTTCCAAAATTTCCTTATTGAATTTAATTCATTTTAATTTATTCAAAAGTGTGGGGTAATTATATTTTAACAGGTGTATCAAACTCAGGCACGTGCAATATTTTCGTGTGTAACAACATCAAAATAAAAATTCCAAAAAAATATTTCTATGTTTAAAAAAAATTCTAATTATAAATACAACAGCATAATATATAATAAAAATAAAATTATTAATTCCATATAATTAATTAATAATTCATTTCTCCTCTCTGAATATTATTAAAAAATACAAACATAATAAATACACATAATAAATTTTATACAATTAAAATTATCCCAAAAAGAATTCAATTAATTATATAAAATAAAAATTTTATATTATAAATATAATAATAAAATTATAATAAAATTCAAGTTCATGGTTGAAAAAATAAATAAATAAATAAATAAACAGAATTCTAAATTAAAAAAAAATATATAATATAAAAAAGGTATTGTTTATTATTATATATTTATCCTTGAAATACATCGTGATAATGAAATTCGAAATAAAATTATATTATCAATTCGTAAATATATTTTTCATTTAAATTTCTGTATTTGTATTTGTAAATATTATTCGAGACCTCTTGAATGATAAATACAACCTAAACACACACACACACACACACACATGTATACATTAATTTACATAGAAACATAATAATTATTATTTCGTGAAAAACATTTCTCCTTCCCTGTCAAACATTTCCCACCCTTATAAAGGCTTCACACACATACACACACATACAAATACATAAAATATATATATATACAATTGGAAACTCAAAGTCAGGTCAAAAATTTTTCGACACTTTATTGGCTCAGTTTGACGAAATCCTCAAGAAGACAAGCAACGAAATATTAAAATTATATAAATTATATTAATATTTATATTTATGTATGCATAATATTTATTATTAATATATTTATTATCCATCGTGATGTTAAATAATATTTAATAACATTTTGTTTTCAGTTTGATAAAAATATAAATAAATAAAATATATTTAACAATTTATTGGGAAAATGATAAATATAAGAGCAACAGTATTTTTTTTTGTTATTTTCGTGGGAGTTATTTGTATTTATGCAGTTGTTGGTGATTCCATGGTGCTGAAACGGGTAAATATTAATTAATCATTTGTTTAATAATTATTAATATATTTATAAAGATATATATATATGGAAAAAAATTTTTATTTAAAGTTTTATTAATTTTTTCTATTTCGTTAATTCAATTAATAATATTTTCGTACAAATAAAAATTTATGTATTTTTCCAGTTGGAAAATTTCTAAATGAATTAATTTCTCGATTAATTAACGAAATTATTTTAAAATAAAATCTTTAAAATAATAATTTTATTATATTATATTTGATATTTTTATCAAGCAATTAATAATAATTAAAATTACAATTTAACTTTGAATTTTTTCTTCGCTGCTGTTCTGGAATTTTGTTTTGAAATAATTTTTTCCTCGCATTCCTTTAAGTTATATTATTACTGCGTAGTAATAATTATATTATTTACTTCGTGTGTTAACGTTGTAATTATTCATCAATAATATTTTTTTTTAACCCCTTTGTCCTGTGATTTATTTTACACAGTCAATACATTATGAATTCATGGACTTTGAGAATCAATTGCACGATGAAGATATAAATTCACATGCAAGACTTGCACGAGCTGCTCATCTTTCAAAATTGCGAAATAAATTAACAAATCATCCAATTTGTAGTCCAAGTAATCCATGTGGATGGGCAATTTATGAAACCCCTGGAAAAGAAGTTTTTAGTTTTCTTCTAAATGTGTACGTATGAAATTTTAATAAAATTAAAATAAAATCAAAATATAATAAATGTTTACCGTAAATAAATAAATTGAAAAAAAATTTTATTCTTGTTGAAAAATTTTTTTTTTTCTATTTGTGTTTATGTTTTTTATTATTTTTTTTTTTTTTCATAGTTGTCAATGTAAAGCAACTGAATTGTGCCTGAAGGATCATGATGATGTATCAACGTACACATTTCAATATCGTTGTCATAAAAATAAAACTGCTGGAAATGAAGTTGCTCCAGAAAAAGATTTTGTTCCTGATGGTGCAGTTGGGTATGGTAATAATTAAATAATTAATTTTGATTTCAAATGTGGGACATGAAGAAGAAGAAGAAGAAGAAGAAAATTTTAAACATGAAGCTAAATAATTACTGATAGCATAATTGCATTTAATATTAATTAGATAATATACGTGAGACTATTTTTGAGAATTATAATATTTTATTTAGATTTATTTTTTCTGGTGAAATTTCATTTTTGTTTGTCTTGTCATTATTGAATGTATTTTTTATTATAATATTGTAATTTATTTAATTTAATGTTTAGTTTATATATTTTACGAATGATATTTTTCATTTATATTCATTTTATTATATTCATCGATTTATTTATTATTTAATTTAAAAGAATTATATGAATATTGACTTTTCATTGCGATTAAATCATTATTTGTGTATGATATTATAAACAAAAAATCAATTTATAGTTATAATTTATTTATTGAAGTATTAAATTTGTTGAATGAATACTGAATATCTTATCAATTGATTAAGTAATATTTGAATAAAAAATATATTATGTATTTTAATGTAATTAATTTTATATTCATAATCAAAGATTTTTCCCGCGTAAATATCCAGGTGGCGCAAGCGATCAGCCTATCGTTTCATAACCTATGTGATTTTGCCGACAATTGATAATAAAAAAAACTGAATTGCGCAATATTATATTAAAATTCAATGTGATATTGATTTAAACAATTTTCAGGGTCATATTTAAGACATAGAAGATTAATTTACCAATTTAATAATCATTAAATAGACGAAATGAAAACAAAAATGTCAATTTTTAGGTTAGAAAAATTATCCTCGACATTGTATCATACTCAATAATTCTTCGTCACGTTCTATTTTCTTCGCATTAGAAAATAATTTCGAAAAACGGAAGTAATCAATAAAATAATATATATCCTTCTTTCTCCCTCTTTAACTATTTTACACATTTGAATATATATATATACATTTTATATGTAGAACCGTTGGAGGTCATTCCTAGGTCGCAATTTTCAGTCCCACGTTAAACGTTCGTGTAGATTGTCACGAGTTTATTTGAAGGTAAGAGTCTAATATTTAGTTATTGTCATATTAAACTATGAATGAATAAATTATTATCATTAGATTCATCATTGAAAAATACATTGCAATGATTATTTATTGGTTGAAATGAATTATTAAATTATTTTATGAATTTTTCTCAGTGAAAAATTGATTTTATATGACATGTTCGCATTACGTGCCGGGAGTGGTTTAACAAGAAGAATATTTCCAATCAGGTTTACGTATTTCAAGTACAAATGTTGGGCAAATTAATTATAAGAATTAAATTCTACGAAAGAAATAATTATTATTGATTATTTATATTATAAATGAATTAAAAGATTTTTTTTTTCTTTATTATTGATGATATAATGTGACCTTCTGAAGGTCATGGTTTAATGAGCTTGATTGGAATTTTCTAGAAAATTTTTGGACTAGGAAAAAATATTTTGAAGTTTGATAATTAATTTTTCTATTTTAATTTCTTGTATAATCAATTGTGATTTTTTTTTTATGTCAATTGTAGATGCAATTTGAGGTTATGAAATATATGTCAACATAAATGATGAACGCACGATATTGTGTATTATCATATTATATTTTTTTAATATTTGCTTTTTGATTGAAATGAAAAATTTTTTATTTGCAGAATTCTAACCTCGAAATTCAGCACTAGCATTATTATGCCAATCCAAAGCATCAAAGCTCGTCAGATTTATGACTCACGTGGTAACCCCACAGTTGAGGTGAATACAATACATTAAATTATATTTTAATAATTAAATAAATAAATGAAATAATCGGAAAAGAGAAATAGATAATTTTTTTTCTTTCTTAGGTCGACCTTGTCACTGAAAATGGATTGTTTAGAGCAGCAGTACCATCTGGTGCATCAACTGGCGTTCATGAAGCCCTTGAACTTCGTGACAATGATAAATCAAAATATCATGGAAAATCTGTTTTCAAGGCTGTAGAAAATATCAATTCAACAATTGCTCCTGAATTATTGAAGGTAATTTAATTATTTTCACTATCTTCAAGTGAATAAATACAAGAGATAATTGAATAATATTATGCTGAAATATTTTTAGGCCAATTTGGAAGTTACTCAACAAGTTGACATTGATAATTTCTTATTGAAACTCGATGGAACACCAAATAAATCAAAGTTTGGTGCTAACGCTATTTTGGGTGTATCACTTGCTGTTTGCAAAGCTGGAGCTGCGAAAAAAGGTGTTCCTCTTTACAAGTAAGCATTTATTTAATTTAATCAGTGATTAATATATGTATATAAAAATGATTTAATCATTTGTTGAATATTTTATTAAAGATATATCGCAGAGTTGGCTGACAATAAAGAAATAATTCTTCCTGTTCCGGCATTTAATGTTATTAATGGTGGATCACATGCTGGTAATAAATTGGCTATGCAAGAATTCATGATTCTTCCTGTTGGAGCTTCTAATTTCACTGAAGCCATGAAAATGGGAAGTGAAGTTTATCATTATTTGAAAGCTGGAATTAAGAAGAAGTTTGGACTTGATGCAACTGCTGTTGGTGATGAAGGTGGTTTTGCTCCAAATATTCTTGAGAATAAAGAAGCTCTCAATTTAATTCTCGATGCAATTAAGGTTAGAAATGTTTTTTTATTTTGAATGTATGGAAAAATAAAAAAATTGTTTTTTATTATTATGTTATTTTTTTTGTTTAGGTTGCTGGATATGAAGGAAAAATAAAAATTGGTATGGATGTTGCTGCATCGGAATTCCACAAGAATGGAAAATACGATTTGGATTTCAAGAATGAAAAGTCTGATCCAACCACTTATTTGCAGCCCGAGGCATTGAAAAATCTTTATTTGGACTTTGTTAAAGATTTTCCAATTGTATCTATTGAAGATCCGTTCGATCAGGATGATTGGGAGTCATGGTGTTCAATGACTGCTGCAACACCAATTCAAATTGTTGGCGATGATCTCACTGTCACCAATCCTGAAAGGTAAAAATAATTTTCAACGAAATAACCAATAGAAAATAAAATTTACATTAATATTACTAGAAATATTTTGATTTTATTATTCTAATATTTTTCTGTTTGTTTCCAATTTCCTATAGGATCAAGACAGCTATTGAAAAGAAGGCATGCAATTGTCTTCTGTTGAAGGTAAACCAAATTGGCAGCGTAACTGAATCAATAAACGCTCACAAAATGGCGAAAGCCGCTGGATGGGGCACAATGGTATCACATCGCTCTGGTGAAACTGAAGATACATTTATTGCTGATTTAGTTGTTGGTTTGTCAACTGGACAAATTAAAACTGGAGCACCGTGTCGCTCTGAGCGTTTGGCTAAGTACAATCAAATTTTACGTATTGAAGAAGAACTTGGCGCTGGTGCCAAATATGCTGGTGAGAAATTCCGCAATCCAACGGCTTAAATATCAATTAATATTCAGGTCATTGAATTCAAACAGTTGAAACGTCGATAATAAATTAATGAATAAATAAATAAATAAATAATACACATCACTTATTAATTGGATAATTTTAATTCCCAACTTGTTTTTAGTATTTTTTTTTTGTCCCCGTTGTAATAACTAATTCGCACATTTGTATTTGTTTGTGTCGAGGTTGAGGAGTTGATTAATGAACAAATGCTCTTAAAGATAATTGAATGAACATTTATAATTAGTATTTATTTAAAAAAAGACGTTGGAGATAGTTGACAATGATAAATGTAATTAATTATATGATAATGTTGATGTGTATTTATTGTCTTGATTCAATAATGTGATGAAAAAATTTGGAGAAATAAATGAAATAAAAAAATCGACAATTAAAAATAGAAGAAGAAAAAAAAAATCTCAGAGTTGTTTTTCATTTTTTACTAATTTGTATAAAAGGGATTTAAGGATTATTTAATACGAGACAATTTTCCTACGTATACACGAATTCATTGGAGTGTTTTTTAATTTCACAAAGATTTATTTTCTGCATTGTAAAAATGATATAATTTAATTTTCCTTTTTATTATTTTTCTCATTATCATTTTTTATCTATTCATTTATTTTCAATAGAAAATTCTCGCAATTATAATTAAATATGAAATAATGTTTTATGAATGAAAAAAAGGGAAAATTGTATATACAATTACACTTTTTTTTTTTTCACATTATGAAAAGAAATAAAATTAATGTAAAATAAAAAAAAAAAAGATATTTCAACTTGAGATAAAAATTTACAATCAAATTTAAAATCGTAAATTTAAGCGTCTGTTGGCGTTGTTAATCTTTGCTTTTGACTCTTTCTTCTCTTTATCCAAAGCACATTTCCTTCCTGGCAAAATATACGAAATAAAATAAGAGAACAAAATGAAAATAACATTTTACAAACAGTATCAGATACCCAAGTACTTTCCATTACGTTAATGAATCGAATATTCAATTAGAGCGTGCAACGATATAAATAAATAGCACTTGAAACAAAATTATAAATCAAAGCTCAGTGAAATATAACAATATCTTTTTATTCTTCAAACTTATCCACTCCAATTAAAAAATTCAAAGAACTCTCATTCAATTATTGAACTAAATATCAATACTGAATATTTTCTTATTCTTTCAAAATAATGAACAATAAAATCTCAAATACAATAAACAAATTGCAATTAACCTCGAATAATTAAATAATTATTCCAACATGATAAAAAGCACTTGGTATTAATTTATTCATTTAATATTTTGTTTTCAGTATCAATAAATAAATATAAATTTTATCTCTCACATTAAAATAATCCTCGATTTCTTGTAGCGTTTGATTTTTTGTTTCCGGAAATATTAGCCAAGTAAATATTGTCATTATCACTGCTGATAATCCAAATATCATAAATACACCGCTCATTCCAATCATTGACTTCACCTGTATTTTATTTTTTACACGAACGCACAGATATTTGTGAAAAAAAAATTAATTAATCAAATTATATTCAGAAAATTGCAATAAACGATTAAGAGTAGAAAAAAAAAAAGTTTACATGTCAGAAATTAGTGTATTTAATTATTAATTTAAATAGTAGAAAATATATTTACCATTGGGAAAAATTTTGTGACGCTAAATAATGTTAAATTAAAGATAAACATTGTACAACCGCCTCCAATGCCACGTGCTCGATGTGGTAACAATTCACCAATCATCATTCCAGGAATTGTTAACAAACCAATTGTATTTAAACCAACATATCCAAATACACAAATTCCAATCACATATTTCTGAAATAAAAAATATTTTATCGACAAAAAAAATTGCCAAGCGTAAAAATAATAAATATAATATTAATAAAAAAAATAGTTAACGCCTATAATAAATTATTATTGTTAAGTTGAGATTGTATCTTTACGATTTTTCATCATTTTAACACAAGCCATAAAAAATAGAAGAGCAATTTAAATTCCTTTTAGAAATTAATTATTTTTTATGATAGAATGTATTATTTATTTATTTATTTATTTATTTTATATACTCACGTCTAAATAATATTCACCCACTCTACTAAACATATATCCACTGAGAATTAATGAAAATACTGCGGTGCCTATCGCCGAAATAATTACAATTCGTCGTCTCCCAATTCGTAATAATAAAAAACAGGCAAAAAAACAAAATATAAATCTTGTCAATGCTGTCATCACTGCAGCGAGATAATTGTTGATTTTTCCATCGCCTAAATTCAATATAAAAAATAAAAAACAATTTTTTAATCCATAAACAAATGAATAAATAAATAAATCAAATTATTAATTTTACTAATCATAAAGAAATTGAATTTTTCATTTTTTCATTTTAATTTTTTTTTTCCTGATTTAAATCATGTTTTATTTCGTGAATAATTTTATTTTCTCTTATTTCATTTCATTACCAATGTCACGGACGAGGTCAACCCCATAGTATATGATGAGGTATGTTCCCGAGAGTACTTGAAGTACTAAAAAAATCGTGATAATAAGCAATGGCTTAAGCACCCCCGGATGTAAGACTCTTGCTCTTATTTCCAGTGTTCGTTCCCGTAAATTCATTCTCAAAGACATTCTTGTACGATCTTCTTTGGCACGAATCTCCAACAAAGACATTTCAACATTCACCTAAAATAATAAAACAACAAAAAAAAAAAAAAAACAATTTCACAAATTAAAAATAAAATAATTTCATATTATTCCAAGTAGCCTGAAAAATTATCAATAAATTAAATATTTATTTTATCTCCTTATTTTTATTTCATCCCCCTCACTTTGCCCCACATTTTCTTCAACGTTTTATAATTTTTAAAGTAAGAAATAAACCATCAATCATCTTACGATATTTTTATCAGTGTATATAAACTCAAAAAAATAAACATAAAACTAAAAAAAAAATTCCATTAATCATTTTTGACTGTTAACAATTTTTTTTTTTTTGTTAGAAAAAAAAATTGATTAATCGATGTCGTCTTCTGATGTACTCAAGTATTTACTAGAAGATACAAAGATACACTTGCCTGCTTAATATCATTTCCACGAAGCCACATTAAAGCATTTTTAGCAGCAATTATTTTTCCACGATGAACTAACCAAGCTGGACTCTCTGTTATCAAACTGAGTGCAATTAAACTAATGCACGGTAGAACAATAGCAGAAAATGCAACCATTTGCCATGTGAATGCAGAGCCAAGGGCATAAACAAGTAGTACACCACCAGTATAGGCAGCCATTGAAGTTGTTAAGAAAAAGCCACGTGTTCCTGCATCAGCTATTTCTCCAACCAATACCTAAATTTTATTATTTTAATTAATATAAATTCAAAATTTTATTATCAATTATTATTTTATATTATTTTATATTTTATTATTTATTTACTTGGCCAGCAACACCACACATTCCAACAGAAAAACCAGCAGCAAATCTTCCCACTAATATCCACAGAGCATTTGGAGATAATCCAATAATTAACCATCCAATACCCAGGATAACAGCAGTTAATTGTAAACATCCACGTCTACCAATTGTGTCTAATATTGGTCCAGCAAATAATGAGCCAATTGGTGTTGCTAAACTGTGAATTGATGCTGCAATAAAATAATAAAATAATAAAATAATAAAATATAAAATCATTTTCTATAAATACAATTAATAAATTTTCAATCATGTGGCTGATTAATTATTTAAAAAGGAATATAAAAAAATTATTGAGTATGCAAATAAGTAGAATTTATAAAGAAAAAAATAATAAATTTAAATTATTAATTCATTTATAATTTATTAATTAAAAAAATTCTGAATAAAAAAAAAATTAATAAATTTTTTTTTTCGCATCTGTTTTTTTTTTTTATCACCCAGTAAGTATTTAATTAATTTTAGATATCTACAGCTTACTATAATCTGCATAAAGTCTCTCACAACACCCACATCAGTGAATCGAAATAAAACCCAAAACTTAAATTTTTTTCAAATACTCAAATATTAAAAAATAAATAACAAAAAAAAAAAAAATCATTCACCATTACAATTTAATTCACATCTTACATTTATCTCTCATCAAATCCCACTCAATCACATATAATCATTCAACCACGCATATATATTATACATCTATATCAACACTCGTAATTCAATTTGTTAAATGCATCTGACCTAGATACAAAGATCAAAATAAAACTTTGCCATTGAAACACTAAACCACATTTTTATTCTATCAAAATGATACTCACATATTCAATGTACACATCTGCACATAAAATATACACATATGTATATATAAATAATTAATAAAAATATTAATAAAACAACATTTATTTGTGTATTTAAATATCTAAAAAAAAATTCCTAACAAAATTCGTCATCAAATTAATTCACAATTTATTTATTAATTAAGAATTACTCAATAAAATTTATTATTATTATTATTATTATTATTATTATTATTATTATTATTATTATTATTATTATCATTATTATTATTATGATATTTATTTATTTATTTATTTTATTGTGACTTTGAATGTTAATTTGTAGTTGGAAATAATTTTACGATATGATTAAAATAAAAAATTGTCTTTGTTCTTTTATTTATTTTATTTTATTGTTATTTTATTATTGAGTAGGTATTGTTATTAGTGTAAATTGATTATAATGTGTATAAATATTGTGTTGTAATTAATGGTAAATTTATAAGCTTATTGTTGAGGAATTAAAGTTTTTGTTGTAATTTGAGGAGAGCTAAAATTTAGACATAATTTTCAAAGTAATTCCTTTTCTCATCACTAAAATCTCTTGATAGTCTTTGACGTTAGTATGTATCTGTCTGCTTCTTGTATATAGAAGATCGTATATCAGATTAATTACATTATATACCGTGATGTGGCGTAAACTTTTGAGATAATTGTGTAACGCGATAGTTGCAAATAATATGACACAAATTGTTATTTAGTTTTTGATGGAATATAAGTTTTAGATTTAGGTAATTATTTTTTGATTATGATAATTTTTTTTTTTTTTTTGTATGTATTTAAGGAATTTATAAAAATATTTATTTGTCTATCTAAATATTATCTAATAATATTCATTGACTATAAACTGATATTGTATGTAAGTAACTCTTAATATCTTTCAACAAAAGCGATAGTAAAAATTTTGATACCATTTCTGTTCTCTCCTGTGATAAATTTTTTTACGATGTAATAAATTTCTCATTGTCCAACAACACATTATATTTTCAATATAAATATGCTTTAACCATGTATACCTATACCATATTCCTACTATTAAATTATTCTAAACACAGAATATTTATTTCTAATAATAAAATTAATTTTTTGCTCATAAATATTTTTTTTTTTCACCAAGAATAAAAGATTTTTTTTTTCTCCATACAATTTCTAAATAAATTATCCCAATAATTAAAATTAATAATAAATATTCCCCAAACTTTGTCATCGAATTAATAAAATGTTTCGTCAATTAAATAAATTAACAATTAAAAATATTAGTATATAAAACATTTATTTATTTTATTATTTAGATTAATAAAAAGAAAATTGTTTTTCTTTTTTCTTCTTTAATTTAATATATTAACGAAATGTCTTTTTACGTTAGGGTTATTATTATAATAAAATGCAGACAATGGCCGTGAGTTACACATCGCGTTGAAGATTATTTAATGGAAATATATCTAGGTCAGTTGTACAATTACGAGAGACAGTTTATAAATGAATTGTCCGTGTGTGTAAAATTGTTCGTATACATATAAACGACAAATGATAATAACAAGACATGATTGAATTGTGTATATAACTACGCAGATATATCATCATCGAAATAAAAAAATAAATAAATAAATAAAAAAGAAATCAAGGCCAACAAATAATTTATGAACTTTTGTTGTTACTCATTTGCGGTCTTTAAACATTATTGTATTGATACATATACATATTTATTTACCACCCAAATATTTTATTCATCTACCTAATCTTTATTATTTTTATAGACTCGCGACAAAAATTATATAATTTAATTATAAATAAATTTTATTTATATTATCTTCAAACTTTTTTGTATTTTTATTTAAATTAACTACACAAAAGATTTTATTTATAAATGAATGAATGAATAAATAAACAAGGTCAAGAAAATCAACAGGTTTCCAGTGGAAAAAAAAAATAAAAATAAATAAATGAATATTGAGTTTATTAATTAATTTAATTAATTAATTATTCAGTGATTTAAATAATAATCAGTCAATTAATTCATCAATTGGTCGGATTGTAAATTCATATTGAATCCATTTAATCAATTAAATTATTGTAATAAAAATAATACGATTATTAATTAATTTTTTTTTATAATAATGTTGATAATTAAATTCATTTTATGGTTTTATAATTGAAATGTAAAGAGATTTTTGTTTTGTTTTATTATAGTTGTGTGATAATTAAAAGTTTTACCGGACAGTTTGACGCAATATTGCATTAAGCCTTATCCGATTATTAAACTCTCTATAATTATTAATTTTCGTACGATGAAACGACGTAAGAAGAAGGAGGATGAGTTTGTGAGGGAATTCCCAAGTTCTTCAGGCGTGTCTTTATCCAATCAACATGCACATATATATATTTCTATATAGTTTTGTGAATTGAAGTAAATTGAGATTAAATCTGCAGGTTTGCTTGTTCGATTCAAGCCCTGCTAATTATTCTAATCTAATGTGATAATATATATCAGATATTTCCTTTTAATCTATCATCAATTCTTTTTTTTTTTTTATTTATTCACAGGATAAAGTTAAAATATATTCAGACAAAAGGTACGTGACTGTTGAGGATTAAAGGAGTTTCCTCATGCTGATAGTTATTTGATCCCGAATAAATTGAACGCAAAAGTTATTTCAAAGTAAATCTTTTCAATAAAAATGACAAAATTTCTTTTTTTTTTTTTTGTGGTTTTGTTATTATAAAATTTAGGATAAATATTTTTTTCTCTTCATAAACATTGTGTGAGATTGATAATTAAGAAAGATATTAAGTGGAAAAAATTTATTTTATGAAGATAATTAATTTTATAACTTACCGATCCATGAGCCCATTCCTTCATCGATTTTTAATGTTCCATTTATTTCTGCAAGTTGTGGTAATAATACAGCACTGTAACCAATTGGCATTCCAATACCTGTGGTCAACATTAGAACAGCACCAGCAACCATACACTATGAGAAAAAAAATAAATAAATAATTAAATATATAAATAAAAATAAATTTAAAATCAGTGAAATTAAAATTATCTTTTCATTCAATTTTGTTCTTCTTTTCTCTCATGTTGATTTATTTATTTATATATTTTTTTTTATGTCAACTACTGAAAATTAACTACAGAAAATAAAACCATACATTTGTATATAACGAGTGGAAGTCAACGGTATTTTTAATTGTGAAAGAAAAAAGTTTTATTCACGACATTATTTCGTTCTCACTCTGATGCTCGTTAAAAGTTCTGTAAAAGAAAGCACTTTGGCACACGACGAGTTAAGTGAACCCCGGTGTTATATTTTTTTTTTTATCTTTTCTTTTTTGTAGACATTAACGAGAAAAATGAGTGAACTCGCGAGAGGAAGAATGGAAAACAAAAAGGAATATCAGATAATTTTTTTATCCACTGAATTAGTTGCATGAAGGAAAAGATATTTTCTTTTTTTTTTTTTTTCTTTCATTCATGCAAAAGATTTTTTAATGTTGTGAATTTGTTTATGGTAGGATTATTTTATTATTATTGATTAATTTACCTGTGCAAATACACCTCGACGATTTGATTTGTATTGTGACGATGGTATTTCGTCATCATCGTCATCGTCATAAAACATTTTCTCATTATTATTCAATACATGATTGTCATTGTTGTTTGATTCAATAATACATTTCTTTGTTGAAATTAAATTCGCGGGATTTTGCGTTAGAATATTAACCGAATGATAACTTAACATTGCTTCATTATCATCACTAATTATAAAAATGAAAATTAATATAATAATTAATAATTAATTATTTCAATAAATATATGCAGAAATAAATAACAAAATAAAAATAATATTTTTAAATTATGAGATAATTTATTTACACACCATTGACCTAACGCCATTTTCCCAGATTATTTATAATATTTTCTAATTAATAATTCAAAATGAAAAAAAAAAAAAAAAAAATTTTTTTCTTTTTTTTTTCTTTTTTTTTTCATATAAATTTGTCAAAATGGCTGAGCAATTATTTTATTTCGAATGGTATTTTGTTTTTTCGCCATAAGAAATATTTTCCTTCTTTTCGCCTTCGGTTTAGATTTTTTTCCTCTCATATATTTTTAATAATCTTCAACACACTAAAAAATTATTGATTAACATAATTTTGTTTGCATTTGATCACAATACTGAAAAACAAATAAATTGAATGGATAATTAAATATTGTAAACAATAGTGAATAAAGATAATAAATAAAAAAAAAAAAAAAAAAATACAATCGTAATAAATTTAAGGGTTGTATAAATGAAAATTTGATAACGCGAAAATAAAATAAAATAAATATATAAATGAATTATCCAACCTTTGTCATGCGATTGTCGTATGAAAACTGAAGTGAATTATTATGATGACGGATGCTTTTATAACCTAGAGAGACACAGATTCATTGGGGAAGGAGTGTTGTCTCCATGGTCTTAGTCTGACAGGCCCAATGCGCGTCATCAACTGATTTATGGAATAATAATTGACACAATCAAAAAAAATTATATGGCGCGTGCATAAAACTTAAACCCCATTAATATAAACATCCAATTACAAATGTTTTAATTCTAACAATAAATAATATATATTCCAAAGCAATTGATTTGAAATAAAATTTATTTATCGATCACCCACAAAGGATTATTTATTTTCCTTTTATCAATAAACAAACACATAAATAGTGTGAAGAAAAATATTAATGAAATCATAATCGTGATAATGTCAAGGAAAATTTTTGCGCGTTTAAAATCCGCATAAATAATTGATAACCTTGGACAGTTGGTTTTATAGTTGGGTCTATTATTATGAATTGACCATCAAAAAATATCACCGACACGAGATGTGTTGAAGCCATTTATTCCCTTCTTGTGTCTTGTCCCTTTCCCCTCTCATCACTATATCTATTGGCTGGAGATAACCTTGACCTGCTATATTATGACGAGCGAATCGTTTGACAAGGCCGCAGATTCAACTTGACCGATTGCGAAGAGAACTGTGGCTGAGAAGTGATATTAAGTGAGAGGAGGTGCGGCCACTGCTGGACAATATCCTGTATATATTTATTTATAGAAATGATATTTTTATATAAGTAACAATTTTTAATTGTTTTTTAAATACACTTTATATCATTTGTAATAACATAGGAGAAAATAGAATTTTATTTATTTTAAAGAAAGTTAATAATAATTATATGCACTCGGGAAAAAATTTGTATCAATTTTTTTTTAGTGTTGAAATTTAAATACAAGAATTTGTATATTGAAAACAAAAAATTATTCTGCATTATATTGATTATATTTTATTATTTTATATATCAACTTATGAATAGATAAATATAAAAAAATATATATGTATAAATAAAACACTCAATTTTCTTTGGTTGATTAAATATAAATTTAGGGTAAAACTTGTGCAGAAAAAAATTTTAACACCAATTTTTAGTGAGATTTTATAAACAATTTTATAGTGTGAATGAAATATTTAATATTACAGTCAAATTTTCAACAAAATAATTTTTTTTATATAAAAAATTTAATATTTTAATCAAATTTTTATCAAAATAATTTTTTTTATATAAAAAATTTAATATTTCAATCAAAATTTACATCAAAATAATTTTTTTTGAATAAAATATTTAAAATTACAGTCAAATTTTCAACAAAATAATTTTTTTTGGATAAATTATTTAATATTATAGTCAAATTTTCATCAAAATAATTTTTTTTAATAAAATATTTAAAATTACAGTCAAATTTTCAACAAAATAATTTTTTTTGGATAAATTATTTAATATTATAGTCAAATTTTCATCAAAATAATTTTTTTTTAATAAAATATTTAATATTACAGTCAAATTTTCAACAAAATAATTTTTTTTAGATAAAATATTTAATATTATAGTCAAATTTTCATCAAAATAATTTTTTTTTAATAAAATATTTAATATTATAGTCAAATTTTCATCAAAATATTTTTTTTTGAATAAAATATTTAATATTACAGTCAAATTTTCAACAAAATAATTTTTTTTTGCTTATCATACGCACTAATATTACATTATTACTCCCATTTATCCACCTAAAATATAGCCATCAGTTATCATAGATAATAAATGTATGTGGTAAATTACTACATGCGGAAATGCTGCCATTAACATCATTGCATAGATACGCAAATACGCAATGAATTGATCGATACATAAAATACATACACAAGTAGGTATATTTATTTATATGTGCAACATACAAGGTATTAAATGTATTATATACATTTATGTATGGATGGCCAACCGCAACGTGCAATAACTCAAGATCTGTACGCGAGTCAGTCAATACAAGAAAAATTTATTCATACATCTACTTGATATTCATCGACTCGAACTGCTTCAATATTAGACCAAAATATATTCGTGGGTATATTATGTACATCATTGATGCTCGATTTGTCGTGTCGCATTTATCTTAAAACCGCCTTGAGGAACATACGAATAATCTCATCTTTCCCTTGTCTTTTTCGTGAATTTTAGAACTTATGAAAATATAACCCGAGTTTTATCGCAACAAACATTAAGTAACCTTTCTTTTTTTTTTCTTTTACTTTACTTTCATATTTTTTTTTTTGCTTGTGATTTTTCTTTATCATTAAACAGAGTTGATATATTTTATATGTAGATTCATATAAATAAACAAAAGCTCATGGTTCGTAAATATAAATAGTTGAATCTTGAATTTATTTATTAGAAATTCTGTCTATGAATTAATAATGGTGTTAAATTATTTATAATAAATTCACTGTTTACGTAATAAAATTAAGAATAATATTACAATGACAGTGCTGAAATAAATCATACAGATATATATTATATTTATATTTTAAAATGTTACTGACAGTTGAATAAAATTATTTAAATCAGATTCTTTAAGATAAAAATATTTTGTGGGCTTTTTTTGAATCACTTGGCAATTTAAATATAATGATTAATTTACAAAAATAAATTGCATGAAGTAAAAGATGACTTGGTGTCATATCATAAGAGTGTTTGAAGAGTGGATATTCAAAACAAATGTATCATACATATTTCACAGAAGAAAATAGGAAATTTTTCAATTAATCATTGAAAAAAAAAAATAAAATAAAATAAAGAAGAGAAAAAAAAAAAGGGGTGTCTCTACCGTCACTTATTTAAGTTCTCGACAGGCAGGATGAAAAGATATTTGAGAGTTCACCCGAGAAATGAGTGTCATTTTGTATAGTAAAAAGATGAGGTCTCTTGAGGAGAAAGAAATCGAAGTGGCATGTGTATATAGTAATAATAAATTTTGTACCAGTTTGTAGGTTTTATAGAGTGTAGGTATTTATATAGAAACCTCCCACACTATTTTTCAGTATCGTACATGAACTGAAATTGTGCTACTAGACCATGAAGCACAAACACATATACGTTGATATTTTATTTTCTCCCCTTTATTTTTATTTTCTGACTGAAAAATTTTTATCATATGTATTTCTCATGATCTTACAATATTCTTTCCACTTTTTTCTCATTGGCCTTTGTATGTAACACTCTGTAATATATGTATTTTATATATATATATGTATATTTATTTAACAGTCGGGGTTTAGAATGAAGCAAAAGTTCTGTCGAATGTGGGGAAAAATATGAAGGAGAAAATAAAATAAATTGGATGAAAATTGTTGAATAAAATTAAATAATTAATCAAGATATTTGGAAACTGTATATTTGTATGAATTTTATTTATTTCAAGAAATGTCTATATCGAAGCAAGAATGAAAGAGAAAAAAAAAATAACTATATCCGTTACTAGTGAAGATAAGATAAATTGTCTAGACTATTTCGTTTTTACTGTTTTTTTCCCTCACAATAATCTCCCTTGAGTTCTTGCACTAACATGTAAGTATATTGTATACATTTACGCATAAACATACACATATATATATTTTTTTAAGAAGTGTGTATATACATTTGTAGAGGCGTCAAGGGAGAATTGGAATTTTCATCATCAGTTTACTTGAAAATCCAATGGAAAAAAAAAAATGTAAAAAAAAAAATGTACACATAAAAATCTTACTCACCTGTACGAAATTTTTTTTTTTATTTACCTCAAACTCTTTCTGTGATAAATAAAAAAGATCCGCAACATAAATATATATTTTATCCATCATTTTTATAAAATTATTCTCTAAAAAAAAAATTATTAAAGTAAAAAATGGACTAAAAATAAATAGATTTTCTTATAAAGATAAATAAAAATATTAATATTTAAGTACTGAGCTAATAAACGGGATTTTTATTGGATTAAAAAGAAAGAGATGAGTTTAATAAGAGAACACAAGTGGAATCAGGGGAGATGACGTTTGACTATTCTTATTCAAGAACATTTCATTAAATACGGGGATTCCCCTGTTGGTTGCGTGGGTGAATGCGCACAAGTGTCACTAACGACAGCTTCACTAGGGACTTTTATATGTGCACAAATACGTGGACGTGGAATTATATATGTGTGTACATACCTGATTTTGTTGTGTGAGATTCATTTGTTCTTAACCGCATGTTATTCTTTACTTTGTCAACAATTTCTTCATTCGCATCTCTTGCTGTTTGTTTAAGATGAAATGAAGACTAATTTAAGTACATCTTCACGTGAACATGTTTGTAATTATAGTTAATAAAAGAAATAAAAATTTTAATGTCAAGTAGATATTAATTAATAATTTATTTATTTCAGAATATAATTTATCGTTTGCAATTTATATTGATTTATATAATAAATATTTATTCTATACATATTATTATTTTTATTTTAAATATTTAAAATTTTTATAACATTCATTAAACTGACATTTAAGTTTAGCTATATTTAAATTAAAATAAAATATTACGTGTCGTGACGGATTATATTTTCAAACTTTAAACGTTCGTCTTAAAAGACGATATTTTTCTCAACAGTGAGTTCTCCAACACGTTTTAATAGATTATGTCCAATTGACTTATAATTCATCATGAATATTCATAATTATATATTCCACTTTAGTGAACGAAAGTTTTTTATCGTTAATCATTATCTTCTTTTTTTTTTTCTTTTATAAGAATAATATAAAAAATTATTTTTCTAATACAAATAAATTTCAACCACTTGAAAATTATTTTTTTTTTTTTTTTTTTTTATTCCTCCATTATTCTCATTACATTTTCATAATTTCAATATAATAAAATTTAAACAAGAATAATAAAACAAATTTCAAATAAAAATAACATCGATCATTCCCATATAAATTTTTTTTTTTAAATTTAATTAAAAATTAAAAAATTTTCTAATTTTATTATTATTATTATTATTATTATTATTATTATTATTATTATTATTATCTATTGTTAGAAGTTAATAAATTATAAAGTTGATGAAAAATATATTGATTTTATTTGTATGATTTATTTTATTTGAATATTTTTATTTGTTTAATTGAAAAAAATTTATTAATTTTATTTTGAACTTATCACTGCCGAATTTTTTTATTTCTTTTCATTATTTATTTTTTTCAACCGGCTTGTACATATGCCAACGTGATGTCTATAAAAAAACGTGAAGAATACTCGTCACTTGAAATACGAGTAAGGTAAAGTTGAAGTCAATTTGCGAGGGACGTCGCAGATTGTACGTCTCCCACGATACTCGTCTGCATGCTTCCTCAGTCACGAAATGGTCTTGTGTATTCAATTACATATATATATATATATATTATATACACCATGTATATTGTATATAGATACATATATAGACATATAGCAAATCCATTTTCAAGTAATATAATATAATTCTTTGAGTTTCGTTATATTTTTCTTTTTTTTAATATACACACACACAAACATTTTATACTTACGTTACGTAGTATCGGATTTTCTGTAAAAATTATAAATATTATGTTACAATAAATTTTAATATTTTTTGTTGTTATGTATTATTTTTTTTTTTTTTATTAAACAATTTTTTTTATTTTATTCAGTGAACAACTTTTACATTTCCTGCACAAATTGTATTATAATAATTAATTATTATTTAATTATGAATATTATTATTGTTTATAATATATAAGGGAAATTATATAACAAATTAGAATATTTTTCGGTCAGATTTTTTTTTGTCTATGATGAAAAAATAATTTTTGTAAAATAATTTCAAAGTGAATGAAAATTAATTTTATTTTTTTGTTTGTTTAAATTTTTTTTTTTTTTTTGGCGGAAGGCTTATTTATTCTGGTCCATTGTACTAATTAAATTTGATTAAATTTATTCATCAGTATTTTGATGGTTTATAATAATAAACAAACGATAATTATTATGAAGTATATTTTAATTATTGGCAATTTTGAATTTTTTTTTTTTTTTTTTTGATATAGTTCAACATAATTTATGATTTTGAATTAAATTGAAACTAAATATTTGAGAGTATATTATTATGTGAGGTTAAATGACATGAATATTTAATTATGTATAATATAGATTTTAAGAATTATTTATTTTGATTATAATTTTACTTGAATATAATTTTTTTTTTCTTCAACTATTCTACAGACAAATATATTTTCTATCACATTCTGATTTTTATAGCAGTCTGAGAAGAAACAAAAAGAAAATAAATTTCTTTTCATATCTTCTAAATTGATATATGTATTTTATATAATGATTAATAAATTACAGGTACTAGAGATTAATAGTGTATTTGTTTATGGGTAAATTGTTATAATTTTATTGTAGTATTTTTTTTTTTTTTTTTTTTTTTTCACTATATTGTACATATATATACCCAGTGAATATTTTAACAGAAGGTCCCATACTCCAATCGGATCATTTTTTTAATTGTCAATGATCCGCTTCAATAAAGTTCAAGATAAAATCGTTTAATTTAAAAAGATTTTTTTTTTTTTTTTTACTTTATTATATTTTTTTCTAATATATATTTTGTTTGATAATAATAAAGTAATGACTGTTCTTTTATTATTTCGATCAACGAAACAATTAATTTTTAATTAAAGAACAGTCTTAATAAAATTATTTATAATTTTTATTATTAAATTTGTATATTTATTATTAATTTTTTTTAACTATTATTTATTCTTGCTTGAGAGCAAAATATGAAATTTGGAAAGTTGAAGATTTATAACTAACATTTAATATTTATTTTCTACTTATGCTACACATTTATATTTTTTAATTTTTTTTTTTTTTTTTTTTGTTAGTTTTATTCACATATTACTAATTAATTTTTTTGATCATTATTTTTTCTCTTTCGTGAACACTTCATCGACTTTGCATATTAATAAAATATTATTAAACCTTATTATAAATGTTATACATGTATTTTAGTTTTTATTTAATTGTTTTTTTTTTTTAATTTATTTGAGTTTATGTAAAAAAATATTTCGGAGCTTTCAAAAATATCGGCCATTACTTTCGTTATCAATATTGTATAATAATATGTTTTAAAATTCTAATAGTATATGAATGTGTGTATTTTTTTATTTAAGATATCAGATACATGTCGTTGTATTTTTAATTTTATGATAATTTATATTTTAATTACGGCAATTAATTATTCGTTGAGTTATTCTGGACGTTTTATTGGAATATAATATACATGTATAAATTTTTGGAATTCTATTCAAAAAGCGCTGCAAAATATTTAAAAAAATAAAAAATAAAATCTACGAAAAAAAAAAAAAAAATTTTTTTTTTTAGAATATTTGGCTTATTAAATCGTTATAATTTTTATTTATATCATTTTCTTCTTGAGTATTTGATGAGAATAGAATACAATAGAGAGAAAAACGTACAATAAGATAAGAAGAAGAAACACTCAGAAGTTTGATAAATATACTTGGAAAAAATCTTATTTTTCTTATTTTTTTTCCACCCAGTTTAACTGAAATAATCTCGCATCCTCCCACGCGGAAAAATTTTCCACATCATAAGCACTCGGTCTTTACGACTTTGTGAAACCAAAAAAAAAAAAAAAAATCATTGACCTCCACAAAACATCCCAACAAATTTGTCTTGATAAAAAGTATTTTATTATCGGAAAATAATTTTGTTTCCTCTCTGGAAATGAATATTCAAAAAAATTATTATAAAAATTATTCAACTGCAGCTCCCTTAAAGGTTGAATAACTATGAATATAAATTCAAATGGAAAAAAAATTCGCCCATCTTCAATAATGAAAAAAAAAAAAAAAAAAAATACAAACTGATAAAAAGATAACAACCGCACACGAGCATTCATATATGCCCATCAAACGTTTCTCATTTTTCTTTTATATTCAAAGCACAAGAATGACTCGTGCTCCTTTCATCGTCAATAAAATTCGTCTTCAGGATAATAAAAATAATAATCAAACAGCAGCACAATTGTTCGTAAATAAAAACAAAAATTTTATTGTTAAACTTGCGCGTCGTTTCCCTCGACAACAAAGTAAAACGCCATCGATTTCAAGTGCCATCCCCCTTCAACGACGCATCATTTTACATAGAATTTATTTTTATCATAAAAAACATACAAAAAAACAAAAAGAAATAACTGTCTCCTTTGTTTCGTCCAATTATTCAAAGGCATTTTCCCTATTTATAAATCCAAACAAAAACCCCATATCTCATCGTTGCTAAAAGATATAAATAAATAAACGAGAAAAATTGGAAGATTTAAAACATAACAAAAAAAAAAATAAATAAATATAAATTCTAAAAATAATGAGAATAATTTATATTCATACACAAGTTGCTTTGTAACCCAATACAACATCAGGTGTTTTACTACAAGATGGTCTATCAAGAGGCGAAATATTATTTGTTGTCTTATCATTAATCATCATTGTAGAATTTTTACCGAGTGATTCACTTCTCTCAATACTAACGACATTAGAACGAAATTCTCTTGTTCGTTGATGGAGGAATTTCATTGAACCCTCAACATTACCAACACTTAATCTATTATCATGTTGATATTGCTGTTGCCATCTAGTACTATTGCTGATAGTTGAATCAAATGTATTTGTATTATTTTTAAATATATTACCACGACTGCCGCGAATAAGTGGACGTGCTAGCACGTCCATTCTATCAAATTGACAAATGCTCATACCGCGATCTCTTAACATAGGTCTAGCAAGTACATCCATACGATCAAAATGACAAATGCTCATACCGCGTTCGCGTTGTAATGGTCTAGCTAATACATCAGTTCGATCAAATTGACAAATGCTCATTCCACGCTCACGTTGAAATGATCGTGATAGTCTTGGATATTCATTAAATGGTTTTAAAACTGTTGTTGTCGTTGATGTTGTAGTTGGCATTATTGTCGATGTCGTTGTTATTGTTGTTGGATAATTTTCAATTATTTCATCTTCATCAACGCGACATGATTTCAATTGTAATTGTTGAAATTGTTGTCGTCTTTGTTTGTATTGTTGATCTAAATCCTCTTCAACGACTAATGATTTAAGATCAAACGCGCTTTTAGTACGGCGTGGTTCATTTTCATTATTTCCCAGTAATGACACACCTGAGTCTAGGAATACACTATTTTGCCTGGGATGAGCATTAAATTGGCACAATGAATGATCCACACAGTGAAGATTGAGCTTTGAACACGATCGTAACTGAAATAAATTCAAAAATATCCAAATTTTTGGTTAATTTATAGCAACAGGAGAACGAGGAATATTATAAAAAGCTAGCACTGATTAAAAATTCCTATTGATTACACAGGAATAGCACGTGAGGAACTGGTACCAATTGGAAATTAGCATTTGGAATCGGACAGAGAACAAAGGAAGCCATTCGGAATCTATAAGATTTTCTTGCCAGGAAAGGATTTCAACAATGTTCCAAATAACATTGAAATAATTGGAAAATAACATTGATATCAATTAACTAAAATCAACTCCATAAATATTTTTATCAATAAAAAAGAAAACAAATAACTATTCTCCATAAAATAAAAAGCATCATTGTTAATTAAATAACAAAAAAAAAAAAAAAAAAAAAATAGTGCTACATGTTTTTTCAACATTCCAATTCGAATGTGCAATCAACTACAACTGTTCTGAAAAGCACCTCCGGCTTATTTCTTTTTCAATTAATTCATCACAAACCCTAGATTTTTATTTTTATTCTCCACCTTTTTTTATATTCATTATTTTTTATTATTCCATTCGTTTAAGACACACACACACAAATCCTTCGTTTGATCAGTACGTATAGAAATGTGAAAGTTTGACCAAGGACATTTTATCACCACTGAGAAACGTATAAATAAACTTTTCGTCTTGATACAGGACAATACAAAACGACGCAGTGGGATAATAAACTTGTTTGTGCATACACATTCAAACAATCCGAATGGTCGTTCGTTATCATTCCCACAATTCGTATGTTTGAATTTGGTGTCGTGTATTCCCTTTGGAATTACCATTGGCATGACTATTCCCATTCCGTCGTACACAACCTCACCTAACTCTTCAGTTTATCGGGCATGTATGTATATATGTTCACGGAAAATCGTAAGCCAATGATCGTTGTCGATTCTACCAAACACTCAGTTCTATCAAATCCTGAATAGACAAACAATATAAATAGGGCGTGTGTTGGTGAGGTGATTCAACGGATATTTATCGTTTTCGGGTTGGTCACACACAAGTGTACGTTACCCATCAAGATTCAGGTATATATGTACCATGAAAGTGTATGAAACTTTATACGGAATATGGACAAACATGGTGAAGGCGGTTCAAGTCGTTATCTCTCAGAGATACGTGTCTGGACGTATCTGTGCGTGCCTGTCCTTTTATCCAATACCTCATATTTGAGGTTATGTCTTTTGGCCCTTTTGCACCCTGACGATAAATAGAGAAAATAACAAATCTTTTTCCTTTTTTTTTTTTTTATTTTTCGTTCATCATTCTCGCTGAGTAAGAGAAAATAAAAAATATTATGATGTAAATAACAATTGAAGCGTTATTTATACGAGTATAAAGAAAATTGGAATAGAGAAAAACGATAATTTATAAATTTACTGTAGAAATTTTTATTTATAGGAAAAAGGGTCAAATGATGAAAGAAACGAATCGGATTTTCTTTTAAAAAAATTATAGAGGCTGAGAATAAGAGATTTCTTTTTTTTTTTCTAATAGATTATGAAATAAATATTTAGATATTTATATTTTTAATGGGAAAGGTATATAAGCACTTGAAAATTGTTTGAATGAAATTTTTTTGAATTAAAAAAATATCGTATATCATATCAGTTGTTTTTTATTTTTATTTTATTTTTTTTGTTTGTTTCATAGTTTAATATACCCGATGTCATATTTATCATACTGTGTGACATAGAGAGAAATAGTTGGCACCTGTATGTGAATTTGTGTACACGTTGGTAGTTAAATTACAATGTTATATATTAGACAGAAAGAACGTATGAGGGGGGAGCGAATGCGAGGGAAGTAACATCAGAGAAGATCGATGAGTTTCACGTGGATATGGATAGCACGCGATGTGCTCCGGTTAACCACAAAATGCCGCAGTGCACTTTATCCATTTCACCAAACGTTGAATGCATTCAACATTTCCAACGTATATATTACTATTTAATACCAAAAATAAGCGAAGAATAAAAAGAAGAAATAAAATGAATTATTCCAATTGTTTTATTTAAATTTTATTTTCTATATATATCTGTATATCTATTTTTATATTGGGTAATTTTGTTTCTAGGATCCCGTTCAGAAGTGTCGGGTATCACAAATTATTCATTGGATATTCCAGAAAAAAAAAAAAAACAAAATTATAAAAAAAAAAATACTTGAAAAAAATTTTTTTTTTTAAAATATTTTTGCATATCATCATTAAATAAAAATTCTAATTTATTTTATACAATTTCTTCATGCAGATAAATAATTTATTAAAACTAAAATTTTATCCTATTGATAATTTAAAAAAAAAAAAAAAAAATTTTAATTTATTTTATATAATTTCTTCATGCAGATAAATATAACTTTTCGAAATAAAAATTTTATCTCATTGATAACATTTAAAAAAAAAATACTGTTCTATATTTCACCGAGTACGTATATTATTCATGCAATTTAACTTTGCCACATTTACTACACATGTATTCAAACGAAAATTCGTATCAAAACTACCCAAAACTCGATCCCTAATGAAAAAGCAAAACATTGAAATTCATGACACAAACCATATTCCTCACAACTAGAGTAGGTTTAACTTACGCTCGTAAGTTAGTATTAGTATTTGAAATAATTCTAGTCAGGTTGGACGTTAAAAACAAACTAAAGAACAAACATAACCGTTTATAAACCCAAATAAAAATAATCTAAACAATATAATTTATTTCATCAAGTTAAAACAATAAATTTAATTTTCCATAGTCCAATGTGTTTATTGATAAGCTTTTATCATTGATGTTACACTCTGCACCCTAGCCTTTTTTTTTTTTTCTTTCCAAGTGGAGTAATACACTTGAGTTTGGTACTATAATGGTGGTAAATAGGGGAGAAGCATCAGTGGAATTGTATTGTTACAATCGTGACTCAAAGTTGCACAAATGAAACAATGTGAGATAGAAATGAGACTGCTTTGAGAACTGGTGATGATAAGATGGATTGTCGATTCAACGTTATGTACTATATATACATATACCAATGTATATAGGTGGGGTGTACACAGCAGTAGACAAACGACAAGCGAGAATACAATTTGCATATTTAATGAGAGAGATTTATACATATATGTATATAAATATATAATTGAATGAGAATAAATTATTTTTTAAAATAATTTATTATTGTGTCTGGAATTTTTTTTGCGTCTCTATTTCGTGGAGATAATTATTAAATCTTTGACGAATATTTATAGGTAAAATATCTATGATTATAGAATTAATTTTTTATTTTTTTAAATTATTTTATAATTAATATTTTTCTTTTACATAAAATGATGATGAATTCTGTTGGGATTCTGCACTATTTCCTAAGGTATTTTTAATTATTATATATTATACCATACGTAATTATGAATTATATCAGAAATTAAATTTTATGTTTATGATAAATGAGGAAATTTTGCTCAAAATAATGAAAAATGTGATGATGAAAAAATTTCTTTCCTTTCTTTTTTTCTCATTATTTTCCTTTCACAAATAAATAAATAAAGAATTTTTTTCTGAGGATAAAAATAAAGGAACAACTTCAAAACCAAAGAACAACTGTAAGTTAAATTATTATGTTATAAAAATTTGAGTAATTGAAGCGTTAAAAAATTTTTTTTCACTTCATATTTCAAGTTAGGTGAATAAAAAAGGTGGTGAGTAAATGGTGACACAAATAAAATTTGAATATAAAGATAATATATTCCATCGTGACTTAATATATTCACTTCCTATAGCGAATATGAAATTGCAATAAAACGAAAGTAAAATAATGTTAAAAAAAAAAAAAAACGAATTTTCTCACAGTTTTCTTTTTTGGATTTTGCACATTGTTACACCAATTGCATAAAGTCAATGACGAGAAACCGCATATGAAATTTGCATAGAAATCGGATTAAAATTGGCTTTAACTAAAGCACAAGCTGGGCATTCACTATTTATATATGTGAATATAATTCTCATACATATAGATTTATTTATTATTTAAATAATGTAAAGATTTGCGATCTGAAATCATTTATATTTTTCACCAATATGTTTATCTGTGTGTAAATAAATAGAATGTTCATGTATTTTAGTCTCCAACTCAAAAATCAGAAAAGCCAACGGATCAAAAGATTCATCTATAATATTTTCCATATTTCCTGGAGCTTTCGTGCTTTTCTCCACAATTTTTCACTATCTATTTTACCCCATCTTTTCCACCAGCTATATTCTCTTCACCTATATATACACATATACATTGATATGATGTGTTTTTATTTAATACCAACACAATTTTTACCATTCTAGGAAAACTATTTGCTGCGAGTTATTTTATATATTTTCTTTTTTACCTAAAAATAAAAATAATAAATTCCATTTCCGCATGAAAATTCAGAGGAAAATTTTTTTATCTCTAGTAAATAAATATACGATATTCATCTTTATAATTAATTCCAAGTTAATTTTTTTAGTTATTTTGTATCTGTTATTCAAACAAACTTTTGAAAAGTTCTCTTGAAGTTTTAATTCATTCATGTTATTTTTAATATTATTTATTTTATTTATTTTATTTTTTTCAGTAACTTAAATTAATTGTTTGAGTAGTTTTGATTAATTTGTTTATTAAAGTGCAATGTAATCGATAATGCAACCATCGTGTACATTTGTTGAGTGACCATCTATTGTGAAACTGTCATAGGCAATAAACTAGTGAGTATTCCACTCACGTCAAAGTGAGTGACAAGCGCATTTGATGGTATCAATAATACCGATAAAATTGCAAACATTTGCGAGCAAAAGTGCAGCAGAATTATTGCGTAAAAAAAAATAAAATAAAAGGATATTAATTGATACAAATATTTATAATTAAAATTAAGAAAAAGAAGAAGAAAAAATAATTAATTTTATTTTACTTACAGGTGTGGATTCAACTACAGCACAACTTGCACGATGTTGCTGTTGAAATTTCGGTTGATATGGCTCCAACATTCGTATTTTACCCCACCGATTAAAAAATAATGCAATTGCTGCGACCCAAAGTAACAGCACGAAAATAACTATTAATGCCTCTTCCGCTCGTACAACGACACTTCCAGGGCGTGGAAAGCCTGATTGAAAAGAAGAAAAAAAAGGTATCAGCAGATAGGAAAAAAAAAAAGAAAAAAGAAATATGAAAAAAGATAAAAAAAAAATTTCCTAAATATAAATGAAATAACATGTCGGATGAAATGACAAATTGATATTTTTGCACATGTGTATGTGGGTTTGTGTGTACTGGATAGGGAATAAAAATCCAGGATGGGAATTGCCCTTTTGAGGAAAAAAAAAAAGAAAACAAAAATGGCTGATTGAATTGGGTGTTGGTGAAAGAGAAGTGTCCATTTCTGTATCAAGGATTTCAATTTGTCACAGTTGTAAAGTGATTTACTTTCATGAAGAAAAGAAAAAAAATATTATCAAACTAATTTTAATATTTATTACAATTGTTAAATTAAATTAATTTCTATAATTTTTCCAAGCTTAAATATTTTTAAATTTATAAACAAATAATTCTGAGTCGGGTAAAATTAGATGTTATTATTCACAATGAAATATAGCAATTTATAATCGTAATTATGTAGTTTAATATAGTTTCATCGTTAAAATAAGTTAATAATAATGGAATAATCGAGCAATCATGTTTCGAATGACTTCAAACTTTATACTTTAGATAGATCGTTAACTTTAAATTTTATACATAAATATATACACGTATATGTAATATATAAACACGTATGTGCCCATAATCTTGAGAAAATCGTAAAAACCATCTGTGTAATGAGAGATATAGAAGAGTTATATAAAATAGAAAGGATGAAAGAACGTAATGAAAATACATTTTAAAATAAAGAGACAAGAAATTGTAGGATGACCAGCGGCATAAAGTTAATTAAAGTGACATAGAATATGTGATAATAGTATATATTTACTGCTATGTACTTATATAAAATAATTTTTTTTCTTCATTTTACTGTGGGTAATTGAAAAAAAAAAAAAAAAAGGGAAATTATATATTTTAATTTGCAACTGTTGACATTTTATTTTTCCAGTAGCTTCAGGCAGAATAATTGACTGTAAGAACTTTTTTAATTTGCAAGAATTATTTATACAATTGAATTAAACCTCAACGAAGAGAAAAAAATTATTATAATAAATTTTATAAATGTAATTAACGTAATTGTTTTTAGATATATATTTTTATTCATGTTTCCCTGTTTGAAAAAATATTAATTCATTTTTAAATAATAATTCAATATTATTGTAAGATAATTTATGTCAAATATTTTTTTAATATTAATAAAGTTCTCTTGAATTAATTTTATTAAAAAAAAAAAAAATTCCACAAAGTGAAATAATTTTCTATTTATTCATTTACAACGTCTGAACCTTTTAAATAATTAAATTCGTAATTATTTTAATTATTTATTTTTATTTTCTGTATAATTTAACTGATTGTGAGTACAATTTAAATTTTTAATGAGAAATAAGATCAGCCATTAGCAATAGGAGATGAAAAAGAAATAGTATTCAATGTATTATTTTATTTCTGTCTTTAAACAAATAATATTTTGTTACTCACCACCAGGGTAAGTGGAATTTATTTCAGCTGTAGAGTCTGATTCAGGTGACATTGAATCAACGAGAATAGCGTGAAGCCCGTCCACCTCGTTGCCATCACTTCCATCAATTGGAGCTTCTTCAAGCTCCAATTCGATTTTCGTCACGTCTCCTTGGAGCACAAATAAATTAAATTGAATGAGATTATACACCGAGAAATAAAAGAACATTATTTAAGTGCAAAATGTCAAGTTGCCCTTTTAAATAATTAATAACATAAAGCAAAAATTAATAATATAAAGCAATATCCTTCAAGTAAATAAATAAATAAAAAAAATAAATAAGAATAATTTATTTTTTTCTTACCATTTGCGGTCATCTGCAATTTGATTGGTGTGACTGTAACATAGCGATGTTTTGTATTTTTATTTTCACCCTCCACAATGGGTATTTGTCACAAATAATATTCTGAAGCAAAAGAAAAAATAAAAAAAAAATATTATCAATTTAATTTTCTGTTACAATTTTTTTTTTTAAAGTTCTTTCTGTATTTTTTATTCGTTATTCAGAGTGCAGATTTTATTTGAAATAATAAACAATTGCTTAAGCAGCTTGAATTAATGCCACATTGAATTAAAGTGAATGGTCTGTCGGAATTCTGTTGAATAATTTTAATTCTCGAGAGCTTTGTTGATTTGCAGAACATAATTTCACGCGTAAATCGCCCATGGGAATTATAATATTCTAATCGGTATTAATAATTCACGCTTCACGATACAATGGTTCGATAATGATTTCACATTGCATTTATATAACAGAAGTAATTATTATATATGAATAATATTGATTGTTTACTGCATAATAAATATATTCATTGGAATACAAAATTGCATTAGTTAATTTTGGGATTGTAATTTAAATGCTTTGGTGACAGTGTGTTTAATGACACGATAATCCTTACGATGTGATATCACTTTGATATATGATACATAAAGTATGAAAGCTTCAAAAGGACTAATTGCTATATAAATAATTAAAAATAGCAGTAATTTTCATCAACATTTACATTAATCATTGACAAATCATATTTACGATAAAGTGAAATTTCAAACACAAATTGGTAACATTAATATAGGTACAACACAATTTTTTTTTTGCAATGAAAATATTACTACTGGAAAGCTCGTACGATTTCCTATAAAATCACCATGTATTCATTATAAATAAATTAATGCAAAGCCTCGAAAAAAAATCCTCAAAAAAAAAAAAAGAAAAACTTTGTATAATTATTTTATTACGTTTTGTTATCTATTAATATTATTTAATTATTTATAGGACTATTGAATTTTTTTCCTCAATATCAATACAGCCATCAGAAAGCTCGTGTGATTCCCTATAAAATCAGCATGTATTTATTATAAATAAATTAATGCAGAGCCTCGAAAAAAAATTCTGAAAAAAAAAAAACCAAGTACTCTTTCACCACTTTGTATCCACTGTCATTCCATAATACTTCAAAAATAACTTCTACACCCCCCTTTCAATATATCCATATAATCCAACTTTCCCCCATTGATATCTATACAAAAACATCCAATTAGAACTCAAAATCGTACTTATATATCAGTATACACACTGATATAAAATAATAAAAAAAAATTGTCAACTATAAATTATAAATATAATTCCACTGATGCTGATCCCTCTCTATACATAAAACGTGTGACAACAAAACTAAACCCTCGTATGTGTCACCACTATTATGACAGACATATAGTCTGAAAGAGTAAGAAAAAAAAAATGGATAAAAAAAAAAATAATTCATACGTTTTATTGTCCTTGTGTAAGAATCATATTTCATGATGCCATTAAATACTTAAATGTTTGGTGGTTATACCCTTGCCATGAGAAGCATATATTACATCACACACACACATACAATGTAAGAATTACATGTCAAGCACAAGGACACAATGGATAAAAGTGTCCTTGACAATTAAGCAACGGATTATATGTAACATATAACATGTTAAACTAATTCCAAAGCAAGAGTTTATATCTTCATTTAGACTTTGTCATATATTCTCCACTGTATCTCTTTCAATTTTAATCTCAAATTTATAACACTCACAAAAGCTTATTTATATAAATACATCGACTTTGATTGTGATTGAATAAATAAAAAAAAAATCAAATGAAATGAAATAAAAAGTAACTTGGTAAAAAAAAAAAGAAGAAACCTTGGAATAATATTAAGATAAAAAAAAATAAATGATAGAAAAACAGGAAAGGTTAAAAAACCAATAGACACTGTAATGCAAATGAAAAATCGTATATTTTCTTACACTTTACTCTAATCCCACTAAGACCACACACTTTTGTGGATTGAACCAGAGAGTCCTTTGCAAATATATACACAAGAGTTCCCTGCGTCGTTTCATGAAACTTGGATTTTCTCTCATGATAAGATGGCGGGATAAAATGCAATAGAGAACACAAAATGGCGTGGAGGATTTTTTTTTTTCTTTTGGTAAATGCGGTAGCACAAATTTACATAATTTGCCATTGCACATGCGAACGTGACACGATGGAAAAACCTACAGAGGAAAATGCAGAGTAAAATAATCTCGATATATATACATATATATATATATACATATACACAAAGAGATGTATGTATATATATACTTACATGTGGGATTGTAAAGAGAGGAAGTATAGGAAAAAGATTGTGAATAATTTCACACAAGTGCTCGTGCACAATAGGAATAAAAAAATACTTATAGCTGTTTTTTAAAATTTTTTCATTTTGTTTTTTTATTTTATTAATATTTTGTTGCTTTTCAAAATTGAGCAGTGTTGAAAAGTAATGATGGAATAAAAGTATAAGGGAGTTGATCCTATCATTACAGATTAATCGAGTCTGATGTATTTCATTGGGCAGTTGCGGATAAGGAAAGAAATAATTTAAGAAGAGACGAAATAAAAAAATAGTGTTGACGCTTTAATAGGATTTAATACTCTTTCCTCTCTGACAATTTTCTGTATAAAATCCCTACGCTTTATTCGATCTTTACTTCCTCTGCTTCCTTTTATTTATTTTTTTACTTAATAGTTATACGCATCATTATTTATCTTCTTAATTCAACCTAATTTTTTCTTCTTATTTTAATCTATTAGTATAAACTGAGTGAGCTTTTTTTTTTTTTATTCTTTTACTTCTCGGTCAATGATGTCAGCTATTTTCCCACAGTGTAAGTGTGTGTAATACTTCAATGATACAATATAAATTGGCTTCATGTCAGCACATATATATGCAGTATTATAGATTTTTATTGTGTGTCTTTATGATAAAAAATTGTAACTCCATTTTCGTAAAGTTTTGAGAAGTTGAGATTGCAAAGTTTTAAATCTATATTGATGGCGTATGTTGTACGACTGTTATTTATTTTTTTTTCTGGGATTTTGTGTCTTGGGAAATGTTGAAATTGGTCATTAAACTCTTTACTTTGACGCGATTTAAGCATCAAAGTGTTGGAGGAAGTAAGAACTTGATTTTATCGAAGAAGAAAAATAATAAAAATAAAAAAATAAACACAAAAGTCTTTTAGAATATTTTTTGATACGTTTTCAAAATTAATTTACGTACAAAAATTATTGGATATTTAATTCTGAAATCAATATTAAAATTATCTTTTTATTATTGTTGCAATTTATAAAATTTTACTTCAGTAAATTTCCAACAAAAAAATGTGATATTAATTGATTAATTAATGTTTAGTGTACTTAAATGTTTTTATGAATCATTAAACAAATATATAAAAGTCATTTCCGGGCAATAGTAAAAATCATTATTCAAACATTCGTGACATAATGATTTATCATTATTCCCCCTGTCGATTTACTGAGGATAAATTTATAAATTTTTTGAGCTCATTCATTCCTGAGATCAATTCACTAATTCGTTCTCCAATAAATGACAGGATTATCTTAAAAATAAATCATTGTATGTCACTCTCAATGCTCAATGTTTTAATTTTAAAAATCAATAATAAAAAAAATTACTCAGGAAAAAAAATTTCAAACAAAGCCAAAGCAAAGAATAAATCTTGTAACAATAAAATTAAAAATAATATCTTTCATTCAGCATTAATATCCTTCAATAAATAAAATAAATATATTAAAAAAAGTTGCAGAATTATTAACAATGTAAAGTTGTGAAGTAAATATAAATAAAATGACTCAATAGTAAATTTATAATATACAATGAGAGAGTTGAGTGTATATTTTGTGATATGAGAATAGAATTTCAATGTGATTATTTCAGACAATGTCCACTCGTGTGAAAATCGAAGATGTAAAGACATTTATTTTTTTTATTTTATTTGTTCAACGTTCACTTTATCAAGGACGTCAAAGCCATCTGTTACCCAATCACGTATAGACTTGTAAGAATGCCCAGATAACAGATTGCTGAGGCGGAAGAAATCCTCAGTGTGATGCATCTATATAAAAAAAAAAAAAAGAAAAAAAAAAAAGAGGTGCCAAGTTGAAAAGTTTTTAGGAAATCGGGGTTAAATGACAGGGATGTATTTGAAAAATATCCTGCTGTCACATTCGTAAATAATTTTTTAATACAATGAAATATGTCACAAGGTTAAAAATTAAATAATAAAATTAATGTAAATAATTTACAGTTGCAGAATTTATAAATTTAAATAAAAATAAAATGCGAATTGAGAATTTTATAATAAAAAGAGAATGAAAGAAAAAAATTATTTTGATAAAGATTTTAGTTGTAAATTTAATTAATTAGTAAAATTTATTTTATAAATTAATTGACGCGTCAAAGTAAACTTTATGATTATAAATAAATTTTATAAATTCTGGATATTGAAAGAAAAATATAATTTATCGTAATGAAGAAAGAAGAAAGAATTTTTATATTAACTTTTTATTTTAATTAGCTGATATACACATTTTTCTTTTATTTTTTTATCGTGATTATTATCAGAAAGTGTATATACATGGCTTATCATTGTCTCCAACGAGATTGAATTAACAATGAGATTATTATCGTTGACGATAAATATATTAAAGGCGAAGTGCATGTAGATAAATATTAAATTTTGTTCTCTAAAAATAATTTAAATATTTTCTATTTAATTTTTCTTTTAATAAAACTCGAATAAACTTTATTTAATTTCAACATAAACAATACGTACTTTATAATAACTAGTATATATGAAATATATATTGTGAATAAAATAATAAAAAGAGTATTAACTTTTGCAACAATCATTTAGTAAATAACAAAAATATTCTTTATGAAAATAAATAATTCTTTGGAGTAAGCTTATGATATTTATTTCCTTTTGTTTTTGATGTATAAAATTATTGCGTGTGTTTTTTTATGTCTTTATAAACTATTATAAATCAAATTATGTATTCAAAAAAGATTTAACTATTTTAGTTGAGATTTGTATTCACGTGCGTTGTAAACAATATATTCCCTACGTCGCTTTTGTATTTCATTCGCTTTCTATGTTTTTTTTTTTTGCGTTAAAGTTTTTAACGAGATTAAAGTTCTTTGACCGTTTTTTATTGCTATTTAAATATTAAACTGACCGCAGTATAAAATTAAATTGATATGAAAAACTTTAGTGATGGTGTGTCTATGAAATACAAAATTAAATCATAAATTCATTTGATAATAGTAAAATAATTAAAATACATAAAAATATAAATAAATTAATAGCAAAAATTGATAATTAATAAATTAAATAAACCAATAATATGATATAATAAATAAATAATAGAGAAATATTTATTAATTTTGTTGAAATAAAAAAATTAATTTTTCTCTGCAATTTTTTTAGTAATTAAAAATTTTTAATTTTATATTTATTACACGCGCTTTATTATTATTATTATTATTATTATTCTATTACTGTACTAGTTGGTTTTATGCAATAGGATAATAACGAGTGCTACAAAATTCATTACTAGATATTTTTTAATTTGTCCAATGGTGTAAAAAAAAATTTCACAAAAAATACTGAAACTAAAATTATTTCTTCATAATCTCCATTAAAAATAATTACTCTTACATCTCAATACAATCAACGAAACATTTATGAACAAAAAATAAAATATAAAAATGCGAAATAAAATGAGAAAAAAATTAATATTACCTAATAAATTATAATTATTAACAAAACATCACATGATAACTGAAATAATAAAATTTAAAAATTAAATATTATTATCTTCGTACACGCTCTAGAAAATTTTATATTTCTCAACCGATTAAATTTCTGGTATTACTAGCACTTTTATTATCCATATTATTAACTGATCGTCATATAAAAATAGCTAAATTTAAAATAAAATAAAAATTGTATACATAAATACAATACATATTAATAAATTTTGAACAAAATAAAATAACTATTAATTCCAATTTTACATTCACTTCAACTATAATAATTTAACTGAATACGATTATACATTTGTCTCTCATTTATTTGCTTCGCTGGCTCTTGTAATATATATCCATATACACCTACATGAATATAATTCAATGTCACAGGCAAAGTTTCCATCTATCATGAGTGATAAATGCAATTGCAACTGTAAAATTTGAATACAAATTTAATTTGAATCATAAAATCATGCAATAAATATTTTATATATTTTCACAAATAATTAAACAATTTCCTCATAAACATTAACATAATAAAAGTGAGAGATATATCTTAATCTTGTTATAAAAATGATTAAATAAAAACTTTAAAACATTTGACAAAAATAATAAAATTAAATTACAATAAAAAAATTTAAATATTCAAAAAAAAAAAAATTTCCTTTAATTATTATCAAGCTTTTTTCACACGTTTTTTCATTGTGTATTAATAAAATACAGCTTTACGTGATGTGAAACTACTCGAAAAAAAAATTTCTTCTATTCAATTATTGTATTATTGTATTAAATTCTGAGATTTCATTTCTGAAAGAAAATTGCTTTGAAAGACTGGGAAAAATTGGATTTATATTTGTGTGATATTATATTATTACATGCGTGTATACATAAATTCGAGTTTACCAGAGGGATTATTATCTCGCACGTGTGCATTATCACACGTGAAATATATTATTTCAATGTGGAGCCAGTGGTATTTCAGGTAAATACATATACAGAAAGGGAAAATCAAATAACCGACGAATTGAGGTATTTTCACTTTATTAAATATGTAGTGTTACTGCTGTGTATATATTATATTTATACACAACAGAATTTCGATTTTGACCGCAAGCATACACCCGTATATGTATGTTTAATTATGTATGTCCACATTTGTTCTAGTTAATATATAGACGCGTGAATATAATGGTGCTTTATATGTATATTCTCACAAATATACTTTGACCAAAAGCACTCACAATATTTCTATGTGTTCCTTTATGTTTATTTAGTTGAGAATTTGATTAAGTTCTCTTTATTGCCATTTGCATACTTGGAACGAATTAATAAATTATTAATGAGTATTGATAAATAGATATGTAAATTTTTATCGATGATATTAATTTATTTTATAAGTTGGTAAGTTTAAAGATAACAAAGTAAATATCAAAAATGTAAAGAAAAAAAATTGTTTAATGTCTATAATAAAAACTACGAGTATTTTTTTTTTCAAATACTGAATTTCGTTTATGTAAATAATTATTTTGATTCAATTTTATTTATCTTACAAAAATAAAAATGAAAAAAAAAAAAGATTGTGAATTTTTTCTTTCACACTGTACGTGAAAAATATATAAAAGTTTGATTGCCTGTGTGTAAAAAATAGTTTCCATTCTTCGTCACCACTGTCCTGTAATAATGGAATGCGAAGAAAAAAAAAAAATATAATTTTATTTTTGTGTGAAAAATTGTCGAGAAAAAGAATCTTGACAATTTTTATTAAACAAAAATTTTGTACACTTGTCTGTGTATTTTTTTTTCGATTAACTGACACTTCAAAATCCTTTTTCAATTGTTGAAGACAACAATGAAATAAAAAAATCAAAGAAAAAAAGAAAATAAAAAATAAATAAATATCATCTAAAATTTAAATGAATTTAAACGAATTTAAAAAAATATAAACTCATCATTTTTATTAATTCAACAATTTATAATTATCTCACTAGCATGCCACAATTATACACAACAATATTATTGATTATAAATAATAATAACAACGACCCTGTCGTGAAGAGTTTTGTAACTTCACGTACTCTACTTTCTTTTTTTTTTCTTTTCTATCCTGTACATTGTATTGACTTGAAATAAAGTTCAATGGATGTATATAAGATAAAAAGGCTTCCTTGATTATATATCAGTCAAGGTTTTAACATTAGACTTCGTGTATGTATGACAAAACATTTATTATTTTAACTAAAATCAATATGAAGAATATCGATCGAAAAATATTATAGTATATAAATAAAATATCAAATAAATTTCATTTTTTATTTTTTTCTGCATTAAATTATTTAAAATACTTTGGCTTTGGTTATTGACAAATTGATTTATTCATTGAAATTATGTGGTTAAATATATAGTTTAATATAGATAAATAATTTAATATTTATATAAAGTAAAATTAAAAAAGAGAGAAAAAAAAAATTGTATATGATTTATAATCTGAAGCTTTGAAGCTACGAAAGAAGATGCACTTTATCCCACATCCGTTCGTGTATACTTCCATGACGGTCTATCATCTTTCCAAGTGCTTTCAAACGTAAGAGCAACACCAACAAAAATCTTTATAGATGTGTATATGTATATGCAAGTACGTGAATAAATGTACACTTGTAAATATGTAGATGACATATGGTGTTTCAAAGATGTGAGTGGACTGGACATTCCATAATGTTATTTATAAATATTCATTTTGAATATATATTCATGCATTACAGTTATACACTCTCTTGATGGATATCCAAAAATATATTAATGCTTGGGGCAGAGTGGGGTGTAGGAATAATAATGGGAGATGAATGTAAAAAAAAAAAAAATGACCAGATGAACAAATAATTATTTGAGATTTAAAAATTTTATTTTTAATATTTTTTTTTTGTGTATTAAAAAAAAATTATTGTGAATTATTTATTTGTATGTTTGTATGCTCTGGTTTACTTCAGTTTGTCCTCAATTATTCTTTATGTGAATTTGTATCATTCAATTGATTAAACTTGGTGAATGAATTTTTTATTTGAATTTTTGTTGACTTTATTTTAAATTTATTTCTGCGAAAAAAATTGTAAATTCTTTAGATGAAAATTTTTATGTTTGTAGATATTTATATGTGTATATATATATATATATTTTTTTTTGTACATTGGGTCAAACTTTATATGCAGAATAATTATTTCTTCATGGTTCATTGAAAAATACAGCAGTGGAGAGAAATGGAGAAAAGATGAAATAAAAAAATATAAATAAAAAGTAAAAATTGTTGGTAGGTATATGAATTATTATACGATTGTTCTGAAGCAGAAGTAAAAGTTGGAGCCAAGAAAAGAACCGCATTATGCCATTTTCCATAAGAAAAAAAAAGAAAAAAAAAAATAGAATAAATAAATAAAGGAGAAAAAAAGTATGAAAAGTTTGAAGAAAAAAATTTCACTTTATTTCAAGTAATAAATTAAATAAAATTGAAGATAAAGGTTTGTTTTTTTTTTCTTCACTATTTTTGCATACGTATATATATATATATATATATTACACCGCATTTCCTGGGCATGTTTCGAGAATAATATAAAAAAATTGTCCATCACACTGCGGATGATAAGTCAAGAGGAGAGACACCATAACGATTACTGCAATTTAACATGTCACCGTATATATAAATAAAAGCACAAAAGAAAAATGATGGCGAAAAATAAAAAAACCCACAAGTACACTGATATTACTAAGAAAATGGCCATTAAGCAACGAATGAGATGACTAAAAGACACACCACAAAAAGGATGATAAAAATAAAATATTCAACTTCTATACATTTATTTTCATTTTATTTATTTATTTTTTTTCCTCTGTTAAATTTTCTCTTGAACATTTTCTTAATAAGAAATTTTTTTTATTATCCACACCTTAAAGTATATCTAAAAAAAAATTACGATCTTGTTTTTATTGAGCCTCACCTGATTTTTATTTATTTATTTTCAGAATAAACCGAGGAAAAAATTTTTATTAATTTTCTATCAAGTTGAAATTATTCATAGTGGTATAGTTTAACTGAAATTGATTTTATAAAAATTTTAAAGTGTAGGATTTTTTTGATAACCATAAAAGTCTCTAGAAAAAAAAAAAAAAAAAAAAAAAAGACTAAATTTAACAATTTAAAAGTCAAAAAGATTTAAAATTAAAAATCTTCAATTTCTCGATTTTTTTTTGCATTAAAAATTTAATTAATTAATTTCCCATAAAATTATTCTCATCAAATCTCATTGGATATAAACTGTAAATTAATAAAGCACTTAATAATTAGCTTGAGGTGAAATATTTAACATTAATTAATATAAAATTTAATTCAGTTCATGAAAAATAAATTTTTATTTTACTCTCAAAAAATTTTGCAAGACTAAAAATAAAGCAATTACTTTTTCTGCAGATTCTGAGATCCCTGTGATCAATGTGACAATGTCTTTTTTTTTATTTCTTAGTTAGTAACAAAAAAAGGTCGTTATTTGATATGGCTTTGGCAGGCAATAGTGGTTTGATCGGTTTTTCCTTCCTTTTTTGTGCTCATTCTAATTACGTCACCCATCACACGACTACGTAATATATCAAAGGGGATGAACAAAGGGGATGTGTGAACATTGTTCAACAAAAATGACAACCAATCTTATGAATATATTATTAAATAAAATATTTATACATCTAATAATTAGCTAAACTCAATAAAAAAATTTTATCATCAAATTTCACTAAAAAAAAAATCACATTTAAATATAATTAAACTCATTAATTAAACCATAATTAATAAATACTTGATTCATAATTAAATTTCATCAATTTCAAATTAACAATAAACAAATAATCAATTATATTATTTAAAAAAAATTTTTTTTGCAATTTCTTCAATGACAATAATAATATTTAATTTCTCCATAATTATAAAATTAATATTTTAATGATAATATTTTTCTTACTCACTGGTGTGAAAATATTCTTGATATCACTTCAAAGTTTTGTTGTTGATTAAAATAAAAAAAAATAGAAAACTATAAAATAACTACAAAATTATTTACAAATAAATATTTATTAAATTATTAACTTTGATATTTTTTGATAATTTTTCTGTTGAATATTTAAATTAGTTCACGAAATAATTATTCTTTTATTATTTACGTAACTAAATATATATTAATTAATTTAATATATATATTATCAAGTGAATCCGTACGCGGATGGTCTCTCCACGTGACTGAAGTGAGAAATTGTGAATATGCTCCGTATCTTCACTGAAATGAGCAAACACAAATTCTATACGTGCGCGCAGGTCTCTTTATATATTAGTTGAGAGAAAGGGTACACAAAATAAAATATATATCTACATACATATACATATATACATGTGTATAAAGACAAAATATAATTTTACATTATTTTTTGTACATAAAAAAAAAAAATATTAATAACAACAAAAATAATAAAACATTCACGAGCAAATGAGAATTATTTATTTTAATTTTTACTTTCAAATAATAAAATTAATAATATTTCAATTATCATTTTGAATAATATAAATATGAATTTAAAAGTTTAAATGAAATAAAATTATTTCGTTTTAATTAGTAAGATTAAAAATAAAATATAATTAATTAAGATAATTTTTAAATTGTATGTGAAGTAAAAATTATGTGGAAAAATAAATTGATGATTAAATTATAGAAATTGATATAAATAAATATTTGTTTGAATGTTACTTTTGGTTTTATTGAATCTAGAGACTGTTAATTGTTTAAAATTGATTGATTGTAGAAATATCTATTGAAAGTTTGGGGAAATTAGTTGACATTTTATGCAAACATTTACGAAATAAATTTAATAATACTAATTTAACAACGAAACTGTAGTGTATATACATATTAAATGAGAACATTAGCTCTTGGTACAATTAAATTATTTCCGGTTCCTTAATTAACTTGGCAAATGTATACATAACCTCACTATGATAATTGCATTAGTCGCTCTAACTTTAAATATATATAATTATATTTTAATCTCCAACTTGGTTTTATGTTTATATAATCTATATTCGATAGAAAAAAATAGCACAATAATTTAAAAAAATATTATTAACAAACTTATGTTGTATTAAAAAAATATATTTTGAATAAATTAGTACAAAACTGTAATGATAGAGGTCAGAACGTGACGGGGATAATGGTGTATTTTATATACACGCGCCAAAAATTTAAGAGCTTTATTGGCTGGCGGCCATTTTGTGAATTGGTGATTGGCCATTGGTCAATTTTTATTCAATTTTGAATGCAACGGATTTTTACAGTTGATGCTGTTTTCAGTCCAACTGAATGTAACGTACGTGAGATGTAACACGTGCAGAAATAAAATATTTGTCATTTATTTATTCATCTATCATTACAATTGTTATGTGTATATATAAAATTATATTTATTTCATGGTGCAGTAATATTTAACTTTTAGTTATCGGTGAATTTTGGTTGATTGTGAATCGTATTTTTGTGTGAAAATAAATGAATACCTAATTTGTTTGCATTGTGAAATAAGTGAATAATAAATTAAAAAACGTTTGTGTATATCCGAATATTTGTATTTAACACTTCCAAGGTAATGTTATTTATTATTTTTCAATTTTCAATTTCATTTACATTGTGAGTGACGTTAAGATTTCATTTGATGTACAACATAACCTGTTTCGTAATTTTTTTTTTCCTTTTTTAATGTAATAATTAATATTCTAAAATTATCTCTGCTTTGTAGCTGGGAAATAAATGAATAAATTTATTATATTTCCAATATTTTATCTGGATTTGAAAATGAGATTTAAAAAAAAAAAAAATAGTTCATGAGAAAAATTGATGCTCAGAAATTTTTTTCTACATCTGCAGCTTGTAAAATAAACGAATAAGAATATTATTTGAATTGAAAGTTGAGTGAAAAAGCTCTGAAAAATAAAAAAAAATAAATAAACAAATTTATTCATTAATGAAAATTTTTTTGAATAATATTCCAAATTTATTTATTTTTTATTTAGATGGAATCACGATTGCCCAAGCCGAAAATTGGGGTGAAAAAAGAGACAAATTCAGTGAGCAAAACTGTGTCATCAGAATCCTCATCATCGTTGAATTTACCAGAGTCGACGAATTCAACAGCGACTCTGAAAGATTATGGGAAATCGAAGAGTGGAATAAATCTTAGAGGCGCGGCATTGACTAAAGAAAATAAAATGCCAACAAAGTCAACAACAATGGTACGTTCAAAAACAATGGCAACAATATCACGACCAAATACTGGTGTTGGTAATGCATCAAAAGTTGGAGTAAAACGTCCTGGTACACAATCAACAAATCCAATTGAAACAAAACGTCCAAATATTCGACCAATAGCACGAGCAGCAGCATCAAACAATGTTGGTGTCTCTGGAAAATCATTGAAACCAACAGGAAAAACCACAACAACAAAGCCATTACCAACAAAAGTTAGTAAATGGGATTGGAAAACCAAATATGAAATTCTTCATAAAGATTTTTCTTTGTTAAAAGAAAAACACAAAGAAACATCGGAAAAACATGATGAATTACAGATAATTGTTGATGATTTATCTCATAATCAAAATTCGAATGTCAACAAGATTGAAATGCTTGAAACAAAAAATAATGAAATATCATTGGAATTAAAAAAATTAAGCACTGATAATAAAGATTTAATAATAACAAATGAAAAATTACAAATTGATTTGAAGCATTTAGAATTATCATTGGAAAAAACATCAGAGGAATTGAAAAAACATGAAGAATTATGTAAAAAACAAGAGAAAATAATTGAGGATATGACAATACATAATACTGAATTGAAAATGAATCTTGATAATGAAATAAAAATAAAAAATGAATTGACATTAAAAGTTAATGATTCACAACGATTATTGCATCAAATGGATAAAGATAGACGTATATTACACAATACAATTCAAGAAATGAAAGGTAATATTCGGGTATTTTGTCGTGTAAGACCAAAAATACAAAAAGAAGAGGATAAACCAATGTGTACGATTAATTATATTGATGAATGCACACTTGAAATCGCACGGTTCGATAATTCCGACTCATCATCAAGCTGTGGTGCTAAAGCTCGTGGTGCACGACAAGAATTTTCCTTTGATAAAGTGTTTCCACCAAGTGCAACGCAATCTGATGTATTTGAAGAGCTATCAATGCTCGTACAATCTGCGTTGGAGGGTTATAATGTTTGTGTATTTGCATATGGACAAACTGGATCGGGTAAAACATATACAATGGAGGGTAGTTATGAGCCAGAATATGAAGGAATGATACCGCGTACTGTTCAACATATATTTGAGGAAATGAAAGAATTTCAATTGCTCGGTTGGGAATATAAAATTGAAGCGAGTTTCTTAGAAATCTATAATGAACATATTGTGGATTTATTGGATTTTAATCAAAAAACACATGAAATAAGAATGGTTGATAATAAAGCCAAAGATTTATATGTAACAAATTTATTTGTTGAAGAAATTGAAAGTCCCGAGGAACTACATAAATGTTTAAGAATTGCTCAACAAAATCGTGCTGTTGCAGCAACTAAATGCAATGATCGTTCATCACGATCACATTCAGTAGCACGTATTCGTTTAATTGGGACACATGAAAAAAATCAAGAACGTTCGGTGGGCAACTTGAATTTGGTCGATTTGGCTGGGTCAGAACGTTTAAAAGACGAGGCAATTGCTCGACAAACCGAAACGAAAAATATCAATAAATCGTTATCGAACTTGGGAAATGTAATATTGGCACTGTTGAAAAAACAGGATCATGTGCCCTACAGAAATTCTAAATTAACTCATTTATTGATGCCATCGTTGGGCGGTAATTCGAAAACTCTTATGTTGTTAAATATATCGCCGTTGGATGATTGCTTTAATGAAACATTAAATTCATTAAGATTTGCAAGCAATGTTAATAGCTGCAAAACAGGAAATATTAAACGAAGTAAAACAATCATTCAATAAAAATAAAAAAATAAAAAGGGGAGAATTTTTTAATGACATTCAGAACAATTACTCGAATTTTCTTTTACATTTATTATTTCTTTTTTAATAATTAGACTGCTAATATTGTAATTTTTTTTATTTGTATTCGCCAAATTTTTTTTTTTTTTTTTTTTTGCATTTTATGAATTTTTACCCTATTGACTGTAAATGGGGGAAAAATTGGGAAAGGAAATCTTTTTTTTTTGCCTCTTTGAAACGTGTCGACCAAAGAAAAAAGGGAAAAGAAAAACAGATTCACAATAGCCGATGTCAAAATTCGTTTTTATTTGATTTTAAATTCGTCAATGGAAAAAAAATATTTGTATTATGCTGCGTATTCATCTTAATTATAATCAATAAAAGCAAAAAAAAAAAAATAATGTATATCTCTCAACGTAAGAAAAAAGTAAAAAAAAAAAAGAATTTTTTTTTTACTTTGTAATTAATCGAATGTAAAGATAAATTACATAACAAATATTGTAGTGTAGAAAAATAAATATTTTCATACATTTATACATTGATGTGTCAAAAAAATAAAAAAATAGTAAATAAACAAATAAAATTATTTAGAAATCCACAATTTTGTATTGAATGCCGTTGGATTATTTCTCAAACCTGATAAAAATTTTTTGAATGCTGGTGACGAACTAATTATACGATTATTCTGATTTTTATTATTTTTAATCGTTTTTATTGATAATTCATCGTCATTGGAAATTATTCTTCGTCCAATATTATTTTTGTACTTTATCAAATCGCTGGTAATTTCTTCAAATGCTGTAGTAGATTTATTGCAATTAAACATCATAAATTTATTTATTTCTGTATCGTATGTCGAATTAATATTGATAGATTCAAATGGATTATCATTATTGCAATAATAAAATAAATTATTCCAATCATATGCAGAAAGCTTTTGTGAATTTAATTCCCAATCATTATTATTTCTATTATCATCATTGTAATTACAATTATTATTCCATGATACTCTATCAATATTTGCAACGACATTACTTTGAATTTCCAATTTATTAAAATGTTTATGATTACGTTTAGTATTGTAATTAATTTGTTGTTTGTCATGGCTGTCGATTATTTTTAATTCCCAAAATATATCTGAATTTACGTGTAATTCACCATCATATGGAATTATTTCAACAGGATTTGAATGACGATTTTTTGATGATATAACAGGACTTAACTCATCATAAATATATTTTTTTTTATCACTTTTAAATTTTTCTATCGTGAATTTATTATGATAATGTTCATCATTGAGTGATTTGGATTTGAAATAATTGTGAGTGCATTGGCTACAAATTTTTATATGAATTATTATAATTTAATTTATATATTGATTAAATTATTAATTTACTTACGTGCAAGATTTCTTTGATTTATTCTGTGTATTTCCTTTTCTCAAACGGAACTCAATAAATATTATGATCATTATAAATAATGAAAGTATGTAAAGTTCTGATGTGTTGAATAATTTATCTAATTTAATGTATGAAAAAATATTGGAATACCATTTTAAATCACTATTATTGATTAGTTTTGAGGTTATATCTTCTTCGAAATTTTTATTAATTGTTTTTTCGATTATTTTTCGATGTAATTCATAATCTAGTTTCGATTCTTCCCTTTGATAATATTTATCTGTGATGCAAAGTGCAATCCAAAGTCCTAAACTAAAGCTCAATAATGTTTTCCAATGAACATAATCATTCCAATGGAGTTGAAGTAATTTTTTAATTAATATTTTCACTAATTTGCCTTCAATATTAAATGTAGTATTAACAAAAAATTTATTAGGAGTATTTTGAATTTGTGTACTTGAATTATCTATCCGAGAATTCAATGTTTGACAATTGATTGGTTTATTAGTGGCAGATGTTGATTGATTCGACGACGATGATGATGGCGATTCCAATCTTGATACTTTCATCAACGTATAAACAATATCCTCACTTTTTAATACTCCATTTGATGAACCTTTATCTTCCATTATATCCAATAGAATCAATAACAATTTATTTTTCTACTCAATCGAAAAAGAAAAATGAGGGAGAAAAAAAGATAGAATTGATTACAGTATGTATACTCTGATGTTGGTTTCATTTTAATACTTTGTAGTGTTTAAGTAACTTCAAGGCGAATAAATTATTATTTTTCATTTTTATGATAATAAATATTTATATTTCAGTGTTATATTCACTATAATAATCACAAATTATTTCTATATTTATTAATTTATAGAAATAAAGTATGAGAAATTAATGAAGAGCAACTTTTTCAGTGTTGATATTTTAATTATAAATTATTTGAATTTTAATTTAAATAACCTTAGTTTCATCTCTAAAAAGAGATTTCGAATATTTTGTTTATACCATGAAATATTATAAGTCAAATGTATTATCCAAGTTCTGTCTAAGAAACTCTTATAAAATACGGACATTTCATCTGCAGTTATTGATTTTCCTTCAGCAGTTAAATTTTTTTGAAATTCTTTTCGTTCCTGAAACAAAAAATATAATAATAAATAACAACAGAAGATTTTGCTAAATGGAATATCTTATTTCTGTTTTTTTCATATCATTTACAATTTATTCTTATATTATTATCAATTAAATTATATAAATTATGTAAATGTACCTTAATAAATTTCGCATTGTGTTTTGACCAAAATTCTTGATTCCATTCTTGTGTTTTTTCTTTTGCTAATCGATATTTCTTCTCAGTTTTCGTTTCATTATCAGGTTTAGCAAAAATTATTGGACGTAAATTTGATAATTCATCTGGTGGTCCAATAATATCACCAGTTTTTGAAGATTCTTTTGATATTTTGAGGTTAGGTAATGTCTGATGATGAAATAAATGACACTTAAATTGATGTAAATTCATTTCAATGTATTTAAATATTGTCTCTTACCGTTGAATATGAACGTGTGAAGTTTATGCAATATTTTAATTTATGATAACTGTACAATTTCATCATTTTTTTATTTGTATACAGTGAACAAAATCAATTATTGGAGTACATCATGAGTGCTGAGATTGATTTTAACGAAGTGGTAGCGCAACTGTGCATTATTTTGAAATAAAAATAAATCATGCCAAGTTTCTTGATGAATTACTATGAAAAACCAATTCAATAATTCATTCAGTGTATCCTCCGAATTTTTTTTTCATAGTACAAAGAACACTTCTAATTTAAATAATAATTTTCCAAAGTTATAAAAAAATATTAATCAATTTTTTTTTTCAAAATCAAACAGTCAATCTTTAATAATATTACAATAATATACATTTCGAGCCATTATAATTTCTAATATACTTATATTGACTTTTTATAACTAAAAAAAAGATTATGAAGAAAAAAAAATTTGAATTGATCTACAATTGAACAAATAAAAATTGCTATTTTTACGTGTAAACAATATAAATTTTTTCAAACAAATCAATGAATAAGATATTCATAATTTTAATATTAAAAAAAAATCTATATGCTTGCCGCTGAATTAATTATAAATGGAAAAAAAAAAAAATCATTTTGCAGAATATCGAAATTGATCCTGAGACATTTCACATAAAACTATAAAAATTAAAGGAAATTTCATGTACAAATCATATTTATAACAATAACAAAAAAAAAATTTTTTTAGGGTCCTAAGTAAATGAAGATATATATGTATATGTACATATATTCATGTTTCTGACATTTTCCGACTAGAATTGTTTACATACATGTATGCATACATATTTATATCAACATTCCATTGACCACTTTGCCACAATTGTTAAATAAAGACAATAAAATCAATCAAATTATCTTCCAATCAAAAATTGTCATATAAATAATTATGTTAATTCTAAATTATTTAATTCCTTATACTGCTATTATTTATTTCGCTTTTAATATTTTCCTAATTTTAATTAATTCACCTAATTTAAAGATTTAATAAACGCCTCGTCAAATATTTCAAGCTCATTTGCAAGATAATTCGCTTTATTGCGTAGAACTTTAGCATTTGACGCTGCCTCCTCGAGTGCTCTCAGGGTCATGGCAATTGTTTTTAATTCCGAGTCCATTTCTATCGTTGCTTCATCAACTAAATGACATAAACGTGCAAACGTACTTGACAATTCCCTGAGAAAAAAAAATTCAATTTCAATTACAAATAAATAATAATATAACTATAAAGAAATATAAATTTTAGACTTACTGTTTAACTTGATGACTGCAATTTGAAGATGTAAGATCGACAATTAGTCGTAATTTTTGCGTGGCATGTGCAACATACTGTCGTTTAAATTCACGTTCACGTGCTTTATTTGTCCATGTTAAACGTTCATACAAATACAATGATCCGTATATTGCACCAGTTACTGCAATCAATCTCCAGCCAACTGTTTTCAGCATCTAAAATTCAATTATTTTTCAGTAATAAATACTAACTATTTTTAATTAATTATATAAAATAAATGATTTGAAATTAATAAAAATTTATTACATCAGTATTAAATACTTACAAATCCAGCTACAATTAATCCACCCATTGTTCCTTGTGACGTTATTGATGCAACTGCAATTCGAGTTGCCAATGACCAATCATCATTTCGAGGGGAAAAATTCTCCGGATTTGTGACAAATTTTATCGAATCAACACTGTCAGTTGGCGATACTAAAGATTGTGGTATCTACAAAGAAAAAAAAAAATAATTATACAATAAATTTAATTAAATAACTATTAGATTGAATAAAATATATTTAGTTACTTCGATTATTTTTTTTTCTCATTGTCGACGTTTAATTAATTTTTTTTTTCAATTTAAACACTCACGTTTTGTGGATAGTTCGCAATGGATATTTGCTGTCCCCTTTTACCGGCAAATCTGTTAATTAAAGCTGTGATACCCCATGAAAAACGAAATTCCAAATTCTCACGGAAATCCGCACAAAGATTGTCGCAATTAAGTCGATATAAAATTTCAAATGGCTCGCGACGTGGTAAAATATTTAAGCTCACTTGTCGTTTATTTTCGGGCAATAAACTCGCCATACGATTTGTCATTTCAATCTGTGACGCTTCTATGTTCATTGCCAATGCTGTGCTTAATCGCGTTCGTAAATTTGAACCTGACAATATAGAAAAAAATTACATGTAAAAATTTTATTTTCAATTAATAATTTTATATTTAAATTGATATAAAAAAATTTTTCTACCTAATCCTTTTTCAATATGATTGTGTAATTCACGTTTATAAACATTTAAAACGAGTGATTCTGAATGAAATGGAACATTAAATTCATCAACAAGAACAGCTAGTCGTCGAATTTCTTCATTTAATGCTTTGGAAACACGTTGGTCAACATCGTCTCCCATTCGATCAATTTTGTCTTTCATCTCACGTGTTATAGAGATTAATTGCTCTTCAGTATAATTTAATTTGTCGTGAACTTTTTTCTTCATTGCTAACTGTTCTTCACGCATACTTTGAGTACGATTTAATATTTCATCCAATGTTTGACGAATTTCTCTAAAAAAGTTAATAATAAATTAATTTCTATAGTGATTTTAGTTAATTAAAATTTTTTTATCATTTACACTCACGTTGCAATGTGTTTTCCACGTTGAGAATGCTGTTCGAATTTAGTTTTAACAGCGGATTTTGATATACACTCCTCAAATTTCCTCTCAAAATCTTGAAATTCAAAGTATCGATTTTGAAAACCTTCTGCCAATGCGCCGTCTTGAAAAAAAAAAATTGTATTATGAAAAATTGAATTTTATTTATGAGAAATGAATATTAAAAATTTATTTACTGTGCGCGGGCTCGCCCAATTGCTCTTTCTGACGTGCATTGAGTGTTTCTTTAGCTGAAATGAAAAAAATTCGATCGTCCGCGTCTTTTGGCGTGTAAATTTTCAATTCATTTGCAAGAAAATCTACACCACGATCTTGATGTTGAGCCCTAACCTACGACAAAAAAATTCCATTTAAACATTATAGACATACAAATTGAAATTCATTATTATTGTTTATAATTATCATTGCTAACATTGAAGCAAACATTGAAATATATATAATTTTGTTTATTCATTTCATTCGTTAATAAAAGCAATTAAATAATAAATATAAAAAAATCTCATATTTTTTTTATATTCAATAATTTCATGCATTTTATTTTTTGTTAATAAAAAAATTGCTGTGCATTTTTTTTTTATTATTCTTCTTTCTTTCTTTAATTTTCATATTGCTGTGCTTTCAACAATTTACCTCATCATAATACGATAACTTACTTCCTTTTGCACATTGACCAGCTAAGAAACAATATTTTAATTATAAAATTCTTAAACTATGCCCTGATAATATTACACAATAATATATAACAAAAGTGTCACTTTGTACTTTGTAACTCTCGGTTATTCCAATACATTTTGCATCACTAATTAATGAAAAGTAAAGAAAAATAAATATACATAAATAAATAATGAATTATAAATTCCACTTACTCCTTCGGAATATTCCGGTTCAGTTTGAGCCGCCTCCCAGCGATTATTTAAGATAAAAATATTTGGCTTGGACAATTTTGTTGAGACTTTGTGGAAAAAATTTTTTTCCTATCGAAATAAAATAAAAATAAAATAATATTTCACATTAATACAAGTTAATGAATGAAAATACATCAAATTCACTTACTGTTTGCATCAATGTTGACTCGGCATTAACAACAAGAACAAATACATCAGCGTCCAAACAATGTTTATCAATCCATTCATCAAGATTCGGTGTCACATCAACACCTGGACTATCAACAAATACAACATCATCGCGTAGCAATAAACATTTTTCTTTTGGCCAAAATATTCGTACTAAATTGCTCTCGCATAGTTTTTCTTTACATAATGCATGACCAAGTTGTGCTACTGATAATACCGATAATTTTTCATTTGAACCATCAATCATTAAATAAGATTCGCCATTTTCTGAACCCTCAACTTGAAGAAAACAATTTGTCGTATGTCCCATACCACTGGGTAATATTTTATCACGTAGCATCGCATTTATTACTGTACTTTTACCATTACTCGTTCTAAATAACAAACAAAAATTTTTATAAAAAAAGAAACAATTCAATTTAAAATAATTATAAATTATTTATTCACATACCGTCCAAAAAATGCGACTTTCATGTGATCTCGCTTGAGTACATCACGAATTCCACTGACTTTTTTAACATAGCTGTGAATATTTTTAATTTCGTCCGTTTCAATGATATTCTGATCGGTATTAGCTGCTCCTGATTGATTTAAATAATAAATTAAATTAATTGAATGAATGTATGAAAAATAAATATTAAATAAAATTACTTACTCTCCATAAAATGAACTGTATGGTTAACATAATCCTCTATTTCACCAAATATATCGTTAATTCTTTTTTTCGCTTTGACGAATACCTGCAGAGGAGAATTTTCAATTCTAGCGTCATTTGATCGTAATTGACTATCGCCGCCAATCATTGACATTGTACGATTTATATAGGCAGCCATTAATTTCGTATATCAATAAATACAAATTTATTTATACGTTTCGTTTTTATTTTGTTCAATAGTGATGGCAAATTTTCGTTTGTTTGTTTTTTTTTTTCGTTAACGTGTAATGGTGATCGAGGTGATAATTAAATTGCCAATAATATATAATAGCTGATAAGTGCAATTTATACCAGATTGATTATTGATATCGTGCAGTCAGCATGCAGGAACGAACTGAAACAAATAAAACAATAACAAAAGCAGTGAATAAAATATATTCTCTAAATCAATAATTACATATACATAAATCAATATTTAATTTTGTTCTAATTCATTTACGTCAAATAATTCAATAACACCAAAAATAATGTGCAAATTAAGCTTTTGTCAAATAAAAAATTGCTAAAATAATTTTGAAGAATATCTACAAGGATTTTTCATTTATCTTGAGCTTAGTGAATGAAGAGACTAAATAAGCAAGTTAAATTATATGTGAAAATTGATGATTGAAATTTTGTAATGATGGAAAAACGAAAAAAAAAAAAGGCACATCATTTACACCTGCTTATTATCGAGCAATGATGTATCCCGCGAAGATGCTTCACTATGATTCCAAGGACGAGTCACGTCCATTCTATCAATGGAAAATAATTATAATTAATTAACGCATAAAAAAATGAGATGATTTATTATTTGTCGAATGATTTATAATGCTATAGTATGAATTTGCGCAGTTTCTATCGTGAAATAATATGTAGATATTAATATATATCGGAGTTGTCTGAAAAATTTTTCAAACATAACCTCACATGTTGGAAAAATTTTTTGTGCTAATCTTATTGCATAATAAAAATAGTTATAATATATATATAAAGATTTGTATGATATATAAAAATTATTACATTATTATAACCTGGAATTGATACTGAATCGTTTCATATCACAAAAATACTCAATAATTTAATGAATTTTAACTATTTAGAATTGAATTACTACAAGACGACAAAGTACACACATCACACTATCGTACTAAAATGCACGTGATAAACACGCATGAGCACAAATCGAAATTCTATTTCTCATACCCCATCTATTTAAAATTTTTATTATAGGTTATGTTCATATTCAAGATTTATTCATGTTCGTAATAATTCTTTGATGAATTTTATAAACTGACAATACTAATGAAATTATTCAGCAATAAATATTGACATAATATTATTAACATGACAACAACAAATAAAAAATTGCGAGTAAATATTTTTAATAAAATAAAAAATATAATACATATATCTATGTATATCTGTATATGTACATAGAGAGTGCACATTTTGTTTATCAATATATTCATTATTTAAATCCATTATAAAATTGATATTGTTGATAAATGTCTTTTATATAATATATTTATTATGTACGTATACATATATATATGCGTACAATGTTTATTAGAATGAATAAAATAAATATTTATTTTATGTTATTGGATTGAATTTATTTGATTTATATATTAATTATGTTGTAGGTTTTGGCTATTCACGGTTATAGACAGACTGATGCAATATTTAGTGCTAAATTGGGATCACTAAGAAAGTATTTTAAACAAAAAATTAATTTTGTATTTGTACAAGCACCACACAAAGTTCCGCCATTGGAATCAAGTGATAATGACGAAGAACCATCAGATATTGATGGTAATTGGATTATTTTATTATTTGATCTCTTTGATTTCTAGAAAATATAATTGTTTCTAATTATTTATTATGATTTATAGTTCGTGGATGGTGGTTTAATACAGAAAATCATTTGTTTAAAGCTACTGAACCCAGCAATTTGTCTGTTGGTTTCGAAGAGAGTTTAGCTGTTATTGAAAATGTATTTAAAAATGATGGACCATTTGATGGAGTTATTGGATTCTCACAAGGAGCATCGTTTTTATCAATTCTTTGTGCTATTCAACAAATGAAACGTAATATTATCTGAATAATAATACATTATGAAGTAATAGGGGAAAAATCCAATTTAAAATTGTATTTGAACTCATTTTTCCATTCATTAATTTTTTTATTTGGATTTGTTTTTTTTTCTTGTAGAATCCGAGTCAATTAAATTTGATTTTGCTGTCTTGATATCAGGATTTAAATCTTTGTGTCAGCCACATGCAAAGTTCTACAACGAGAAAATAAATATTCCTACTTTACATATTTATGGGAACTCGGATCGAATTATTCCCGAAGGTTAATTTAAAATATATATCAACATAATTTAATTATTAAATTGTAAAGTGTTTTTTAATGAAATAATTTTTCAGAAATGATGAAGGATTTGGCTGATTTGTTCATTGACAGCAAGATAATTGTTCACGATGGTGGACATTATGTACCAAGCAAAAAATTATATTATGATGAATTTTTCAATGAAATATATAACACAAAAATTCCTCCAATAAACAATCAAACATAATTTAATTTAATTATGTTACTGAAGAAAATGAATATTAAAAAATAGGAAATATATATAAATCAGAATAATAGTTAAAGGGAAAAAAATAAAAAAATAAAAATATACATAATAATAATATATAATATACATTTGTTAATATTATTCTAAATTATTTCACGTTCCTGCAAAAATTATTTATGAATGCAATTGAATTATGTGAATTAATATCCAAGGCACCTCTGTATGTTTCATATCATTGTGAGCCATATGGTTTATTATTATTAATTTAAGCTACTTTAATAATTATCGCTCTTATCATAAATGTTACTAATGCAAATTTTTGGAATTTAATTTTTAATGTAACATTAATTATTAATAAAATTGTATTTTATTGACAAAGTGTTTTATGAAATGTTATTTCAAATGAATTTAAGACAAATGATAACGTACCTCCTCTTTAATTAATTATGCGCAATTAATTTCAAAAATTTGATTTATTCAAAAGAGAAAAAAAAATGAAATTTATTATATTGTTTTTTTTTTTATACTGAGCATTCTTATTATTCTAATATATTACACAAACTCCTTTTTTTTTTTTATTTTATGACAGTGTATTGATAATTATATTAATGCATATTTTAAAAGTAAAAAAAATTCTATTGCATTTTTTCTTTCACTGCAGACATTTTGTTCTTGATATTTTTTTGTCGAATAGAAATAATTTATTTATATTTATTGAACTGTATACAAATTTTGTAAATTTGAATTTATCTAAATGTGTGATGAAAAATAGGAGTATTTTCTCAGATTACTTTACAAAATTGCAATTTTTTCTATGTTGAAAAAAAAGTTCAACATAGAACAAAATGAAAAAAAAAAAAAAATCTCTTTTGTTTTTATTTTTTATAAAATAATAGAACAAAAGGAGGAAAAAAAAAATTCTGTTATTTTTACTAATATGAAACGAAAATAAGAATTATTCAACCAATAACAAACCGATATTAATTTATTTTTATGATTTTAGCTAAATTACGTTTACATTTCGTGAGATTTTTATTTTTTCTATTTTGTCATTACTCATCCCGTGATTAATTATTCATTTTTATTCTAGGCAGATCTCTTTCAAACAATCTTTTCATGCACACTAAACAATCGCATACATGAAAACAAGAGAAAAAAAAATTACCAAGCATAAAAAATATTTATATATAAATTAATTGAATTTAAATTTCATCACTATTATTAACCTTTTCAATATTTTATATCGTATTTAATTTCATTTAATTATTCTCACTATATCAATTTAGGAGCTGGTGCCAATTGAAACAACATTCTACTACTTCCAATAATAATATTAATAGAAAAAAAAAATTAAATATCTGTAGCTGCTTCAATGTTTGTTTTTGGGTTCGCTGACCATTTTTTTTATTATTATTATTTTTTTTTTCATTCATTAATTGCCCTGATTAATAACACAAGTTCAGGATTTAAATTGTTGTTGATGAACCATTAAAATAACTTTTATATTATATATTTCACGGTGATTGGTCTTGACCATTTAATGCCTCTTGGGATTTCATAACATCAGGAAGATCAGGTGGCAATGAATATGGCGTTATTTCAAGCTGTTCAAATTGTCCATTTTCTTGACGTATAGCTAATCCAACTAATGCTGGACATTGTGCTTTAGCAGTTGCTGACGTTAAACCATAATCCGACAATGATTTTCCATCTGACATTGTCATGTGATCTTTGTTAAACAATTGTTGATTAACTGGCGGTATCTTCAGTATACCTAACCCCAAAAAATAAAAGAAAATATAAATTTCATTGAAACATTAAATAAATTAATTTTTCCTCTTGAATAAAAATTTTTCATATATGAAATATTATTATATCTGTTGATTGATACATGGTTATTTTTAGAATAAATATTTTTCAATCAACTAATGCGTAGTCATTGTATTTTTTTTTCCAATGGTCCTCTCATTTTTTTTTTCCAACCAAAAAACAAATATGAACATTGATAATAATAATAATATATAAATTTATTGATTGAAAATTTACCTTCAATCATTTTTTTCAATTCCAATACCGTTGTATTATCTTTTGCATCAGTGAAAATAGTCGTTTTCTTTCGTCTAATCATCAGAAAAACATCCTAAAAATTGATAATAATGAATATATATTTTTAGGTTAGATACTACCAATTTGAGTAAATATTGATAATGAATGCAATAATTATTTTAAATAATATAAATTAAACATAAAAAAATAATAATTTACCATTATGTATTAGGTTAGGTTTATTTATAATTTTATTCGATGTGTCTATTGGTAGACAGAAGTGTTTTTAAAATGACTACGTATACCGTGCAATCACGCTTGTTGTCTTGCGTGAATTTGTGGCACCGGTTATTATTTATTTCACCTTTTAATTGTTTTTCTATAAAGAGCCTTTGTAATTTTGCAATGTAATGCTGCTTTTGATTTATTTGTTTATTATTTTACTTTTTATTATAAACTTAAAGAATAATGATAAGTGTATTCATAACTTGTCCTAACTGTCTTATCAGAAGGTCTGAACCGAACTGAACCAAACTCAATATACGGACAAGGGACACGTGCGTTCTGAACTTAACAGAAGCTTTCGTATATTGTCTGAAGATGGCGCAGTGAGGGCGATATATCGTTCCCTTTATGGACAATAAAATGTTTTTAAATATCAAAAGTTTAATACCAATCACTTAGTATCCATCGAAATTTGTATACTATTTCAATGAATGTAAGAAAATATATATTTATTATTATTTAGTTTGTATAAATATTAATTAATATTGATATAAATATATACGTAGTTGTACTGGAGAAACATTTATTTCCTTGATTGTTTTAGTGGTAAGAGCAGACAACTTTGTTATCGATTCAGTAAAATATAGAAAATACCAGAGCAGCCAACATAAAATTTTATAGGTAATTGTAGTGGCTTTGGTTTTTATCAAGATGGCAGCGCTGTTTTGGAGGGAAAGTCTTCTTGATCCATCAGCCATCTTGGGAATGCTGTTCTGGCGGTTAAAGTTTCATCGCATCATTCCAAGCAGTGATTTCAGAAAAATGGACAATCCTAATGACTAATAATTAACAGATTCATTAAGAAACTCATCAGTAAGTAACCCCAATTATGAAAATTCTTCTTAATACATATGTATATACATGCATTCGTCGCCATTTTATGTTTAATCAACCAAGGAATAAAACTTTGTCATGAACAATGGCTGCACAAATTTTTTTTTTTCCTTTTTTTTTTTCCTTGAATTTCCACTTGTACATATTGAAAGTTTGATTTCATGGACATCGTGCGATTGTTGGTTTTAGTAAAATGAATACACTCCAAGCAATACTTCAGGGTGCAAAGAAAAACTGTTCCTGAAAGGCGTCCACATTTCGCCAAGGAATAATTAGGATAACATGAATGAGAAGAAGTAACGCTGAAATTATATGAACTAGAATTTTGAGGTTAAACCCGCGTATAATGCATTGGAAAATACCAACTCATATTTATGAATCCCTAATATTTGGTTAGCCAATGTGGATGACTTTACGTCTTTTGATGGGCAGGTGAGGAGTCTTGGCGAGTGTCAACGATATCTATACATATATATGAACATATCTAAATATTCATGTGTATATATACATATACTGGTTTAACTATACACATATATATGTAATCATGCAGGAATAATTGTCATTTGAGATTAGATGATATGGCAAAAGTAAAATTATCTTTTGGACATATACTGCCTCATGACCAAGAGGTTAAATTTCACATAAGGTGGGTAAAATGCCTCCACAAGGATTCTGCATTCGGTATAATCGTTATCAGGCAAACATATAATGGAAAAGTTTATTTTCTCTTCTATTTATATATATATTTTTTTTTTTGTCGTTGAACAACAATTTAGAATGACCATTTATTTATATAACAATTCATTGATGTGCAAATTTGCATAATATTTTATGATAATGGAATTATTATTTTTTTTTAGGTTAAACGTGTGTGTTCTGCCAATTTTTATCATTTTATTTGACGAATGATGAGGAAATCATTGTGAAAACTGATTTTTCGTGATGGATGAAGTACAATCGGTAATGAAAATTTGAATTTACATTATTAATTAATTATAAAATTGGTAATGGTAATAATTATTATTAAAATTAATATAATAATAGGGATTTTTAATAATTTAAATTGTAGAATTTTTTTATCTTATTTTTCAATGAGTTTTTTTTTTTTTTTATACATCTATGCTTGGTGATGATATATAAATATCTACAGCCACGTGCATTCTAATGCCGTCTTGTGAATATTAGGCGTATATGATTTATGTAGAAGATATAAATAATATTATAAACGTATATATTTATACACATATACACTTATTTATTGTTATAGACTAGTTAAATATAAAATAAGGCATTAGTAAAATATATTGGTCATTATTAAAAAATTATTTAGATATTAATATTAAAATTTAATTGGTCACTATATTTTAATCTTTAGTCATTACCAAAAATCAATTAATTTTCTCCCAAATAATTCTTATCAATAGCTATCACAAATTTTACTTTAACAACTTAATGATAATATTAATTTACATTGAAAGAAAATTTGAAAAGAATTTTTTTTCAATTAAATTTTCAATGTTTTCATTTTATTTTACGTTTATTTAAAATGTGTGTTTATTAAATCAGTGACCAATTAATTTTATTTTAAAATCTTTATAGTTAATAAAATAGGAAGTCAAGTTGATGGAGCTTAAATTGCCTCAACGGGACACGTGGTCGTGATATTAGGCTATCATAGAATATTAAGAGGTATTATATGTGCTCTATACATTTTTACTCGCCTGATATTTGCGCGCGCTCCTTATACGGTTGTAGCTGGATAGTTACAGCTGACTTTCTCACTTCGCTCCATCAGTTCATCCCTACTCTTCTCCAATTCATCTCTCACAAAATCGTGATGCCATTCCCCGCCATGTGACACTACTTTCCCCGAGTTCAAGTGCGATTGCGCGGGCTTTTGTGATATTTAGTTGTGGCAAATATTATTAATTGATTAATTTATTTATGATTAATGAAGAAAAAAAATTATTCTAATGAATAATTCATTTATATATTTATTTATTCACTTATTAATTATTTTTCAATGGGATTGTTCTATTGTTTAATAGTAAATTTAGATATATTCTGTTGGAATAATTTATATCAAAGTAAAGAGAACAAAAATATGTTAGAGCGGCGAATCGTAAGCTTTGCAATTGTGGTGTGTGAACAAGTAAACTGCGCGAGTCATCTGCGGATTGTCGGCAAAGTATTGGGATAACATGAAGTGTTTAAAATTGTTCGATTGAAATTCGGGTTAAAATATTGACGATTCTTTCAATGATAGGAATAATTTATAATTGTTTATTATTAGTCTTTTTATTATTTTTTTTTTTTGAGACATTCTTAGTCTTCAGAGACTTGACGAAGTATAACAGCATTGGACAATGAAAATCCTATGAGCTTTAATAAATTTATTAATTGTGGAATAACTATAGAAATTAATTTTTTACTTACTGCTTTATATGTTTCCAAAGATAGAATATAAAAAAGTCCGCCTTTGAATATAATAGGTTTTTGAGCGCGCATTAAACTAAATTGAATCATTTGATTAATATTTGTTATTGCTTTTTGATCATTGTTGTCTGAATTATCGTATTTGTGCCCATTTGAATTCACAGCCTGTTCCCAATCGCACAAATAAATTGCATTCGCAATATCTAATCCCTGTAATATTTGTTTCTATGTTTAATTATATATTTTTATTTGTTTTTTTAATTATTGTTGAAGTATTAACGAGGCTGCTGACCAATTGTTGAATTTTTGTTCCAAGATAACAGTAGAGAGACAGTTCGATATTAATTCCCAGCCAATATTCTAATAGACTTGATGCTCTCATAATTGATTCTATGCTTGACTGATTATTAAATTTAATTTTTATTATTAATATTAATTAGATCAAATTTTAATTTTGTAATTTTTGCAAAAATTCATTGGATTATCTTACATCAAGCTTCATCGTTGAGACTTCTAATGAGATTAAACACAATGAAATTGTACTTTGTGAACAAACGATAAATAATGGTAAACTCATTTCTTTTGATAATTTTTCAATGAATCTGTAACAAATTAATTCGTAATATTATATAATTTTTCTTCGATAATTATTCTACACTTACTCCAAAATTTCTCGATGATGTATTAGACAATTTCGTAGTTTATTCTTGAATTTTTGTACAACCAAATCGCCACTAATGAATGATAAATTAATTATTTATTTTATTTATCAGAATATATTTTTATATTATTTTTAATTAAATTCACATATGTAAACCTCAATATTGATGCATTATCCCCTTGATCAGTTAATGCTTTATTTAAATATTCAAAATGACAACATATACAAACTAAAAAACAAATAGTCATGACATCATAAATCCAATGACCAATACCAGATCCAATACCACCAATTGCTTGAAATAAAAATGTGCCAATATATTTTGGAATATTATCAATGTTCCATGGATAAACTCCTGGGAATGGCAAATGTCTTGAAAAACTTGAGTTTATTTCTTTTACACCATATAAATCATTATAAAAGTCATAAAATATTGGGTTTAAACACCAATGCATTACACCATAAATTAATAATATGGAATAGCCAAAAGAAAAAATATACATTTCTTTCTTGAATTTTATTATTTTCATATGATATATATGATAATCTGTAATTAATTTTTTTATATATATTTTTATTAAAATTATATTTAATATTTATATTATTAGAAATCACCTTTATCGTAATTATTTATTTTCAGACAAAGCTGATGACAACGTTCAATTTTTTCAAGCATTTCTCTCATTTGATCAACTCGTTTAATACCAAAAATCCATTTGGCTGTGCCGGAAATATGAAAACAAATTGGATTCACATGCGACGCAAAAGTTGGTAAATCATAAGAATTTTTGATATCTATTATTTCGCTCAGAATAAATAAAATATTTATTGTGAGTAAAAAATACGTTACACATATACCGATAATATTTTTTGTCACTGATAATGAATTATTTTTTATAAATTTCGTATGAGTTAAAATTGTTGTTAAGCGCGATCCATGAGCATTAAAATTTAATACATTTCTATTGATCATGTTTTTATAATTATTTATTTTTTTATATTTTTTTTAGTGAATCTGGAATAAAATTTAAATTAATTTGAGCCTCCTTCAATGAGCTAGGATAAAATGAAGGCATCAAAGTTTATAATTCAATTATACACTTTGAAGTATAAAATTTATTTAGACAAGTTTTTTTTTAATGCAATTGCATTCATGCGATTGCGAATACATGTTTATCTGTCTTACTTTACCTGTTCTCCTGATGCATGTACACCCAACAATTCCATGCATTACATAATACACCTTGGAATTTTGTGTGTACACATGTTGCGTGTACAAGTGCGCGTCATGCACACCAAGTTCATGCAAGTAAAATTTCAGCTAACATAAATTGACAATTAAACACTTGAATATTTACGTAATAATTTTTATTTCGCAATATTCATACGAGAATCCGAATTACTTCAAGACTTTATCTACTTGGAAGTAGTTAAAGATATTCACATAAAGACATAGAGTATACTGTCGCAGTGGAAAATGACCAAGTGTCGCAGACCCAAAGACACAAGTGAATTAATTATTCATGATAATTTCCCTCGATGACTGAAATATATCTTGATCAAAGTTGAATCATTATCTTATTCAATAAATCAAATGTTATTAAAGTCCCTTGTGATTATCCATCGGAGGGAAAAAACAATTAAAGTTATTATATCACCAGGAACAATTTAATACAAAACTTTGTTTGAGATAATAACTGACTTGTTTAAACTGTTATTATAATGAAAGATAAATTTGTCACAAGTGAAATTAATCTAAAGACAATTCTAATAACAGACTGATCGAACTACAACTTAAAATCAATTGACCTGAGTGATAGAAGTTTCTATGACAAAGAGAATATTAAATAACAGTAAAATAATATTCATATGTCACCCATCACAAGTGATGTGAACAGTGACTCGAAAGGACGTGGGTTAAATGATATGCGAACCCTCAGAGAGAATGAAATCTAAATGTAGTATAGATAGATATTTTAAATAATTATAAACATTTGTAGAATTATTTCCATTCGAATTTGACTTTATTATTCAATATGTTTATTTGCATTTTTTCCATTTATTAAATATCATGATCGACTTTATAATTGTGTTATTAATTTTCCAGATAAGCGACTGTGTACTGAAAGGAATTTCTACTGAATTTAAGATATCCATTTGCAACTTGGCAGTTCAATGGTTGATGATGGAATAAATTTATTTGTCTACACGATTAATGATGGAATTAAATAAGATAAAATTTCTTTCAATGGAGGGTGTGAACATCAGAGCGACAAATCGAAGGTTCTCGATTGTGATTCGTGAGCAAATAAACTGCGCGAGTCGTCTGCGGATTGTCGGCAATATATTGGGATAACATGAGGTATTTAAAATTGTTTACTTGAAATTCAGATAAAAATATCGGCAATTGTGACAAATGATAAATTATAATTTTTATTTCTTTTATATTATTGTTGAATGCCCAATTATTTTTCTGAGATTATTCTTCGTTGGAGACTTGACGAAGTATTACAGCATTGGACAATGAAAATCCTGTGAGCTTTTATAATCAAATTTATTTGTTATGGACAACGATAAAAATTAATTATTCACTTACTGCTTTATATGTTTCCAATGATAAAGTGTAAAAAAGTCCGCCTTTTATTATAAGCGGTTTTTGGGCGCGCATCAAACTAAATTGAATCATTTGATTGATATTTGTTTTTGCTTCTCGATTATCATTGTCTGAATTATCGTATTTATTTCCGTTTGAATTCACTGCTTGCTCCCAATCGCACATATAAATTGCGTCTGCGATATTTAATCCCTGTAATATTTGTTTTTATGTTTAATTATTTTTTTTTGCCATTTTACTGAACGATACTTGAGATATTGTCGCGATGTGCTGACCAATTGTTGGATTTTCGTTCCGTAATAACAGTAAAGAGACAGTTGGACATTAATTCCGACCCAATATTCGAATAGACTTGTTAAAGTCATGATTGATTCTATACTGGACTAATTTTTATATTAGATTATTTTTAATAATATTAATGTTGACTGATTTAATTGAAAATTATTTCATTACATCTATTTTCATTGTTGATATTTCTAAAGACACCAAACATAGAGCAAGAGTACTTTGTGAGCAGATAATGAACATTGGTGTGCTCATAGTTTGTGTCAATTTATCAAACAATCTGCAAAAAATCAATTAAAAATATCATTTAATTTTGGTTTAAAAAATAAAAAATATTCCAAAATTTACTCTAATAATTCACGATGATGTATCATGCAATGTCGCAGTTTATTTTTAAATTTTTGTACAGCTAAATCATTGCTAAATTTCCAAAGAAAAATTATCAATTTATTAATTTAAATCATTTTAATTCTTCGACATTTCTGAAGAATTTTAATTTTTTCTTTTTATTGTATATATACTTTACTTTAATAATATTTTATTGTCTCGTTGGTTTGTTAATGCTTCAGCTAAATATTCAAGATGGCTACATGTCCAAAGTATAATAGTGAAATGCATAATTTCATAAATTGCATGACCAAGTCCAGACCCAAGACTAGCAATTGCCTGCAATGCAAATGTGCTAATATATTTATAAATATTATCAATTTCCCATGGAATTATTCCTGGATAGGGCAAATGACGAAAAAAACTCGAATTAATTTCTTCTTTCACGCCATGAAGATCATTGTAAAGATCATAAAATATTGGATTCAAACACCATCGTATTGTTCCATAAACTAATAATGTCATATAAGCACCAGAAAATATTGCTGATTTTCTTTGCGTTTTTATCATTTTCATACGATATAAATAATTATCTGTGAATATTTTTTATGGATATTATGAATCTTTCATTTAAATTTTACTTGAAATATTTATATTTATTTCATTCACCATTGTCGCTTTCATTTAGTTTCATGCTAATTAATTGGCAACGCTTTACTCGTCGAATAATTTTATCAATTTCATCAACTTTCATCGTTGCATGAATCCATTTAGTAGTACCGCACAAATGATAACAAATTGGATTCATACGCGTTGCAAATGTCGATATGTCATAGCAATTATTAATATCAAGCATCTCGGAAAATATTAAAATAACACCTAGTGTTAAAAATAATCCTGTCATAAAAGTCCCAAAAAATTTTCTTATCGTTGACTGTGAATTATTTGTCAACATTTTTGCATCACTGAGAATAATTGAAACATAAGTTCCGTATAAAGAAAAATCCACTGAATTAGATACTTTCATATTGTCCATTACAATCTGAAATATAAATTAATTATTTATTTCATCATGATTATTTTTTTTTTTTCAGGAAATAAAATTTATAGAAACAAAAAAAAAATTGGAGAGAAAAATTTAATTTAGCACAGCAAAGTATCAGGAGCTATCACGAAATTCTTTCGTGAATCTGTACATCTGTACACTCACACATACAATATATATGTATGTACAGTTCATATACAGTTTAAAAGGCACTCTTTGAGGAGGGAAGACCTTAACAAAACAAGTTCTTGTGTATGTACTCGTACTAGTGCGAATTCAAACGTGTATATTTTCTCTACCTTATCTCGCATATTCTCCTGGTGCATGTACACCCGACAATTACGTGCGTTACTTTATACACCTTGGAATTTCAAGTGTACACATGCTGCGTGCACAAGTGCGCGTCATACACGTCAAGTTCATGCAAGTAAAATATTCCAGGGAAAATAAATTGGCGATTTGACACTTGAAAATTTATGTAATAATTTTTATTTTTATTTTTACTCGCGATATATTTTTTTCTCTCTTTGTAATATTTATATAAGGGATTGAATCAATTCGAGACTTTATCTACTTCGAAGTAGTCGAAGTTATTCACAGACAGACATAGTAGAGTATACTGTCGCAGTGGAAAATGACCAAGTGTTGCAGACCCAAAGACACAAGTGAATTAAATATTCATGATAATTTCCCTCGATGACTGAAATATATCTTGATCAAAGTTGAATCATTATCTTATTCAATAAATTAAACGTTATTAAAGTCCCTTGTGATTATCCATCGGAGGGAAAAAATAATTAAAGTTATTATATCACCAGGAACAATTTAATACAAAACTTTGTTTGAGATAATAATTGACTTGTTTAAACTGTTATAATGAAAGATAAATTTGTCACAAGTGAAATTAATCTAAAGACAATTCTAATAACAGACTGATCGAACTACAACTTAAAATCAATTGGCATGAGTGATAGAAGTTTCTATGACAAAGAGAATATTAAATAAGAATAGAATAATATTCAGACATTTACTATCATTCTCGAAAAGGCTACTTCATCAATCGTTCGACAACTGAACGTCCCGCGATTCAAATAGCAAACTAAATTCAAACGTAAAGTTGATACATGTATACGTATATACATATAATACATATATTGTAGAGTTGAAACTGCGCGGTCGTTTAACCGGGCGCGGCCCGCGTTTTCGGATGTATATTGAACGAGAGTAACAGAGAGAATTTCTAAAGAGAGTGAGAAAGCTCCGCCCGGTTTTCTCCCCGTTACTCTCTTTGCCCACAGTTCGGTGGTCCCGAAGAACTCTACATTGATGATGGTGCCCTGCCGCCAACGTTGTCCAACGCGTTGCCGAAATTCGGCAATGATTGATGGCTATTAGCCCCCGTGGGCCAACTCATCCTCCACAACACGAAAATCACATTATTATTCATCAATTTTTAATTTTCTTTTCTTATCTTTTTGCATTTTACTTCACTAAATCCATTGTCCAATATATATAACTGATAAACACATGTCACAATTACAGGCTAAAGTTGGCTCCAGGACCGTATCTAACTTTACTCAGGACCCAGGGCATCACCAAAAAATTCTACAATTTTTTTACAAGTATTTATACCAAAAAAAAAAAAATTTTTTTCATTCAAGTTTTGCTTTATTTTTTCAATTTTATCAAATAATAATATGATTCATCTCTTTATTTCCAGGTAGAGATGATTAAATCCATATAATTCAGATGGAAATAAAAAATTAAAGAGTAAAATTACGATCACAAGTGAATCTTTAATTTTCAAATGCAATTTAAAATAATGTTAAACACACAATTGATTGCATATAGCTTGACCGTTTTTATATGCATCAGAGTACACATTTATTTGCCATAATGAACGTAATAATTTGCGGGTGTAATTCAAATAATTAATAAAACACTCAAATGTGGCAAAGGAAAGTGGAAGAGAATTGTACACAGAGATAAAATAAATGACGCGCCTGTGCGCGCATTGCCATTGGCTGAGTGAGAGGTTGCAGATTTTCAGGTGAGCTTGCATCTCTCTACACTACATAAACGTATATACATATATATTTGAGCGCGTGTTGGTACAGAGAGTAAGAGAGAAAGAGAATTGTGGTGTAGTTTCTGCCTCTTCGCCTCGATGTTTGCCGTTGCCGCAGCAACATACACCGCTCTTTATTAACAACAATTAACATTCATACATTGTTTATCCACTGCTTACTTTTCACTTTATAATCATTGGTAATTTTAATTGAATATAAATTTAATATAAATTGCGCGTGGCCAATATCAAAATAATATAACATATTTAGTATTTAAATTAAACTCGTGCGACACTCACCACTTAATCAGGAAATCATATTTAATAAATGGTTATTATATAAATATTACCATATACATAGATATATAACAATTGTATTTGCTATAGCATAATATTTATTGTTTACACAGAGAGGGAAGATCGTTGATAAAACGTAAATTAATTATCGATAAATAAAAAAAATTTTATTCCATTTAAATGCAAAAGAAAAATAAATAATATTCTGTGATATTTATTATTTTCACGGTATTATTTATTCACTTTATTAGAGCAATTTAAATTATTGTCATTAATTAATAAAGTGAATAAATAAATAAATAAATAAATAAATAAATTTAAATATATTCAAGTGATGAAATTTAATAATAACTAATTAAATTCACAAGTTTGTATTATCTTCTCTCTTCATTATCTCTTTTTTTTTTATTTTTCATTTCATTCGGTATTTTATTGGAATAATGATGATAGGTATAAATCATAAATATAGCCCTTGTATGTAAAATAAACGGGTATAATTAATATTAAGTATATATTTCTTGGGCATCCCATTTTTGCCATATTGAAACAACTGTTGCCAACAAACGGCCGGCCATTGGTGTACGCTTGAATCAGGAGAGTATGATGAATAAAATAGTATTTGAGAATAACTTGTGGGCTCAGATAAATGTGGGTGTGCGAGAGAATCCAAGCGCTATCGTGTTCGCTCTTTTTATTTGCAAACACGCGCTTTGCAAAAGGAATTCGCCAATATATATACAGATATATATTTATTGTTATATGTGTTATATATTTGCGAATGCGACGCCAACTCCTTTTCATTGCTGAAATCCTCGCACAAAGATTTACCAGTCTCCGGTTATGTTTGATGCACCATTATGCCTTTGATTACGGTAGGTTAGTTGCATCAATTGCGTCACTGTTGCTGATATGACATCACAAAATGTATGTGACGTTAGAGAAATACTGACGTCATGAAGAGTGGTGTGTATTGAACGATGCGAATATTTATTTTTCTTTGTGGATGTGGATGAGATTGTGAATTCGCACAGTTGCGTGTATTTATTTGTGGATTATTGTTGGAGTCAGATGGAATCAAGTCCGTGGGGGTTTGATGTGAGATAATACTAGTTAGTTCTGAGATGAATTTATGGCGATTGGTTGTGAGGATGAGATTGGAAGCTTTTTTTTTTATCGTTTGAAATAAATTTTTATTTAATTTATTTAGGAAAATTTGCTATTTTTTATATTTATTAGGATTGTTTATCAGTATGGCTGGTGAATTCTTTGATATTTATGTGTGTATAAGGTTTGGCTGCTGGTACAGCCGTCATCTATTCAATTTCTTTGAATAAAAAATTTATATTCACTTTTTTTTTGTGGTTATTTTATTTGCGAAATTAATTATATTGATTATGGATTATTTGTTTTATTGGTTGATGCTGTAATTGATCTTAAGGATTTAAATAATGCACGTGTGTATGGAAATAAATTTTTGGAAGAGAAATGGAAGGTGGATAAGTATAATACCGACAGTAAATTCATATCTACCATTGGGAATTTTGCCTGCAGAGTTTGTTGAAAATACAATTCAATATTTTATATTAAGAATGGAAATAACGCACGAGATAAATTCGAGTTTAAGGGTAATAGATAGTGGGTAAAGTTGAGAACGCGGATAGTTTTGTAACAGAGAATCAGAAATTGAAGAAATATATTTGGACAGATTTATATAATTGTGTTTGTAGGATAAGATTATTTATAGATTAAAAATTATAAATGCCAAAGGATAAATTAAATTTTTATGTATAATAATATATTTACAAGATTGATAAGAATAAAATAACGTAATATAAATATTAAATAAATATATACTTGTGGGTCATCGATACGATGCACCATCATCAGTATACAATTTTTTTCCTCTTATTTAACTTTTTATTTATAGATAATTGAGAAAAAAAAATTATTTTATCCAATTTTTTAGTGGGCAGTGATGCGAATACTTGTTTCACAATAATAACAATTTTACAAGTATTTAAATTACATACACGATTACTTGTTAAAATTTATTATATGTTAATTTATTTATTTTTCTTTCTGTTTAATTTAGGATGGTGGCGTGGTACTGTCTGCACGTAAATGCGATGGAGCTGCTTCACTGTACGCAATATCAAAGACACTTTTTTTCTCAAGAACTTGCTGATGACGTAGACGATTTGTTGCTGTCATTGAGATGACAATTTCTGTGTCAATATCACCGGTAACGTCATCGGAAGATGGAAATTCTTCAGTTGTACATGGAAATTGTGGACCATTAATGTGGGAATGTTGTGGTGACGAATGTGGAACTGGCGGCGGTGGTGGATGAAGATAAAATGGCTGTGGTATTTTTTCATATTTATATTCCGAGTGTTGAATTCGATAATGAAATTTTGTTGTTGTAATTGGTGGTGGTAAAGGTAATGGTGGCTTTTCTGGAGCAAAAATTTCTATAGGAGGATCATAATTACCGCCAGTAGCTCGTCGCATTTTTCTTCCTTCTCTTACAATTTCCTTGAGCTGTTCCGATTCAATATTAATTAATGGTTGAATTTTTCGACGTGATAAATGTGGCGTTACTTCAGGTGTAGGTACACGAAAAATTTTCCTGTCCTCCGGACTCATTTTTAACCAACGTTGTCGCGTGCTCTTACGCAACCATTTTGGTGGCTCTTTATCTTCATCGTCTCCCGATTTTCTTTCGCGTTTGCGTCGCTCTGCTTCATCACGGTTATGTTTGTACCAAGCCATGTAACGCGATTGAGCTTCAATGTGTTCGTCTTTGTGTTTTATCATTATTTTTTGTGGGCTCTCTAATTTAGCTGAGTCTGTTTTTAAGTTTTTATCAAGTGCTGTCGCTTCAGGCGACGTGTTTGAGCCTTTTTCTGGTGTTTCTTCTGACTTTGATTCGGAAATGGTTTCATTCTCAGATTTTTCATCTGTTGGAGAGATAATTTCATTGTCTGCATTGGTTTCAGGCAATTTAGAATTATTTTCTGGTGTTTCGGATTTTTTTTCAATTTCCAATGCCTCTGGCAACTTTGGTAGTTCTATGGAAGTTTCAATAAATGTCTTTGTTGTTTCCTCGATATTTTTCTCAATATCTAAATGTGTTGTAATTTTTTCCACTGTTATTTTATCTGAGTTTGAATTCATTTCATCAATATCTTTTTCGGCCTCACTGCTGGAAGATGATTTTTTTAATCCACCAATCTTTGGAATTTTTCCTAGTATTTTTTTGCCTTTTTTCTTTGACCAACGCGAATGATCAACAATAGATTTTTGATCCTCATTGACATTTTCAGATTTTATGATTTTTGATTGTTTGTGAAATATTTTTTTTTCCTTATCCAATTTTTTATCTTTTAATTTTTCTTTTGGAAGATTTTTATCATGTTCTATTTTTTTTCTCACCTTCGCTTGCTCACTCAGTTGCTCATCAATATTAAATTGCTTTATTTTTTCACGTAAGCGTAAAGTTCGATCCGTCGATTTGTCAATCACTGTTGAATTTTTATCTTTTTTTTGCGAAGCTTTTTTACTTGTTATACCTTTTGGTCTTACTTTCATCACATCTTGATGCTTTTGGGAATGCTCCCTGTCACTTCCGTGTTCCTTTGATTCATCATTGCTGTCGAACTTTAATGGCAGTAATTTTTTCATCATGTTCAACGTTTTTCCAGGACTATTTGGAAGTTGCTGAATGCCCTCGTCCAATTCTTTCACTTCTTTTGACTGATCTGCAATAGAAGAGCCATCAACAATTGTTGGTAATTGTTCGCTGTCGAATTTATTAATGGATTCTACCTTTTCTGAAGTCGTTCCTTCATTTTTCTCCTCTCTGGTGACATCAGAAACTGTCGTATCTGTAGGAAAAAATTCGTTAAAGTCTTTGATTTCCTCAATTTCCTCAATTTTGCTCGATTCAGATTGTTCAATTGGATGAATAGTTTCTGTTTCGCTTTTTTTTTCCTCTTCAGATGAATCCACAATTTTTTCCAATGATTTTTCTGATTTGTCGAAAATTTCATCATCATTTAAAGTTAATTTTTCGCCATATTCTTCGTGAATAGAAGTTTTTTTCATGTCATCAATAATTTCAATCACTTTAACGATTGTATCCAATGATTGTTTAGGAGTTTCAGCAATTTTATCGCTGTCTAAAATTATCTTATTATCAGATAAAGCTTCTTGCGGTATTATTTCAAGAACTTCATCATCATCAGGTGCGAACTCTTGTTCCGCACTGGATAATTCAAATTTATCGCCGGTGGATATATTATCCATATGTTCCATTCGCACTAAACGTCGGTGACGCGGTGTACCATAAGGTTGTGCGATAAATGCAGTTTGCGTTGATGATTCACTTGATACATCACTGTCATCCTCTAATATATCGAGATTTGTTTCATTTGATTCAGTAAATATCAAAGATGGCTCGTTAACTATTGTTTCACTCTTAATTATTTCCGGAGATTCTGATTTAAGAATAAAAATTTTTTCATCATTTATGAAGTTTGGGGGTTTTATTTCTGTATTTAATATCTGGGGTACTGATGTTGTTTCTTCTGTTTTTTCTGGTGATTTTATTTGGGATGTCTCAATTGTCTCATCAAGCGATTGTCTTCGTGGCGAGTTGAGGAAAGAAGTTTCTCGTGAAATAATAACGTGCGTTGGAGTCGATGAATGACTGTCATTTTGACTTGTTATTGATAATGTTTCTAATGCTGATTGTAAGTTTTCTTTCTGGGTCGATAAATCGTCAATTTTTTCTGGTATTTCTAATACGTCTACGACGATTTTTGATGAATTTTCTTCTGAAATATTGTTTATTTCTTTCTTGTCCGTAAATTTTTTCTGATCACTGGAATTAATTTCAGTTATGTCTTTTGTTGAATCAGATAATTCTGACGATATTTCTTCAATTTTTACATCAACCATCGGAGTTTGTATCTGATGGAGCGAAGAAAATTGATCATGAAATTCGGATGAAGTGTTCGGTGATATGATTGTTGACATTGTTTCCGAATACACTATTGGAAGTTTTTGGATGTCTTCAGATATTTTTTTTATAGACTTTTTTGGTGAATCTTCAGTGATTTCTTCTTTTTTTTCGAAAATTTCTTCCATCTCATTTTTGTCCTGTGATGAAATTAATTCTTGTTCAATTAATTTTATTTCTGATTTATCTTTTTCAATATCTTTTATCTCAGTACTGAGAATTTCGCCAAGTTTAGAATTTGATTCAACTATTTTTGTTTCATCTTCAATTTTTTTTATCAGCATATCTGGTACTTGAGTTAATTGTGTTACAATTTCAATTGGTTTTTCTTCTATGCTTTTTTCAGATTTTATTTTGTCCATCACCATTTCGGATTTTTGATTTATTTGCATGGTATTTTCTGTCAATTTTTCTGTCTTATCTTCAGTGTCAATAATTTTTATCGTGTATTCATCTGCTTGGATTTTTCGTGTTTCATTCTCTGCTAATTTTTCCATAGATTTTTCATCAGTTTCAATTATTTTTATTATCATATCCGGCGCTTCTATTATTTTTGTTGCACTTTCTGTTAATTTTTCCACAATTTTTTCTTCATCTTCAATTTTTTTTACCATAGTTTCCGGAATAGAAATTAATTCTTTAATTTTCGCAACTTCATCTTTCACTTCTACTTCAATCAATTCAGGTGATTCAATTGCCAATTGTTTGCCAAGTTTAATTAATTTAACAGGAGAAGAATTTTTCATTTTATTTAATATCTCAGGTGAACTTTTATTAATTATTGTTGAACTACGATCAGAATTATTATCTTCAACTGATTTTTCGTGTTCTGACGATTCAATTTTGCTTTTTTCTTTATTATCCGAATCGTCTTCAGATGTTATCAATTTTTTATTCAGCTTCGTCGATACTCTAATTGGTAAAATATTTTTTTTCCGTTTGCTCGTATCTGGTGCACGTCTGTCAATTATTTTTTTTCCATCTTTTACATCCACCGCTTTCTGTCGTTTAAATTGTCCCTGATTTGATTTAATATTTTTCAATAAATTCATATTTAATTTTTCGCCATCAATTACTTTACTAATTGATAATTTTTTCTTCGGTTTCTCCATCACGTCTTCATGCTCTGAACTCCCAGTACTGATGGGTAATTTTTTTCTATAATTTATCTTTGGCTTCTGCGTTTTGTCGCTCGAAAAACCGTCAATTTTTTCATCTTTCGATTGCTCTTTACTCAACGACGATTGAACATTTTTTTGATTTATCTTAGATCGTTTTGTTTTAATAATTTCAATTTTCTTATTTTTTTTACCACTATCATCGTGAATATTTTTATTTTCCTCATTCGAATCATTCGTCAATAATTTTCCAACTTCCGAGCTTTCTTCCTCGCTCTCTGGTACTTTTTTTCCAACTAATTTCGATAATTTTTTAGTCAATGAATTCATTTCTCGTTCTAATACCCGAAAACTCGGTTCATTAATTTTTTTCGTACGTTCACGCGATCTTTCCCGACTCTTATGCTCCTTAACATAATCACGTTTCACCATTTCTACCGACGATGATTCATCACGTCGAATTAAATCCTCTTCCCTCTTAGTTTCATAATGTGAATTTAAATTGTCAGCAAATCGTTGACCAACATTTGGTGGAGTATCAGCAGTTTCATCCAAAGAATCCGATATTTCTTTCAACACTTCAGGCTCAATCGACGATACTCTTCTTCCATCTTTCATATCCTTCATTTTTTTCCGCAATAAATTCGAACGTTTTTCGTATTGTCTTTCCTCCTCTCTAATTGGTGATTTCATCCATAAAGTTCTAATACGCTTTGGTTCACCATCGTATCTTTTCTTTGACTTTAATCGTCGTCGCATTTTTGCTTCCTCTTCCGATTCGTCATTATCACTACGACTGCGATTCTGCTGCTGAATTTGCTGGTGTAATTCAGTTTGAGTTGAAATTGTTTGATTTGTTTGCGTACCAGTTGCAACTTGTCCCGGTAAACTTTGTGTCTCTAAATAACTACCTGTATCTAAAACAATTCCGTTACCACCATTGGCACCTCCAATGCCACCACCACGATCGCGTTCCAATAACAAACGTGTAAGTAAAACATTTTGCCTTGCCAATTCCAAATCGTGTATTGAATAGTGTTGGGCATTAGCATCATTATTCAATTGATTTTCATCATTAATAGGCGATTTTTCATTTATTTTCATCATTGGCCCGTGAATTAATAATGTTTTAGCACTTAAATCGCGGCTAGTGTCTTTAATATCAGATCGAATTGATTTTTCGTATCCACCGTGGTCAATTATTAATCTCTGAACATCAGGACCAAGTTCCTCAATGTGTCGATGCTCCAATTTTTCTGGTATCAATAAAATTTCTTGCTGCTGCTGCTGCTGCTGCTGCTGTTGTTGCATTGCGATTTCACGTTGTCTTTGATGTGATTCCATACTCTGTCTTTCTAATTCTTGCATACTGCCATGACACTCTTGGGTATTGATACGTAATTTTTGATCCTCAATGAAACGACGCAATAAAATATCTTTGCCATCGATACGATGTACACTTGCTTGATCAATTATTATTTCAGGTTGATTCCGATGTTGATAATGATGATGATGATGAAGTGGCTGATGCATTGTTGCTGATGTTTCTTCAATGCCACGCGTTACTAATCGCATTACTTCTGCATTTCCTTCACGGTAATAATGATGATCTCGAATATTTTGATTGTCTTCACGTCTCTGAGGGTTATTGAATTTTTCCTGTCGCATTTGATTGATATTTGTCATGGAATATCCATGAATTCTTGATGGATCCATGTCCTCTATGAATAAACGATCGTGATCTCGTCGATTTCTCATTGGTTCAGTAACAAACATTGGTAATGGTGCATCTCGTAAACGAAGCGAATGAGTTTCATTTGGAATTTCACGTTCTTGATCAATTTCAATTCGTGTTACGTCACCAGGTAATGATGCAATGCCATAATTTTTAATATTACGACGATTAAATTGCCAATTGCGTGTGGGATCAGCACTCCATGCTTGCTTTTTTCTTGACCAAGTGGCTAATGTTATAAAAGGTTTGTGAGAAAAAAAAAACAATTATTTTATTGACATTTAAATTATTTTCAATTTAAATTTTTAAATATTACAGAATATAATTTTATTTTATTTTTAGTGGCTTACCGTTTGTTGTTATAGGATACTTTCGATGGATATTTCGTCGAGTGCGACTGTCTGAGTGGGCTATGAGTGTTTCTGAACTGTGAATACGTCGTTTACGTGGTGCCATGTAAAACGGACAAGTTGGACAAATGCAGCAGATAATTAATGCAATAATTGCCGCAAGCATTAATAATCCCAAAATTACTAGTAACCACGTGAGTAATTTATTTTCTGCTCTGTATACCGTCTGAAATAATATTCCACTATTTTTTTTATATTCATCAACTTTAATTTTTCCTTTAGGAAATATTTTTTTTTTTCTTATTTAAGAAGATCATAGAATATTATTAAAAAATTTTCTATCAACTAAAAATCATAATTATGAATTTGAAACTAAAAATTGTTTGCTATGATCTCCTTAATTGCATTTTATTCATTAATTTATTTGTTCATTTACTCATTTATTTATTTATTTTTTTCAATAGAAACAGAGTTAAATATTCTACTCACTACTTCTTCACTATGTACGGTTGTTATAGAATTATTGTTATTAATTGTCCCACCGTTACTGCGGGATTCGACGCCGTGAATTGTTCCATCATTTTTCATATCGTCATTTATAACACCAACCCCATTTGCCGCGAGTGCTGCGCGAATTTTTTCTATATCAACAAATGATGCGCCTGGTCCAGACTGTTCAACTCGTGCGACGACAATACTTCTGTCAATAAATTTCTCCATTTAAATTAAACATTCGTCAAGTAGTCAATTAAATTTATCGAGTGAATATTTAGAAAAAATAAATTAAATTTATTCACTAACCTCTTTCCAGAATCGGGACTTGGTAAATTATTTCCTGAATTATTTGATATGTTTTCTTGCGAAGTATAAGGACGAATATCTTGAACAGTTATTCGTCCACCGGTAATTGTTGCTAAAGTTTGTGCTGTTTTAATTGGATCTGGATTTTCACCAGGCACTACAAACATTACAATTCGTGCTGCGGCCGCTGGGCTTTGTAGAATATTAACTCGAGTTGTGCTTGATAAGTGTGGAACGCCTAAAATTAAATCGCAATCAAGAAAAAAATAATAAAAATAAATAAACCAAGAAGAAAATTAGTGGAAAATATTATAAAATATAATGGAAATTTACCTAAATCATAAGCTCTGGCTGTTAATGTAAATAGAATATTTTTTTCTTCTCTTTTTCGTCTGATAAATTTCGTATCATTTAATTTATTTGTAATATTCGTATTATCATTATAAAACGTCGAATTATTTGATATTGTTGATACAACAATTGATTTAATTGTTGTAAAAGTTTTTTCGGTAGTTTCTTCTTGTATATACCCATATATTTTTTTATATTTCGTTGCGAATCTTTGATATGGATTATGTCGAATATTACGAATTTTCGTTATTTGTTCACGTATAAATAATTCACCAGTTGTATTGTCTAATACAAATTTATTATCATAATTCCCATGGACAAGCTCGTATCGTATTTGATTATTCGGTGGCTCCGAGTCGTTGTCAAATGCCTAAATAAATAATTTAATTTATTTATTTATCGATTAAAGACTAATTAAATAATTAGACAACGATCACAAACTTACTTTTATAATTGCTGGCATTGTAAAATTCGTTAAATTATCATTTAATGTAAATTCATACGTGTCTTTTTCGAAAATCGGAGCGTTGTCATTGACATCTAATAGATTAATTATTAATGGAACAATTCCATTGAGACCTTGGCCATTTTCATCACGAGCTTCGATTGACAATTGTAGCTGTGATGTTATTTCACGATCTAAAATAGATGAACCCATTGCAACTGTTATTACACCGGTATATGGATCTATTGCAAATGCCTCGTTGCCTGGACCGGTTATTTTTGTATATTGAATTTTGCCAAATAATCCAGTGTCTTTATCAGTAGCGTGCACTTGAATAACTCGAGTCCCAGCAGTTATATTTTCCGATAGCGTTACTTGATATGATTTTTCATCAAACTCTGGTGGATTATCATTGATATCACGAAGAAATATTGTTACAGGAACTGTTGTTGATAAATTTGTTGCTGGTCCAACCTCCTGAGCAATAATCTAAATAATATAATTTTAATTATTTTTTTTTATTGAAAAATAATAATTTAATAATTAAATTTATTTTTTCTTTTTTAATTATTTTGTGAATAATTTGATAAAATTCCGAGGAATATTTATAAGTCGAGTGATTTTATTTACAATTATTATTCACAAAAATATTTATTAAAAAGCGAAAATTTTTTTTTTTTATTTTATACTTGAAATTTTTTTCTCACCTTCAATCGAAGACTTTTATATTTTTCATAATCAATCAGTGTATTGTCTCGTACAGTTAATATAAAATTAGCTGTGCGTTCAGCAACAGTTGGACCAATTTCAAATGTTCCATTATTATTATCTAATTTTAATGCAAAAACGCCGGCTTTTCCAATGTCTTCATCATGAACTTTTGTTATATAAGGCTCATTAAATATCACAGACGATCCAAGCTCAGTATTTTCATCCATCCATGCAACATAACTTGAATGAAAACAATGAAAAAAAAAAAAGAAAAAATTATTTTATATTTAATTTAAAATTTAATAAATAAAATTTATTTTATATATTTAATATTAGGTACCAACTTATCATTCTCAAAATACGGTGGACTATTTCCTGGTTCACCAAGCAATAAACCAACTTCAACGACTGTTGCTTGTGCCGGTGGTTCGTCAGTTGAACGACGAATTTCCTCAGCAACAACACTCAAAACAATTGGCGCACCAACGTGAGTTATTTGCGTCAATTGCTCTAATGGTCGTGCTAAAATAATTTCCCCTACATCGAAAAAACAATTTTAATATCAACGCACATAAATATATATCAAAGCACAAATATTCTAATAGAATAAAATAAAATAATTATTCAGAGAAAAATAATATTTCCTATGAATAATACATTAATTTAGCCTATAAGTAATTCTCTATGCAAAGTAATTTAATTCATCATTATAAATATGAATTGTATGAATAAATACTTTCTCTAAATGTTAATGTAGAAAAGGATTTATCTACGTCTATTTTACATATCAATACACGGAGGGGCTTCCATAGAGTAAATAAAGGAGCTTTGTGAAATGTTAGATGGTAATATTAAATTTATTTGAGAATTTGTATAGTGGTAGTTGTAGTGTAGGTGGCCGTGATATTGCATGACGCTGATAACGTGAGATTAGAATCGTGGCAAAAGTTCTCGGGGTTTCAAGGAGGAATATATAAGTACATGTATATAGAGAAAAGGCAACTGACCATAAATGAAATCGATAAAACTCGTCCAACAATCATGAGCCACGCGGAGACTTAATAATTATTTTTATTTTTTATTTTTTTATTTTTTTTACTGTTTGGTATTCTCTAATCTATTATGAGCCTTTATAATATTTGTGAGTCATTGCTGATCTCGAGTTATAAATGTTTAAGTTAATTACAAAAGGCATGTAATGATAAAAAAAAAAAAAAAAGAATTATTGTCAAGTGTGATTTTGAGGGGATAATTTTTTTTTTTTGACTCACCGGTTGACTCGGATATGTTGAAAAATGGTGTGAATGGATTACCCTCTGACACCAGGCCATAAGTGACTTCACGTGGCACACCCTTATCACCGTCCTCAGCATGAACTCTTAAAATTACGTCACCCTGATTGATGACGAGTGAGCAATAAGTTGAAGAAAATTATAGGTTTTAGTTTTATTATTGGTTGTAATGATTTTTTAATAATTGTGTACGTGTATGAGTTGGCTTTTTTTTTGGGTTGATTTATATTAAAAGAATTTATTTATTTTTTTATTTTTTTAATTACGTACAGTTTGAATGGTGTTGTTGATTTTTGTTAATGGCGGTGCTGATGTAAAAATTGGTGGCACATCTTGCACGTCTTTGACGATTACTACTAAATGTAAGCCTGCAATATTTCTCGTGTCCTTTTTCGGATCAGTATATGGATCCTGAATTTGAATGATAAAAAAATAAATTACAACATTTTATATTAATTTTAAACAGTAGAAAATTTGAGAATTTTTTTTTCATTCTGTTTTTGGGTTTATTTAGTTTTTTTATTTTTTTTCATGGCTTTGAAATGTATGTAAATAAAATTATTTTATAGCATGGCACTGAAAGTATATTTACGATTTTTGAAATAAAGTCAAGGCTTTGTATTTTATTTTTCTTAGGTGTTCGTGAACTTTCCACAGGGAATGTAAATTTTTTTTTTTTTTTCTTGTCGTGATTTTTTGTAAAGCTTTTTAGTGTGAAATAATTCGGAAATATGTGATGTAGAATGTGATAAAAATATAAAAATGTGGTAGATGCAAAGATACAGTAGGTAAATGAGAGAATACATTTAAAAATTTTATTTACAAAAATATAAAGTAAATGAATGAGTTTATAGAAATGTATTTTATCTTTAGTGGAATTTTTTGCTCCAGCAATAATACAAAGAGCTGTGGAATAAAATTTTTTATTGTATTGTGAGAGTGTAATTGTGTTGTGATTCATAAAAAAAATAAAAGCATAAAATTTATTCGTTGAAAAATTTTTATGCAGTGATATATTTTTTTTTTTTTTAGTTCTCTCAAATATGGAATATAAAATACAAATGATAAATAAATAAATAAATAAATAAATGCACAGAATAATAAATAAGTAAATGATATAATTAAATATATAGTGTGAGTGATTTTATTAAAATAAAATATTTTACAAGTGAGTTCCCATTGTGTGTTGTCATAATAAAATTTCTCAGTATACTAAGGTGAATTTATTTTACTTCGCGAATGGAAAATTTCGAATTAAATGATGTCATTATTATCGGGTTCGCTTTATTTCGCTTGTGAATTATTCGTAAACAAACCGCGAGGAATTATACACGTCTGAACACGTCTATTATAATTTATTTCGTCAGTTCAATTTTATCCGAGTACAGTAAAGGTACGCGAGTGTGATAAAATATTTTTTCTCGTTTTTATTAAAGTGACATTATATTATTAGTTTAATATTATTAAGTTTTATATGCTTGTGATGTTTGTGAGTGTATTTTCAATCCTATAAGAAGTGTGATTGTGTTGGTGATTCATAAAAAAATAAAAGCATAAAATTTATTTGTTGAAAATTTTTATGCAGTGAAATATTTTTTTTTTTTAGTTCTCTCAAATATGGAATATAAAATACAAATGATAAATAAATAAATAAATAAATTAATGAGTGAATAAACAAATAAGTGAATGAAATAAAAAATAAATAAACAAGTGAATAAAATAATTAATAAATAATAAATAAAATAAATTAAATAATAAAATATATTGTGCGAGTGTTTTTAATAATATAAAATAATTTACAAGTGAGCTCCTGTTGTGATGATGTCCATCAACATTCAGCTGATATTCATCAATGGTGAGTCAAAATATTTATAAATTTTATTTCCATTATAAATTTATAAAATTAAATCAACAATTATATTCCCAAAATAAATTTTATCGTTATAAAAAAAAAATGTGGGGTGATAAAATTAATTACAAAAGATTAATTACTACCTATTTACCCTACTGAATTTTTTTTCTTTCACATAAATAAATTTTTTTTATTCATTAAATCATTTTATTATTCATACCGTCGCGTACATGGTGAGAGTATACATCGATTGCGTTTCAAAATCCAATTCTCCAATTAAAGTAATCATTCCCCGAGTGTGCGTTGGAGTTTGTCGTTGTTGTATAGTAAATAATTCTTTAGGTTGCTGAGGGGAAAAAAAAAAAAAATTAACAAAAGCGAATTAATAATTATTTAATTTTTCTAAAAATCAAAATTAATTTTTATTCAATCTCACAAACATACCCACAACTCAATGTACACTGGTTTTCCACTCCAGGGATTTGATTTAACTAAAATATAATCAAGTTCCTTACCAGGTTTAGCATCCTAGATAAATAAAAAAAAAAAATATAAAATAATATTTCATTATGTAAATTAAATTAATGTAAATAGAAATAATTTATTTATTAAATTTCTTTCACCTCTGGCACCATTATAAGCGCGGGTATATGGGGAAATATTAAATCTCGTGGTGTTGTTGCATTTGTCACTGATATAGTAGCTTGCATAGAATTATAATCGCCTTTTGAGTCTCTTACACGTACCGCAAAATCATGTAAACGTCCAGGTATTAATCGTCGTATTAAAATAACATTTGCTTGACAAACTTTATTATATAATGTGCATGGTAAATTATCAATTCGTACAACTGGTGAAACAGTGGCAGTGATATCAAATATTAGTGGAAAATCTGCATCTTGATCAGTTGCACGTAAACGAAATATTACTGAATCAACTTCAGCATCAGCTGGCACTAATACCATTCCCATATCTGTTGACGTATCGAATCGTGGTCGTGCACTTTTTGTACCCGTTATGATTATAAATAAATAATAGATCCATGCTTTTAACCATCGTTGTGAGGTCATTCTGAAATTAATATATTTTTTATATTTATTTAATTAATCTTTAGAATAATATTAAATTCATGAAAATTATTTTATATATTTTATTTCAATTGACTTATTGTGGTTTATTATTAATTATTCTTATCAATTTTGTTGCGTGATAGAGCAAGTGAATGTGTTAAGACTCTTCAAGTGCTGTTTGTATCTAACAATACATTGCAATACATCGGGTAATTGAAGTAGAATTTTATTTTTAAAATAAATACACATAAAAAAATTTTTATCTTTAGTTAATATTTCAAATAAGGGTTTTTATTTATTTTTTATTAAATATTTTATGTTTTAAAATAAAATAAATTAATAGACTGATAAATATGTTTGATTATTATTATTTTTTTGATTGAATAAAATTATTAATTGATCAAATTATTAATTAAATAAAAATATAATTGAAGAAGATAAATTAATTTTTTTAGTGAGTAAAACATTTTTTTTTAAAGACTGTGAAAGTTTTTTATGCATTAGCTTTGTGGAATAATATTTTTATAGGGGAAATAAAATAGTCAGGGATAGATTAGTCGTTGATATATTTTTTTTAATTTCTCTAGTTTCATAGATGAATTTTTTTTTAATATATGGACACAGACTGAGTTGACCATATTGAGGTCATTGATCCACTTAAATGGTCGTCGACATTTCTAACCGACCATTACACAAACACAGGACGAAATGAATCGATATCGTATAGTTTATTTGAATATGTATGTCCTTATAAAATAAGCGGTTAGATCATTCCATGGTGTATGTTTAATTAATTTCGTAATAATTACTACGAGTGTTTTATAGTTAAATTTATGTTTGAAGAAAAAAAAAGAATGAGAAAAAATTTATTTTTTCTGGTAATTTATTTAAAGGTTTATTTTGTTAACTGGCATATGTCGGAAAAAATATTGAATAAGGTATTTACTGGTATAATGTTTTGGATTTATAAAAATCGATTTTATAATCAAGAAAAAGATGAAAAAAAATTATTAAATTGAATATTTATTGTGTAAATTTTTATCTAGATTTTAATCTATTTTGTTTTATGCTCTTACAAAGTCACGGTGAACAAATGAAATATTGAATTCAACGTATAATCATGTTATAGAGAGTGAAAATCAATTTAATTTGCCCTAAATAATGAAAAAATATTTTTGAAAAAAAATATATATTTTATTCATATTTAAAATATTGAGAAAAAAAATTTTTTTTTTATTATTATAAATGCAACTGAATCAGAAACTTTGATCGCTTTTTTTCAACGAATTAAATTTAATTCTAGTCCACGTGGTTGATATTTTAAAATCGGTGCGTGACTATATACTCGTAAGTAAACAAATTGTAAGATTTCTTTGGATAATTAGGTCAAATTATGCCCCTTCACTTCTCGATTATCTGTTTATCGAATCATTGTGCTTCACTTGAACTCTATCACCTGATAGTGTAAACATTATTTTCTATTGCAGAGTTGGCAATTATTTTTTCTCAAACAAAATCAGCATTCAAAAAGAGAAGTGTTGGAGAGAAAAAAAAAAGTATTGAAAGAAAGAGAGAAAAAAAAATAATAACATGACCTCTTTTTTTATTTTATGCTTTTTTTTTTCCCCCCATTTTTACCCTCATGACATAAATACTAAAACTGCAATTCCATCTTGATTATAATATTTCAAAGCAATAGCAAATGTTTATAATGTTTCGGAATATGAATTAAATAATTTTGTGTGTCAACTAAACAAATGAAAAAAAAAAAAAAATAAAAAATAATAAAATAGTCTGACACCTTATTGAGACAGTTATTAACTGGTCACACACGCACATCCATTATCATTACTCATATCTGTCCTAGTGTACATGTGACAAAAGTAGGACGATTTAATATCTCATAACTGGTGCAACTATTTACTTTTTTTCATCAGTATGCAATTGTTATATATTTAAAAAAATGAGTAAAAAAAAAAAACGTGCTAGATTTTTCTGCAAATATATATTTTTATGAAGATATTAGGTATACTGAAAAGAAATAAAAAAAATAAACAGAGCCACTAGATATATATTATTTTTATAATAATATTTAAGGTAAATATTTAATTCAAAGAAAAATTAATTATTCTTATACGATAATAATTTATTTTATTTATTATACATATTAGAATTGAGAAAACTTACCTGCTTAAAGTCATTTAAAAATTTAATTTTATCCCATAAGACATGACGTTGGCGCGCATTGCAATTTTAAAATTATTTATCGTATAATTTTCACCTATGCACTTGAATATGATAACAATAATAGTGATGATTATGAGAAAAAGCACTTCACTTGATCGATCGAGTGAATTGTTGGTTTGTTTAGATGAATAAAAAAAACAATCAAATTGATTGCACATGTATCCAATCATATCTTTCATCGAAAAATTGTTTCAGACATCACATTATTTCTCAAAGTGATAACAAATAATTAATAGAACTTTCAATCTATTTATTTACTCTATCATTTTATTTTATCGTTATTAACAATAGAAACAAAATTATCACGTCATAAATTATATTAAAATTCTTCACAGTGTCACAGGATATTTTTTTTCTTACGTTTTTTCGAATTGAAAAATAACACTTTGTGCTCTGCACGTGGTCGTAAAGAACGCGCCGAGGCATGTGAAGGGGTTGTCCGCAGTGTTCGACTTGATCACCCCCCTTTCTCGACGTTAACCAAACGCCAGGCGTCGTCACGTGGACGTAACGTCACGTCAAGCTAGTTGGAAATTGCTTTTAGGAGGGGAATTATAAACCAATAGTGGTGTGATGGTGGTTAACCACCTTTAGATCAACAAAAATTTGTAGTAGTACATTGCTGGTGGGGTTGACGGGTTCAATTTAGTTATACTCATGATAGTCATGATGATGATGATGATGATGATGATGATGATGGAAATGAAATCTAATTACTTTCATTATTAATATAATTCCAAATAAAATAAATTTAATCAGATAAAATTACGTTGAATTGATAATTAAAATACATCAAGTTTATTCTGTTCTATTTTATTTATTCTGATTATTAACTATGTAGAACACGAAGAATATGTTAAACATATGAAATAAAAATGTAGATATATTGCAGTCATTTTGGAATATTAAATATTTTAGAATAATAAATTATTTGAGCTGGATTAAATTAATCTGAAAAATTTTATTATTTTTGTTAGGAATAGAATTAATATTAATAATATTATTTGTTGGGTTTGAAGGTCCTAACTTATGAAACCTGATCGAAAATCAATGAAACAAAGCATGAGTTTACATGTATGTGACCTGATGCGTAGGGTATGATGACTCAGACTTGATAGTTTCGTTGATTTACATTATATATTTGTGAATTTGTGTATGTTTATGTACGTGTGAATGTTTGTGAATAACCTAGGTACTTTATGATAGCAATAAGGACGATAGGGCGTTGTGTATTAATGTAGTTTAAAAGAAATTACGTGATTTATATATGAGGAAGTGAATTTGGATAGTAAAAAATGATGATCGTTGTACAACTATTGCCAATACTCTGCTTGCATTTTTATTTATAAGATTGAAACAATTAATTAAAATCATGATATTGTTTTAATTTATTATAAAGTATATATTTTTAAAAACAGATAAAATTTTTAAGTAGAATATAATAATTAATGAGTTTAAAGGATATATAGGAAAATTAAAGAGTAAGTAAAAGGAAAGTGGATATTATGCGTGAACTATTTATTTGAGACATTAAAGTGGTTTATTTTAAAGATGGTGAATAGTTTATTGCTTTAGTATTGTGAGGTTGGGTCACTACTTATATTACTGTTGGGGTTTTTATTCTTAGCATGAGAATGGGAGGTTTGTGACTACTTGACCGGTGGGCTCTTAGTTACCCTTCATGAATTACCATAAGGCTCTGCACGCGAGGCCGATGTCCAGGAAGACGATAAGAGAAATAAGGTAGAATTCTAGAGAGTGTGTAGCAGTGTATAGGTTGCTTTTCATTTTTTTTTTTTTTTTTTACCTTTCTTCATGTGTTCCATTTCGTTGTTATTAGCAAAATTCAAGTTTCTATATTGAACATTGTATTGTGAGAATGAGGTTAATATATTTGTAAGCCACAGAGTTTTGGTAGGAATATAAATTTCATTGTGTATTTTAGTTATTTGTTAGTGGGAAATTTTTATGAATTATGATTTAGGGTTTTTCTTTTCTTTTCTTATTTGATCTTGGAATTTTTTTGGTCAATTGTTGAATGGCGTGTTTATTAACGCTTGATATCGTGCTAGAAATATCGCTATTAATGTTGAGAACAATTGGGGCGTGATTGAACTGTCAAGATTGGTATTTGTAATTTTTATATTTCATGCAGCCGTTAAATTTTTAATGATTAAAGACGATTGTTATTTTAAAAATAATATACGATATAGATTAATTGTGTGAAAAGAATAAAGGAGTGTGATGGTTATTTTCAGAATTTCTTTCATGATAGTTGTAACTGAAAGATGTTTAAATGACCTCTTTTATTTTTATGTTGCGTGTGTGTTAAATCAGTCATGCGACATTTAACATTTATCACGGGAATTAGATTATGTGCATTGCGTTGATTTGTTTTTTCGTTGAATTATATATTTTTTAATAATTCAATAATGGATATATATTTTTGAACAATTGTTTATTCATTTTTTCACATATATCTGTAAAAAATCATGTACAAAATTTTTTTTGTTACATCAACGTAAAATTCTGTACCTGGAGAGAATTTTCACGTTTGTTTTTGTCATTTTTTTCTTCACTTTTTCACTTTATAAATAGATAATTATGTGATACGAATAATTAAATATTATCCGGTAATATTAATAAATATTTTGTGGCATCTCGAAGATGTTTGCATAAATAAATATCAAGTATAAAAAAAAATTGTAGACTTTAACTATTTACAAATTAATTCATGGTAGTGATTTTTTTTTTTTTTTATAGCTCGGTTGTTTCTACTTTTTTTCCATAGGGATTTTGATTCAGCGCCAAATTTTGATGGTGGTATACCGGTGATTCTGTCGTGGACACATTTTGGTTATCGGTAATAGTTTCAACACTACGAATAGAAAAGACAAAAATTGAATTTATTTATTTCATGATGATTTTAATGAATAAACAAATAATGTCGCAAACCTGGTGATCGAATCAGGTCCTGGTCGATTGCAAAATGGATCATCATTGGTGTTAGTACGATCATCTGAACTTGTTTGATTAACAGTTTGTTCATTATTTAATGCATTTTCATCCAATGAATCCGGATCTGATGTGTGACTAAACGATTCATCATTTTTGAACCATTCATTTTCATATGCATGCATCCAAATTGGATTGGATCCTTCTACACTGTGTTTATTTGTGTTTGGAACACGTCCGGGACCACGAATATATTCCGAGTCAGTTGTATTAAATGGTGATGCATTGGCAGCTTTAAGTTGTCTTTGGAATGAAGCTCTTTGTGATAGACATAGGGCAATGCACAAAATTAATAGTGCGCCCAAGAATAATGTCAATGCTAGAAGCCAAAATGTCGTTCCAGCTTGTTCGTATTGAACAATTGATTCTGATTCAGCAGGTTGTGTGTCCAACACATTGAAATCTTTGAATAAATTATCTAATTTTTCGATATTTCTATCAACAAGTTCAAGAACTTGAGACACATCGAGTATTGAATTGTCACGACGATTTACCAAATGAAGATATAAATCTGTTCGCGTTCGGTCAACGGATCCATCGTCATTTTCGTGAACTTTATATTCATCAACATTTACAATTGCTCCCGTTACATTTCCAAGAATTCTAAAATATTTTCCATATTATTTATTTTTTATTGTGGTGTAATTTATAAAAAAAAAAATATATATATAATCTTCTACTTACTCTCGAAAATTGTCAATTCTATTTCGTACTTCAGGTGGATGTTGACGTAGTACAAATCTAACTCGTTGATCTTCACGCAATAGATAAATAAAAATTCGGGTTGTGTCTTGCAAACCACCTGTGTCATTAGCAAGTACCATAAAATCAAAGTAGCCTTTCATTCTTGGCTGTGGGTCAAAGTTCAAAGTAACTGCACCGGTAATTTTATCCACGAGGAAAGGTTGAATGTTCATGTCGTCAAGACCTTCGGTCAATGTCATGTGGACTTTGCCAACTTGATAATAATTCACTGCTGCATTGTCGCCATCATCGAGATCGATAGCCTAGAAAAGACATTGAACGATAAAATACTCAGATTTATTTAATTATTTTTTATCTGTAAAATAACTCACCTTAATATGCATAACTTCAGCCCCAAAATCAGCTTCAGTTGTCACACCACCTGTGAAGACTTTGCTAATAAATCTTGGAGGGTTATCATTTATATCACTGACATTAATGACAACTTTTAATAGTGTATCGTCAGTTTCATTAAATAAATTTTCATCAGCTGGAGTGTTGGTGCAGTCTTCTGTAGCTTTGATTAGCAATAAATGTTCTTCTTGCATTTCCCTGTCTAATGTTTTATTTACCGTTAGCTTATGATCGAAAATATTGATAGTAAAATATCCATCGTCATTTCCACCGACAATAAAATAGCAAACTTGTGTTGGCGGGTCATCTAAATCATCCACTTCATCTCTGTCAATTGTTTCAGGTAGTAAAATTGATTCTGCTCCGGGTAATTTTTCTTCTGTAAATGCTACCGAAAATATGTCAACTAAAAATTGCGGCTCGTAATCATTTATATTGCGCACGTAAATTATCAAATCCAAGTCAGTACTAAGAGGTGTCGGTGTACCAAGATCGTAAGCTTCAACGCGAATCTGAGAATTAAAAGTTCGTTTAGTTGTTGCATCTTTTATAAATTTTTCAATTAAGAAATCGATAATATTTACCTCATACATCTTTTGAGTTTCTCGATCTAATGGCTGTTTTAATGTAATAACTCCTGTTTTGTCATCGATGTGAAAGGTTCTCCAGTGACCGGCTAAATCCTGCTTCAGTCGGTAATGTACTTCACCATTCAATCCAGTGTCGGCGTCTTTTGCCTCTACTTGTATTATTGACGATCCCACAGTAACATTTTCAGGCACACGTATTGTTGTATTGTGCTGTGGATTCAATAGTACTGGTGGATTATCATTGTAATCTGTTACACATATGTCCAGATATTTTCTATCAACATTTTCCGGTGATCCAAGATCACGAGCCTCTAAATTTATTGAATAATTTCCAAATTTTCCTCTCAATGATCCAATTGCTTTTATTTTTGCTGTCCAATAGTCAGTTTGTTCTAGAATAAATAATCCCATTTCATTGCCAGTTATAATACGAAACATCACTTGACCATTTGGTGTCGCTGGATTATCATTATCGTTTGCTTTTACAACAGCTATTGGATCTCGAGCATCGTGAAATTCTGAAATAGTAACGCACTCTTCAGGCAATTCAATCTTTGGTGAATTATCATTAACATCTTCAACTATTATTTCTAATTGTTTAAATGCATTTCTCGATTCGCCTGCAGTGTAACCAAATTGATAATTGTCCCACGCTTCAATTATTAGAATATAACTACTTTTTAATTCCCAATCAATTGTATCGACGATTGTTAAAGCTCCTGTTTCTGGATGAATTGCAAAGTTTCCCTGTGATGACATACGATCTAAAAGATAAGTTATTTTACCATAATCGCTACTGTCAGGATCTCTTGCCTCGATTACAGCAATTTCTGTACCAATTTTCGAATTTTCCAATACGGTGATATTATTGATGTCAGATATAAAGTAAGGATTATTATCATTTTCATCCAATACTTGTATATACACCTCAGAAAGACTTGATCTTGGTGGAATACCTGAATCTGTTGCTCGAACTGTTAAATTCAACCATGAATATAATTCTCTATCAATTTTATTTGACACAACCATTTCACCAGTTTCTGCGTCTAAATGAACTAAATTTGAAATTTCTTCGGGACTCTCTAATGAATAAGTGATGGTACGATTTTTATCCGCATCATTAGCAACAATACTTGCAATGTGAGCACCAATTTTACTGTTCTCAGTGACGGATCTTCTGTAGAATGGTCGTCGAAATTTTGGATTATTGTCATTTTCATCTTCAATTATAATATTTAATGTGGCAGACGCAGTTTGAATTCCTTTGACGGCAGCCAAGTCTTCAACAATAAGCCCTAATTTTATTGTTTCCACATATTCTCGATCTAGAAGATGCACAACGCGTAGTAAACCGTCCAAAGCATTGAGTTCAAGTGCAGCTAGATAATCATACTCTTGAATTCGTATTAAAGTACCTTCTTCATTACGAGCTTCTGATGAATTTTGATCTATTCGATAGCGTAATATTGGCGCCATATCTGGATCATTGGCGGTGATTCTATGAACATAAGCACCAACTTGAGTATTTTCTCTTATTGAAACTGTTCCAGGATCAATAAAAACTGGAGGTTTATTGTTGACATCGATAATTGTGATATTGACTAGAACTTCAGCGGATCTTTGAATTTCAGTTCCGCTATCAATTGCCACAACGTTTAAAATATATTTCGTTCTCTTTGGTGAGGTCAAATCTGGATCTAAATTAGATCCAGGCGCTACGCGAATTAATCCTGTTTCTGGACTAATGACAAACTTATCACCAGCACCATTTTGAATACGGTATACTAATTTATTGTTTGGTGAAGACAAATCTCTGTCCCATGCTTTTACTTGGAGTATATTTGTACCGCCACTGAGATCCTCGGGAATATTTTTTTGATATAATGTTCGCTCAAACATGGGTTCATTGTCATTAACATCTTTCAAATAAATTGTTAGAGGTACATCAGTGCTAAGACTTGGTATTCCCATGTCTCTGGCACGAACAGTCAATTTTAATGGACGAATGAACATTTCCCGATGACCTTGGATCATTGGTAATGCTTCATAATCCATTGGTGATGAAGGTTTAACGTTTCCCCGTTCAGGATCAATGGTGAAATTCCGTGAAAATTCACTTGATACTAATGAGTAAATAATTTGACTGTTTTTTGTTCCATTTAAATCAATATCGAATGCTTCAACGATTAGTGGTAATTCGAATTCTCCTTTATTTTCCAATAACACTGCTTCGTATTTATTCTGAAGGAATATCGGAGGATTATCATTAACGTCTTCAATATTTATTACTAATTGAGCTGTATTGCGGTTTCCTTTACCAAGATCATCACGTGCCTCTACCGTGAGATAATGTCGTGCAACCAATTCACGATCGAAACTTGGTCCCGTTTGTTTTACAGTAATAACACCTGATGTTGCATTTAACTTGAGAGCATAAGCAATACTTCCACCTAAATTGGTGTATTTAATTCCAGAACTTCCATAGTTGCCGCTATCATTGTCTATCGCTTGAACCCAAGCGACTGTTGTACCAATAGGACAATTCTCCGGTATGTTAACTTCGTATACAGTCTTTGTAAATTCAGGATAATTATCATTTTGGTCTTTAATGTATACGGTGACCGGAACGACACTAAACTTTGGTTGAAAGGGCACTATTTCTTTTACAATAAGAGTAAAATTAATCGTCGTTCTTTGTTCAAAGTCTAATTCAATAGAATTTTTCACACGAATTAAAAATGGCGCTTCATTAATTCCACGCGATGGTGTTACGTCAAACAATCCATCATCGCCATCGATAAACATCGTAAATGTTCCATTACTTCCTAAATCATGATCATATATTTCTGGTATAGAGTCACCGATAAAATTTACTGGAGTATTTTGTGGCGCATTTTCATTAATTTCAGCAATATAATGATCACTTCGAAATCTCGGTGTTTCGTCATTGACATCTGTAAGAATGATAGTTACTTCAGTGGTAACTGACGGCGTTGGTGTAATCTTTGAAATTTCCTTGACAGTTATTTCCAATACAAAAGTGCCATCACTATTGTCATCAGCCTCTCGATCTAATTGTCCACGTGTAAAAACAAGACCGCTGTTGGCGTCAATGTCAAACAAATATCTCGGTCCTTGAGTAATGCTATAGGACACTTTATTGTTTATTCCTTTGTCACCGTCAATAGCTCGAACTATAATTTAACCAAATAAAAAAAATATAAAATTGTAAAAACAATTTATTTCTGCATTATAACTCAATGTTCATCAAACCTTGAAGAACGGAAGTTCCAATCTTGGCATTTTCGCTAATTCTGGCAACTGGAGTCATGGCAATGAACTCTGGTGGTTGATCTTCAATATCCTGGACTTTAACTAAAATAGCACTAGTTCCAGTATTCACCTGTGCAACGAAGAAAAATTTTTTAAATGAAAGTAGAAAGAAGAAAAAAATAAATGAAGTATCGAAGAATGTCTTTTGAATCATTTAGAAATCCAAAGAATTTACCTTTCCATTAATAGCACGATCTACAGCAAGAAGTCTTAGCTGATAGAGATATTTTTTTTCATAATCCAATTTACCAACTAAACGTATAACACCTTTACCACCGACAGTGGAGATTGAGAATACGTCATTATCTCCATCAAGCTCTTGAAGTTGATAAACAACTTGGCCATGAGCGCCTTCATCAGCGTCAGTGGCCTCGACAGTGGTCAATATACCTGCACCTGAATCTTCTTTTACAGTCAAGGTGGTTGGATGAGGCCGGAAGACTGGCACATTATCGTTAATATCCTCCACAAGTAGAAGAAGACTTTGCGTGATAAAATTACCATCACCTAATTTACCATCAGTCAGCGTCAATACTATTGCGTACTCATCACGAATCTGAAAATTCCATTTATTCAAATTGATACATACACATGTTTCATTATACATTTTATATAAATCTATATATTTTCTCCGATTTATTCGTTTCACTTGGTTGGACTTAATGGCCCCCTTTTATTCTTCTCATTCGAGTTTCACTTTAATGTACTTGACAATGTTATTACGATGTTACATTAACTGAGAGGCGATTCGAGTCGCGGTGTGGCTAAAGTTGCCAGTAGTCCAAGCGTGACGGTCACGATGCACCTTGTGAACGGAGGAAAGTATAATTGTGCGAGAAGAAAAAGAAGAACAAGAAAGAGGATAACATTTGTCCGAATGGTCCCTTTTACGCTAGGCTAAATTCTTGCGTGAGCAGCGCTTGGCTCATAGGAACATGGAATAGCGCTCGCGCGAGTAATTGATGTTGGCAAAAGGAGAGTTACACTATAAGTCAACGTGGAATTTTTATCATATCATATATAAACAATGGCTATACAAACAATTGTTATTTATCGAACCAAGGAGTGAATAGACATTTTGACTTTAATTTCATTTTAGTTATTTAAGTTGGGTGACGAGTAATTTACCTCTCTATCAAGTAATTTGTTCAGGTACACATTTGCCTCTTGGCTACCGAAGTTCTCCACTAGAATTATGTCTGATCCAGGTTGATCTTTAACTCCAAATGTTAAATTATCTCCATCGGGATCGATTCCACGAAGTCGGTATATTAAACTTCCTGAAGATAAAGGAAATGATTTGTTCACATGATGACGCTATTTATTTTCAACAATTAATTGCGCAATTATTGGAAATTCCATTTGCTTACCGACTGGTGTTTCGGGATCTTCTTTCAATCTGACGACAATCTCGGTTTGACCGTTTATGAGGAATTGCGGTGGATGATTTCTTGCAATACATGGAGACACAATGAAAATAAATATTAACACTGTTTTACATATGTTCAATTGTTTCAATCGGATCCACCTCGACGACTCATACAGTCGTAATGGCTTTGTTTTCCACCAGATCATTTCGTAATCCAATGATTAGTATTAATCATTGACATAATTTCTATCATCTGCCATTTTTTTTTTTAATTTAAATTGAAATAATTTATGTTTTCTTTTGATTGATCCATGCAAGATGAAAATTTAACACTGCACTATGTTGTTAATGTGCAAAAGCAACACTTTCATTTAGTATTGGGTGAAGAGAATTGTATTAAGGAGAAGCAGTTTGTTGAATTACTGATTAATTAGTTGTGGCTGAGTTGTGGTCAATTAGTCAGGAAACTTGACGTGATTCCCATGGTTCCGCGTGGCTTCATTATCTCCACCTGAAAGAACGTTAATGATTGCAATGAAACTGGGCCGGAATTATTATGATTCTTTTTCCTTTTTCAACATTAGCATTATTCATTCATTCATCCATTCGTGTCATTATAATGTTGTAATATTTAAAATAATTTTTTTTTTCCCATTGCAAATAAATAGAAATATATTTTTATTTTTTTTTTTTTCCACCTGCGAAATAATTTTTCAGTAATTGATCAATTTAATAGCTATTAAATAAATTGCGTTAGAAAAATATGTATCGAAATAAGCCGTTATTTAAAAACAAAATTGTTCGCAATCACAAGCGTGAAGTGGATTTCATTAATGTGATAATTGTTGGCTCCTTTAGCACCTATGTAATTTAATTTAATTCACTATTGTATAATCATTTATTTCATTTATTATATTTTATATATTTACAATGAAATATTATTAACGAATTAATTTGTATTATAATATTTTGATACACTAGTGAATTAAATACGCGCAAAATAATTGAGTTATAATCTGGAAAAAAAAAATTACCTCAACTCTTATCCAATCTTCATAAGATTTAATCATAAAAATATAAAATCAACCTTAATTCAAATTTATAACGGTTAAAATCATTTAGCGCGTCTTTTCCAGATATTTAATTTCCCGTTTTTGATTCCATAAAGAAAGGTCACGGCTCTGTACTCCCGCGTATAACTACGGAAATTATATACATATACCAAATGAATTTTTATTTTGATACAAAGTAGATGATTATATATAAATTCCATTTATTAGAAGTTTTTTTAACGCCTGCGCAAAGAAGAGTCACTGGTTAAGTAGTTTAAATCAGTGTGCGCGCATTTATAACTCAACAAATTATAAATCACCAACACTATTATTCTCTCCCACTCATTTGTTTTCGCACACATTTGATCCTTTTCTTTTTGCGCCAATGTATTAAACTCTCGGATAAGAGAGATAGTCTCTTATGCACTCTGTTAGCCTGATACTTGGCGCACGTGAGCGCTCGTAGCCTGCGCACATCATGAGAAAATGACGCGTAAAACGCGCCACTTCTCAAAATGCCCATACTTAATACATATAATTATCTCAAATATTTCAAAATAAATAAATAAATAAATATTCATATTGTCATTATATTATATAAAATGAGAAATTAATATTTCACTTTTCTTTAGAAAGAACAAAATCATTTTCTTTTGTTTGTTTTTTATTGATAAATTAATTTCGGTAGATTTTCAAAGTAATTTGTTAATAAAATATTCATAAATATATTTTTTTTTATAATAAAAAAAAAAAAAAAAAGCTTTCTCTTTGTGTGACATAAATATTTGGGGCATTTGTGTGTTGAGTAGTGAATGTTAAAATATTCTCTAGTTTGTTTAGTGGCCAATTTTAATTATCTTTAATGTGTGTGTGTATGTTTGGTGAGAATTGTATGTTGGAGTGAAAGTTGGATGGTCAACGACAATGTCTTTACGATGTACAACTAACTAAGCGAAATAATTTGCCATTACAAAAGGGGAGACAAAAAATATTTGAGCATAGAAATATATATTTTCTCTTCATGTATTTAATGCCAGCATCAGCATTAATAACTGAGTTTTGTAATTACTATTGCAATGATAAATAATATAATGCTGCGATTCCTCCTCTCAGTATATATTATAATACATACAATGGTTATATCGAGAAATAATAAATTAGGTCGAATTATAACGCAATTATTATTGCGCAATAATATTATTACATTTTTCTTTTTTCTGTGATGCATGTTATTGTTTATACAATTATATTTATCAAATATGGAAATTATTCGCGATATGTATTATATATATGAAAAAAAAAAAAAAAAATCGTGAGAAGATTTATTTTTATTTAAAAATAATATAATTTTTTTTTTTTTCTCATTTTCTCATTTTTCCTTTTTCATCTACTTTCGAATTACTTTTTTATTATTTTTTTTTTTCTTGTACTGCATTCTGCATTAGGTGAAGATCTAGATTTCTTCTTTCATTTCCAGTGAGAGCTGTCTTTACTTTTCTATCGGTATTTGTTTATTTATTTTTTTTTTTTTCTTTGTAAAACTATTGCAAGATTGTTTGGAAAAAAAAAAAAATTTCTTTTCACTCTCTTAGCATAGGTAAATAAATAAATATATTATACGAGAAATATGTTTTATTGTATAGTGCTCGCCAAGTTTCATGGGTTGTTGAACCGCGCGTGGGTCTCTATTATCGTGCATAATATGTATAACATTATCCTCGACATTCACATTGGCTCATTCCTTTAACCATTATCGTCGCCATCATAGTCGTCGTTATTATAGAGAGAACTGAGAGTGTGGCGTTGTGCATCCGGCCGTACAACTTGCTGACCAACGTTACTATGTGGTCAGTATATATATAGAAAAGACCAATTGTAAACCGGAAACTAAAGTATTTCAAGTGTATGGAAGATAATCAATTTGATAATCATATAAGAACAAAAACAAAAAAAAAAAAAAAGTATTTGAAAAAAAAAAATTGTCATTTTTGTATTTTTACAATGATTAACTTGAAAGTAAAAAAAAACAATTGTATTTAACTAGTACAGAACAATTCATTAAATATAATATAATTGAAATTTTCTAAAAATTAAAATGCCCATTTTATTTTTTACGCTTTTTTGTTTTCTTCGCATTTTTAAAATACAATAAAATTTTAAATAATATCCTTTCTAATTTATATTCAATGTCACGATGAAAAGTAAATAAAAAAAAAAAGAATACAATAGACTTACAAACTATTGCAGCACATATAAAATATGCAAATAAATTCCTCGCGTGCATTGAAAATTGTCACAAGAACAAAAGTGTAAAAAAATACAAAAAAAAAGGATATGAAAATTAAAATTAAACTTGAACTAAATCTTAAAGAAAATCTGAAATATTTTACTGACATAAAAAAAATAAATAAATTCACACTAAACTTATTGTTTAGCTTGTGTAAAAAAGAAAAAAAAAAATATCTAAACAACTTTTTATGAAATACACAAATGCGGGTGTAATTTAAATTGATTTTTTGCTGTTATACCCGTGTGGCTCTGTCGTTCTTTTCACGTGACGTCATATCCTACACCTGCCATGCGTGTTATTCTCTCGCGAGGAGGAGTGATATGTGTGCCATACGCGAGAGGGAACAGTACAAACCAGACAGAACACCCCATACCGTCTGTTGTTGTATTCTCTCTTTTGACGAACACACGGCGCGACCTAACTATCATCATCCCCCTTTGCCAATGAAAGCAATCGTTGCGTGACGGAATATATATATACATATGTGGATAAAAAATATATATATATATATATATATATATATATATATATATATATATATATATAACAAATGTTTTCCGCAATTGTATATATCCTTTCACGAAGGATAAAATAAAAATTCAATACGTTATAGTTAAAGTTTAATTTTACAATGAGAAAAATATTCGGATAAATTGTTAATTAATATTTAATATTTTTTTTTTTACGATGGCACATCAATTGTTGTTATTTATAATGATGATAATTTGTTGTTATGGAGAAAGGGAATATATTTATCACGTTGTAATTGGAGAAAATTTGTGCAAAAGTTTTTATTTTAATTCTATGTTTCTTTTTTTTTTTTTTTTAAGTACATAAATAAGTGCATTTTAATTAAAAATGTTAATTCAATAAATGCGAATAGTTGAATTAATATAGGGAAAAGTCGAACGAGAAGTAGAGTTTGCGAGAAAAAAAATTATTTATATAAAAACACATGTTGAATCGCGTGTTATTTCAACAAATCAAATTAATTATTATTTTTTTTAAATAATTCATATATTTTTTATATATTTTTATAATCAGATTGGAGTGTAATGTGTGGAAGAAAAGACTTCCGTATACTTCATCATACTTGAACATTTTTTAATAATTTCTATTGAATTTAATTTAATCAGCAAAAAGTAAAAATAATTTTATTTTAGCAAAATAAAAATTTTTTTTCATTATAAATATTTTTGAAATTGTTATTAAGATTCAATTGTGTTTATTATGCTATATAGTAAGGGGTTTTATTGAGTTTTGAAGGAAAATGAAAATTGCAAAAGCAGGCAAAAAGTTTTTATCCATATATATTATATTTATATATATGTACTTTGTAGAATTGAAAGTTTTCACGCTAGTTTTTGATGAGTAATACGTTGGTGCATCGTTCGCGGTTACTAATTGCATGTCAGTATAATTGTGCAGCATCGGTGATTATGATGGACGTATATAAAGGAAGTTAATCAAAAGTTAAAATTATATACTCTTCATTCCTCTCATTCATTATATATCAGTTAAATATCATATTTCACAATACAAAAAAGACAATTATAAATGATGAATAGTATTTTGTTTTCCGTTCAATACTTACATAAAATATTTGCAAATAAAAATAAAAATTACTTCACTATAAATTATAAATAACACAAATAATTGGTACAAATAAATATTTTATTTCACTGCTGATTTTAGGCGCGTATAATTTTTAATTAATATTCATTCATATATTTATTCACGCGTTTTACAGTTATAAACAAATAATAGATAATCGGTTTTAGTAACGTAAACAAAAAAAATATATATATATTTATATATCTTTTATAAATTAAATGATAAAAATATTAAAAACTAAAATAAATCATGAATTATATATTTTTTTTTTTCGAATTCTGGACGGTTTGAAGATGATGTAAATTTACTGTACACCTGGCCGCTCTTAATGCGCGGCACAAACTGAAAGTTTCTGAAGTAGAATCCATAAGAGGTGCACGAGTACGATCGCCCCATCACAATCGTTGCTGTTGTTTCCCCAGGTTTTGCAGTGGTAGTATAGCTCTCGGTTGGGTTAGCACAAGGCACACAGCAGTGAGTTCTCCACTGCTGATGATCACTGACCGTGTCATGAAATACGTACATATACCACTAAAAAATTGAATATATACTTGATAAATTTTAGTGATGGTTCATTTAGACTTCCGCTTCTTTTTTCTACTTTCCGACAGTCGAAATGTCAAAATTAACAAAAAAAAACAACTATCTAATTTTTTTTATTATTAGAATTCATTTCTATATTCTGGCCAAAGGTTTCTTGCAATAAAATATCCTGAGTTAAACTTGAAAGTCTTCTCATACAATTTATTGGATGCAAATAGGGATAATTTTATCATGATTAGGATATTGCTTCTTGTATTTCTGTACGAAGTAATTGAGATGGATAATTAGGTTTGGATAAATTCATTGATCCTGCATTCAAGTGCTTCTTTTATTTCACAACATTGTCACTTTATCAATTCCATAACTCTACTATTTTTAATTATATTATTTATTTTATCATCGGGTGGTCTGGGAGGAAGGTGTAAAATAATCGATAAATGATAAACAGTTTCCTCCTGGTGCTTCAGTCGATAAATATACCGCCAAGTACAAAAACCGAATTAAAGATTTTGGCTGTACAATTGTCAATGAACTCAATAGAGGTCGCATGACTTTAAAACATAATCCAGCTTGTTTCCGTCGTGAAAGCACAAAGAATCTCATCAACAACTTCAAACAGAAAATTTCGAATTTTTAAACAAATAAACAAATATCTCTGCTTTCAAATTACACCAAACAAGACTCAAAAAATAAAATAGAAAACGCGTTTCTCCAAGATATCAGCATCATCGAGAAGTGTCCACCCTAAATATGAATAAAAAACGTGGAAAAAAAAAATAATAAAAAGAAAAAAGTCATCCCCATTTAAGGCAAGCCATTAACCAGCGATCTAAAGGGATCACTGATTCCATCATGCCCAGAAGCCGCACGATCCCTTCGTCAAACAAACGATATATTCCTCCCTCGTCGTGGCACCGCAATAATCCTCACGCAAAAAAAGGGCAGGACCAGGTCGAGCCATCATGAAGAAAATAAAGAAAAGAAAAAAAAAAATGCACGAACATTGATGCGCCTGGAGCAATCGTCGAGACATTAACGCTTTTGCTCTCTCTTTCTCTTTACCTCCCCCTCTTCCCCCGTCGCTGTATTCAGCTTCCTTCGTTTACCCGGTTTCCTCTTTGTACCCGCGTGAACGTCTTTTAGGGATTTTGACCGTGGTACACTGGACAACGATAACCGGTTCGCAGCTGCAACGGGGCCTTAACATCAGACGCGTCAACATACTCTTTTATACACACCCACACATATACAATATACACAAATACAAACTACATACCAATACAAATGTATGTTCATGAGAGAGTATTGCTCGTATTTTTTCTGCTTTACTGTGCACGATGTAGATATATCGACAAGCCGAATTGTTGGGCCTTACACTGAACTTTACAAGATACGCCCAACCGATTCTTCAACACATCAGTCACCAATGAGCAATGGCGATGTAGATCCACAATGCCGTTGGACCCACGCGAGACATGCAGAAAAGTAACAAGATGCCTTCGGGGCCCACACAGCGGCTGGCCCAGAGTAGTCCGGGGCACGGGCCCATCGTGGCGCACGTATACCATATCGTGTGTGTCGTCTCTCTTGGCGACGAAGCAGCAACTAAGAGTAGGAGGTGGCTGTGACGGTGACGGCGGAGGGGGAATTAGGACCCGGACAAGGCCCAAGAAAAGATTCAAGCGACGGTGGACCCCGCAGTGTCGTCCAGGTGATCGGACTCCGCCGCTTCCGAATACATATACTTGACATTAAACCTTCTTATCCGTGCCGTTGGCCATTAGCGATCGTTTTGTGTGGTGGGCCCAACGATTTCATATCATCCGACGGGTAATGGACTTGGTTTCCCTTTCTCTTCATATCATTTAGTTTTTTTTTTTTTTTAATTATTTTTTTTCATTTTGGGCCCGCCTCTTGGCGCAATTATTCCGGTAGTTCTCAACTGTTATCCGTCCATCATTATTCTTCGGTTGAGTTTCTTGTTTTTTCCACCCGCACGTGGTGTGTTTTAAGGACTTGTGTGGCACGCGGGGGCCTTATCTTGTTCCATTTTGAGACGTAATGTATGGTGCGAGGAATTCCAAGTGGATGGATAGTATATGAGGCTTTTTTTCAAGTTACATATTTAGTACTTTAGTTTGAAATTGGAAGTGAACGAGTGAACAGAAAGGAAATTTAATTGTTATTATAGTTGAATTATTTTGTTATTGGAATTAACGAATTAGTGAACGGTTCATTCTTTTGTGGATGACGAGATGTTTTAGTGGTGATGGTGGTGAATGTGCTCGAAGTGATTTATGTGCTGTGTGACAGGCATTTACCGTTGTTGAACCCGGCAGTGGTTTCAAGTAACGCAGTTGATGACTAACATTTTTTTTTGGGATATTTATACATGTTTATATGATTGTATGAGAAGTTTCATGTAATTATCAAATGAGCAATCTTGTTGAATGATAAAAGGCAGTTAAGAGAAACGGGGAAAAAAAAAATTATAGAAAGGAAAAAAGAGGAAGGAAAGGAAAAAAATATAGAAAAAAAAAAGGAACTTGTAGTGGTGTGAGGATAAAATTAATTCATAATATATGTGTCTACGTGTATGAATATATTATTTATGGAATGAATTTGGTGTGGAGGAGCGACAAATGAGAATAAGTGATGTCTACCTATTATGGCAGAACCGTTGTCGAAAAGACTCGTCAAGGCTAAGGTAATAATAATTCCGAAAGAATATTTTAATTTAATGTCATTGCTATGTTATATTGTGTATATAGTAGCAATTATTATAACCATTATTGTTGGTTGTATATATAATTTTTAAATAGTCATATTGGTATAAGTTAATTTGCGATATTATTTGATTAGAATTAAAAATATTAAGGAGAATTTACGGAATAAATTTCGCATAAATTTGCGCGTGGGATGTAAATGTATTTGAATTGGTGTGAAATTCACGCTTCTACCGATTTTAAATGATGTTATAAATGTGTCGTTTGGAAGGACGAGGTGAATTAATGTAGAAAAATTATTTTAAAAATATTAAATATAAATATTTAAGAATTTTGCAACATTGAATTTAAATGTATCTAATTTTTAATGATACGAATATTTTATTTTTATTTTATTGATAGCAATAAACTTATCGGAATTTTTTTACGACGTTTCTCTCAAATCGTGGAGGAATAGATATACATATAAACATTTTTTCTTTTTTATATTTTATAAAACTCCGTAGTGTAGAGGTATTGAGTGATAATGACGAGAATAAAAAAAAAATATTGACATGATACAGGGATGAAATTATAATGGAAAATGATCGTGAAGGCGTGAATAAATTATAATTCTCACGGGAATCGCATCTCTCAATTGCAGATCAGATTTCAACTTTTGCGGCTGAGCAATGGTTGAGGCAAATCGAGGCCAATATTCTATACATAAAAAAATGAAAACAAAAAAGAAAAAAAAATTGATTTACGTTACATACGCTCTAACGGTTTAAGTTGACAGAGTAAAAAGAGAAAATTGTTTGAAAAATATTTCAACAATGTAAAATAAAAATTTCCCAAGAATCTTTATGAATAATAAAAATAATGAACAATTTCTTTAAATATTTTTTTCAATCTTAAAAAAACAAAAACATTTCACGTAAATAAAAAATAATCCAATATAGTATCAAGCAATTGTTTTCCCTCGATAATAATTGCATTAAAAATTTTAAATCATTAGGGGAAATTTAAAAAATAATTTAATAAAAAATTCGAATACATTAACCAGGTCATAATGAGTTAATAAATTAAGAAATCATACTGAACATTTGTACACTCATAAATGCACATGTGAATATAAATATTCTCACTTTCTTACCAGCAATTTTCCTCTTAAAAAGAGTCACGCAATGTTACAAACCAAAGAGAGATATGAATACATGTGTATCTGTTACTGAGCTCAAATGACCGGTTATATATATGTATATATATACATATATATATATATATATATATACGTGTATACGTGTACGTATATACTTACTGTATAATATTTAAAGACAGCTTTGCATGTATAAATATATTCTCAAGTGATATTACGCGCACGTGCGCGTAAGAAAAATTTGGGAGACTCACTTGGAGTTTGTTCGCTGTTCGTGTGTCAGCATTCAAAAAGAATATAAAGGTAATTCGCCCATCGGTTGGTGCTCCATCTTTTTTTCGTGTATAAAAGAGTCAGGCAAAAGGAGGTAACACCTGACACACCTGCTCCGACAAAAAGCCAACCTGTCATCGCCATTCGAGCATTCGCGCACGTAATGAAGATAATTCGAGTGATGAAAATAAAATGAGTGGAGAAAAATAAATAATAGGAAATAAAATAAAAAATAAAATGGAAGATGATGAGGAAAAAACTTACAAATTATAATTTTACATGGAGGATTTATTTTTTATTTTATATTTTGATATTTTACTTAATTTTTTTCACTGGAATTTCTCATTGCAAATTAGATGTGATTTTAATGCGGAAGTTTTGAGAGAAAATACGACAAAGTATTACTGCGGTGAGTTAACGAAGTCCTCGTTATATTCGCCGCAAAATTCTGATGCTTGCAATATTGTCGGCAAATGACATTTAAAAATTTGTGATGAAAAAAAAAAAACAATTGTGTTATAATTTTTATTTTATTACTGTTTACAATATTTTTTTTTTCTCTGATACAAATTGGATATATATATTGACGTTATATATGTATCCTGAATTGGAATTTGAAGTTGTCTGAACATAAGTAATAATAAAAAAATTAAATATAATAATCCATTCGTTTGAATTTCTCAAATGGAAAAAAAAAAAAAAAATAATAAAATTGAAATGCAGCAAATTGGTGATGCTTTTCTCAAACTGGATTATAATTTCTGCTGTTATATATGCACACATAATCCGAATTGACATACAGAAATAATTGCAGTATTTCCTGTTGCAAATATAAATTTTTTAATATAGTAATATTTATTTATTATTTTATATAAATATTTTTATTTCTTCTTCTTTTTTTTTCGTCCAGAAGAAATTAATTTTATTCACTTTATGTTTGCATGTGCAATTTTAAAACTGAGAAAGAACATCAGAGTGAGCTTTAAACGCTTCAATTTATTTGCATATGCAAATCACATTTACAAAAGCGCACGCACACATGCTCAATCTCTTTAATTTTTTATTTATTTATTTTTATTCATCGTACACAAGTTCTGTATCCACATCCTTCTTGTCTTCCGCCGTTTGTTTCGTCTCGTTTACAAAATAAAATAAATAAAATAAATTTCAATCTTCCTCTTGCATATATATGTACATATATATATATGTAGTTGTCTTGGCTCTCTTTACTTTAAGCCCCCGCGGTAGCGGAACTAATGGACGTCGATCATTACTCTCGTGCACAGCATCAGTGGGCGAAAGAAGTACGAGAGAAAATAAAAATAAAAATGAAAATTGAAAAGAGGAATATAAAGAATAATTCAAAACTAAGTGGGCATTGCCATAGCTAAAAAATAACTAGAGATTTCTCAATAAAATTCTCATTACATCAATTAATTCCAATTAATAATCAGTTCTATACAATTGAGGAAAAAAAAATTTTTTTCAATTGAATTATTACCATTCAAAATAATTTTATATAAATTTAAAATTTTTCTTCGTCATTGAGACAAATCAAAATATTCATTAAGATTATTTAAAAAATAAAAAAAAAATTACAAAATATTTTTTTCTCATTTATAGAATGATAAAATATTTATTTTTAAACACAGTAAAAAATTTTTTTTTCAATTCATATACATATATATATAAAAAATAAATAAAAAGAGAGATATTTGTAAGGAATTTATTCGTCTATAAATTTTGTATTTTTACATTCAAAATGAATATTAAATATTATTCAGACACTAGTGTGTTAAATATTTTATTATTAATAAATATAATAATTTTGAATATTTCACAATAATTATATTCCACAGATTTTTTATTTTCTTTGTTAACAAGACGTACGTGACCTTGTGGTCCAGACGCCAATGTGTTTCGCTGTAAAATTAAATCTCAATGGCTTCAACCATTGTATATACGTTATACGTTCAAGTGTGTTACATACATTTAGTATAAAAATGACCATGATGACTATATGAACATATATATACATGTATTTATTATATATATATATGCATATACGTATACTTGGCACGTAACTCGAAACGATTATATCTAATGTTGAAGTCGATGGCATTCTTGGCGACATAAACGATAATGTTGAGTGTATATGCATTTATTTATTTTTATTTTTATTAATTTATTCCGAGTAGTATGAAATCGAATAATGGATAATGATGATGATAAGGCATTTTTCAAACGTATTTCATTTCACAAATAATATTTGTATATACATATTCATCTGTACATGTGCATGAAAGCACGTGCGCATAAGCATTTATAATCAATTTTTTTTTTTGTTGAAAAAAAAAAATTCACTGATGCAGTATTTTTTTTTTTTATTGTTCCTGAGCCTTTTGTTTATATTTGATAATAAAAGTGACGAGTTGTCGACATAACCTGTTGCATATTCGCTTTGTCTACGTGATAATAAACGTGATTTTATTTATTTTATTTATATTTTATTGTCAATCCAATGAGTGATGAATAATAATTTTAGTAAATAAGAATATAGGGTATGTTTAATTTTTTAAATGCTCAATTTATTATAAATCTTAAGCTTTTAATTCATTTGCGAAATTTTAATTTCAGAATTAAAATAAATATTTTTTAATAGTTTATTAAAATTGTTAAATATTTAAAATAATAATTTCATTGCACTATGAATAATTCATTTGTTTATTCTCATTCTTTATTTTTCACTCAAACGATTTATTAATAACAAAAAAAAAATAAATAAACAAACAACATAAAACACTTTGATAAAATTAATTATCAGATAATTTTTCACTAATAAAAAATACTTTGAGTTTGATCAAATTATTCATAAAATAAATATTTAATGTTCCAAATCTCTTATCTCTGATAGACAAATTGACCTAAAAATTTCACTCACAATCACAGAAAAAAATTTCATTGATAAAAAAAAATTCTAAAAAAAAAAAAAAAAAAAAAAAAAATTCATATCTCTACATTCCACATCCGACAAAGTGTATTATATTACCCCGCTTTTGACTCAATGGCACTGCGGTTAACATGACAACGTTATGCGGTTCATCATCACATTCAAACCAAAAAAAAAAAAAAAAAAATTTGAATAAAAAAATATTTTTATTTTATTTTTTTTTTCCCCAATAAATGAAGCAAAAATCATATATCTGTACATACTCACGTCCTTGTGTATGTGTGTCGCACGTGAATAAAAGTGAAAGGTGATGAAAAAAAAACCTGTTGCCGCTGTGAGCTCACTTGCATACACACACAACGACACCGATGTCAGTAACATTAAGTTTAAAATAAAATTCAAGTAATGAAAATAATTTGAGTGAATTTAACATACTAAATAGCATACATTGTATAAGAATATGCAATGAGTATAGTGTTTTATTATTTTATATACATAGTATTTTTTATATACTATACTACTGTGAATAAATATTTATTTATTTAACATTATATTTCTGTGTAAAAGAAATTAAATTTTAATTATATCGTCTACTATGGGAATAAATTTATATTAAATTATATTAAATATATATAACGTGTGTTATTTTGTGCAAGAGACATCGATTGGTTTGTCCCCCTTGGCGAGATAAGAATAGAAACGATATAACCGTTTTAACTGATAGGTGGGAGAGAGAATAAAATAGCAGTGCAGATGCAGAGAAAGAACGTGGAGAAAAAGGCATAAGGAGAAAATCGCAATGGACTCGGTAGCGTAGTCAGTGCAACTGAGACTGTTACAAACGACACTATATACTCTCACTGATTTAAACGTTTGATAATATTTTCTCAATTAAAAGTTACATATAATTATTCTTTCACATTTAATTTATTTCGATAATTTTATCTATTAAATAAACAGAACTATCATTTTTAAATATCACTTTGAATTTATTGAATTTATTTTAATTTCTTTGGGGCGCTTTTTTTTTTTATTTAATTTCTTTCTTGTGATTATTAATTGTGTTAATGAGTGCAGATGATGAAAGGATGTATTGTGGTGTAGGTCGAGGTTAAGTGTTTATTAAACAAATAAATTGATATAAAAAAAAAAAAATCTGGTTTTTCGAGATTGAAAATAATATTTATATATTTATATTGAGAGATTTTTATGAATAATTAATTCAGTGAGCTGTATATGTTTATTATTTATTGAGGAATATTTTTTTTTATTATATTAATTGTTTAATTATGTGAGAAAAAAATTTTTAAACTCAATGGAAAAATTTTTATACCGTTATATCAATTATTCATGTCGAGCTGGATTGGTATCATTACTAGAGTTTACTCAGTGCGTTTGTCTCGTCTGTATTTTTATTAGATATACATATATAATATGTGTGTATGTGTGTGTGTATATGGATAATGATAACGGTGGTTGTGATTTAAACTGTATAGGGAAGAGATCGTCTTGGTGATATTTCGCTCTGTGGTAACGATCACGATGCGCACATACCATTCATTTTGAATCGTCGTCGTCGTTGTCGTTGTTGGAATTATCCGCGAGAATTCGAAAGATGAAAATGTTTTTCAGTGAAACAAATAATTTTTAATGATTTGATTTCGTTGTAAATATTTACGATAAATTTTATTTAGTGATTAAATAATTGTATATAAGTATATTAAAAATTTTTTTTTAAAATAAATAATCGATATCTGTGCGACGAATTTAAATATTATTTTTCAGTGTTATTAAAATTGAAGAAAAATAAAATAGTATTGGAAAATTATGTGTGATGATTATTTATATTATTGGATGAAATAATAAAAAAATAAAAAATGCCAGAAAAAACTTCATTCACGATTTATCGTGGCATTAAGGTAAATTTAATTATTTAATTTGCTGTAAATTTTCATTTGATAATGAGATAAAAATTGTGAGGGATTTTAATTTAGGAAGATGTGTATTTATATAAAGTTAAATTATTCCATTGAATTTTTTTATTAAAATAATTCGCACGCGATGGATTTAATAGATATCATTTTATATTTTATTTGTTGCTGTCGTTCTTTTCACTTTCTTGTTTAGTGTTGCGTGAAGGACGGCTATGTTAACGTATTACATACTTTAACCTCAATAATATAATGTTTACAAAATTTAGTTCAACTTTAATGATAAAAAAAAAAAAATTATAACACAATTAATAATTAATTTTAATGAATTATTTTTATATATACTGTGGGGATTATTAATTGAAGAGAAGATTGAGAAGTCTTCATATATATAACGATTGATTAAATCAGTTTAACAACATTGCATGCAGCCTCGCCATGTCACGTCTCATCTATATGTAATAATACATACCTTCATAACTATTAATGTGTTTGTATGCATCCTTTATAACTGCCTCGATGCAAATTACGCGCGGGGTGATCATTAGACAGTGAGAAAGTACCCGAGCCGAGATATGCAGCAATGGAAAAAAACAAAAAAAAAAAGTTAAAGCCAATAATAACAAACAAATAAAAAAAATTAAAAAAAAAAAAATTAAATATTGCAATTGAGATTTTTATTTCATTATTAACAATATAACTATGCCAAAGGCAGTGCAAGTTCACTTGTCAGATGACTCACTAATAATTCATAAATTTTTTGTCTTTTATATTTAATATTATTCATTAATTTAATTTATTTACCGATATTATTCATTTTGAAAATTTATTATCATTCAGTTATATATTTTTTTTTTTTTTTAACAATTAATTCATATTATTCATCGTAAATTATATATATTATTTATAAATATAATTGTGCTTGTATGGGAGATAAAATTCTGAGTAAGAATGAAAAAGATGATTTTTTTTTTTTAAATTATTTGCGAATTAATATTAATATATTTTTTTTTTTTTCGGTTAATTGCGATTACAAATGAATCATTCAGATGGCATATGACCGTCAAATATTATTATATATATGTATATGTATATATTTAGTGTTCGACGAAAGGCACAGATGAATTATTGCCGGTCGTTGTCCAAGAAAACATAATTGCGTTAGCATTATTTACTACATCCGCCAAATGACCCCTCTCTCTTTACCCCTCGGTTCTTTTGTGCGCTTGTGCTCGTTATTTATCGCGTGTATGTATATACATAGTTGAAAAGATGGTGGGAAAGGGCGCGACGCTATTTTTATCGTTTGTATAATCGTTCGTCATGCGTACCTAAAAACAAAAGAGAGAAAAAAATAAAAGTAAAAATTTAATATGATGAATAAAAAAATATTCCAAACAAGTTTTTGCAATTTTTTTCACAAATTTCATGTGTGTTATTTGTATATTTATTTTTTATTTTAATTTAGGTAGAAGAGAAAATATTATTTTTTTTTTTTTTGTCCTTTGATTTGAGAGAGGAAAAGCTCTGCGCCAAATTGACTATCGACAGGGAAAATGGCGAGCAATGTTGGGGAAGCAAAGCACCATGGGATACGAAGCGAGAAAGGGAAATGAAATTCTTGTCATAGGCCTTTCTTTACTACTACTAATACTACCTCTATGTGTAGACTTGTAGACTCCCTTATATATTGCGCTTTTAGACGACGGGTGCGCTTTTATTTTTTATTTTTCTCTTGTCTCTTCAAGGTCTCCTTCATTTTCTTGCTCGTCTTTTATTTTATATTTTCTTTCTTTTTCGGTGCTTTTTTTTTTTTTTCTTTCTCTGCTTCTGCTTCGCAAAATGATAGCCCCGAGGTCTTTTCGATGTCTTTGTCACGTTAAAAAAGTATAAAAAATAATGAAAAATAAAGTTGAATCAAATAACTCAGTCGAATAAATTTTTTTTTTTTTTATTAATTGAATGATTAATCGATTTGTAAGAATATTTTTTTATTTTCCTATTTTCACAGTATCAGTTGCATTATTTTCACGTGTCTTTGGATAAGAGGAAAATGCTGTCTTCCAGAAATAAAAGTTTACAAAAGCTTTTTATTTATTTATTTTTTTTTGTAAAACAATTTAAGTTTTTTCGAGTAAAAAGTTACACATATGGACAAAGTTTTTTTGAATTTTCTGTTTCACTGTTTGTGATAAAACAATATAAATTTTATTTTCTACATATATTAATCTATTTAATAATTAAATAAATTATTTCATTATAATTAAATACATTATTATTCGAAGAGAAAAATTTTTTATATAAAATAAATAGGTGGAATAATAAATAGTAGAAATGTTCCACTATTCGAATATACATGAGTGTAAAATTGCATGAATAACTATTTAAAATTCATAAGTAAAGTCAACGTATAAACTCAACGAAAGCAGATGCAATTCTGTACTCGAAGCCACAAGAGTTCATGGGTCATGACGTGATATGAGACATGTATATACATACGTACATATATATTATACACATATACGAGAACATTTATTTATAATTAAATAACCTGCTTTGTAAATATGTAACCTATCTATTTCTACATGTGTTTGTAAAAATGCAGAGACACATAAATGAAAATAAAAGAAGAAGTAGAAGAAAAAAAAAAGCACTGTATTAAAAAAATTAAATTAAATTTAATTTATTAATTTATTAATTGACTTCATGACATTAAAATAATATTTTTTACTAACAATAAATTTATTTTATATTTTTTATCTGACAAAAAGAACATTTATACATATTTAAATGTCATTTTATTATTAAATATGACACAATAATTTTATCATTTGAATTGATGAAAAATTAATTTTATTTTTTATGATAAAAATATTTTTTTTTTTCTCATAATTTTATTTTTATATTTATTTTTTCAACTTTTGTATTATTATGTTTGCGTTTATATACAATTTAAATTTGAATCAAATGAATTTGTATCATTGAAAACCAATTGGGATTTTGGTAACATGAAAAGCAAGTACCATTCACTCGAAAATTAATTTCGTCACTACATAGAATGCCGCACGTTCAATCAACAATTTATTGAATTACCACTCGTATACTTAATTACAATGTTGAACATTGGAGGCAATATTGCAAGCGTGGATTTTATTACATGAATTGGTTAAATGTTATATTGGCTCATCGATTGTATTCCTCCCTTTCGTCGCTCTTCCCTTTCTCATCTTTTTATTTATTTTTTTTTTCTCGAGGTTTGTCATTGATTAAACGATACGCGAGTCAATAAAATTCGTATATAAATATTATATTTATAAGAGGCAGAAGAAAATAATATGAAATTAATATCTCATTCTGATATTATTTATTTATTTATTTATTAACTCATTCATTTATTTATTTTTCTTATTTCTTTTCAATTTTTACATACAAAAATTTGGTATTGATGCATTTGTATAACTTATGTACACACGAGTGTACATGCAATTTTAATTTTCACATTGCTATCGTACAACCAATTCAATATTTGCACGACTGTGCAATCAATCAATTGATAAAATTTGATTGATTAATTTTGTTTTTTTTTTTCGGTTTTTATTTTACAGTACATGGGTTCGTTTCCAGTGGCGAGTCCGGACACTGCCAGGCGAGCCGAATTTGTGCGTTCACAACTAGAAAATTTGAGGGTAAGTCAAAATGCACTTTTTAAAAACTGAAAAAAAAAAAATATAAATAAATTGTTTGGAGAATTCAAAAATTCGGAAATTGTTATATGAAGTTTGGAAACTGGATTAAATTTCGTGAAAGTATTTATTGGTGAATTTTTTTTTAAAAACTATTTTACAGTTCATTGTTTAGTATCCCTAAGGCGACACTCACGTAATGTGTCTTTCTTATTTATTTATTTATTTATTTTTTACTTTAAAGTATATACTTTATATCTATACTTATAATCTCTGCGAAACATCTTTCAGAATTTTCAAATCCTTCCGGGCAAATACTCACTTAACCAAAACTTTCCAATCGAATTTTCGCTACAATTTTATATTTTATTTTTTATTTAAAACTCGCTCACTCTACATATCTTTAAAATGCTTCAAATATTTTCTTCAACTACAGTATTTGAATATATATAATGCAAGAATGCATTCTATTATATAAAATTATTAGACCAATGTTACGTGAGCTCAACGAATAAGAGAAAAATCAATAATATACATCACAAATATATATATAAATATGATGTACACGTTAATATATTTATATACACAACATATATCACTCTGGATTATTGAACAGTGGATATGGATACGTGCTACGGATATTGAATGAAAAAGAAAAAAAAAAAAAATTAAAAAATAAAGAGTAGAAATGAAATAAACTAAAATTCTCATTTCATTGAAACAAAAAAAAAAAAATAAATAATAAAATAGAAAATAAAATATCATTTTCTCTGGTTGATATAGTTTACAATGTCACATACTACAGTGGAAAGTAATATGTCTAGATTTAAAATGATAATCCCAATGCAACGTTATTGTCCAAGTAGAAAAAAAAATATTTAAATCCAGAGTAATTTTTTTCTTTTAATTTATTTTTTTTAATGTGACACGATGTGAATACTAATTGACTGAAGTAGAGAAAGAGAGATTTGTAGCCGACGGTATTTGAATACGTAAAATTGAAAGATTCATAATGTATGCGAGAGCATATAAAACAAACAAACTGAAGAAGATGGTTCAAATAATATTTAGGCATAGATATATTTTCACCCCAATTTGAAATTATTGATTCTTATTATGCGTAGAGACGTGTCAGAATAATTTCTATTATATTTCGATTGGATATTTTCTCATGTGTATTGTTAAGTGATGGCTTTATTTAATAATACTTGGCCCAATATTAATTAAAATAAATATGAAAATTAATTAACAAGTTGATGAGATAGTAAATAATATTTTTACACTTTTTTTATTCTGCTTAGATTTATCAAATATTTTTTATTTTATTTTCTATATTTTTTATTTTCAATTGAAACTGATGGGATTTTATTTGATGATGATAATCTTCTTTAATTAATAGTAAATTATTTATTTGAAATAGAATGATAGATATGTTTGTGAAGGGAAAAATAAAAATAAAAAATGGATAAATAAAGGAAGAAAAATTTTTCAATCTCAGTTTGACCAAGAGTCAACTGAACGAAAAATTTACTATGCATGGAATTTAGCATTGTGTTGTCGTTGGTATCTTGAATAAAAATTGGAGGAATTCAATTTTGATCATCGGTAAAATAAAAATGAAAAAAAAAAAAAAACTCTAATAAAATTCTTTTGTCATTGGTGTGGGATAAAATATTCATATATCTATAATAATATTAATATAAAATCTTCAAAGACATAACAATAGTTATTCAACCAAACACCATAGAATATACTGGAAAAAATAAGAAAAAAAAATTTTTTTTTCCTCGAAAATTTATTGGAATCTTTTTTTTTTTTTTTCTCTTCTTTAATTTTTACGGTTATCACAAAAGCTTTTGTCACTAAATAGAGGGCGATATGAAGGGAAAGACAACGGATACTTAACGTACGATATTACATAAAGGTATATATTTTAGTATATAGGAAATATATGCAGTGAACGTGTTGGTATTTCAAGTCAATCGATTTTTAGGGGTAAAAACCATCGTCTCAACTCAGTGGTACTATTTGTTATTCCTTATCGGCATAATGGGAAGAGACTAGATGACATTCATAAGAGTAGTGGATGAAAGGGGCGAGTAATAGACAGAAAGTGATAGGGGTGAGGGAGAAAAAAAAAAAATTGTTCGTGCTCATGAAGAAAATTCTGGTTACATTCTCACGCAGATCACGACATTCTTACACACTTAACATATATTTAGGGAGATATTAAGACTGCGATAAAATATTTTGTCGACTATTTTTTCGTGTAGTCAGTTGATAAAATAGTTTTTGAGATAAGACGAAAGGGAGAGAGTGAAAAAATAGAATAAAATAAAATGAAATCACATCGGAAAAATAAATAAATAAATAAAACAGATTATTGGAATGAAAAAAAAAAGAAAAAAAATTCAATCAAGTTGAACACCAAATGACATCGGTGTAATTTTTTTTTTCTCACGTATTTTTCTCTCATTGGCTTTTCATTTTATTTCTGGTATATAACGTTCTCTTTTCTGGACACTTTTATTGTAGTGAGTGTTATTTATTTTTTATTTTTGCTGTCCACAGTATAGACAACGTAAATTCGTTGCCTTTTCACCCATTTTATGTCTCGTATATTTATTGAATGAACTTCAACTGTGTTAATGTTGTGGTGGACGAAATAAATGAATAAATAAATAAAAAAAAAAAATAATGAAAGTATAAATAATATATTTGATAGAATTTTATTATTTATTTTTTCGCTTTGATTTTAAATATTTTTATTTTTGTTGGGTAATTCAAACCCAGGATACTTTATTGATACGAAAATTACGCAGGTACATACGAGACCTGCAGTGATGTAAATTTGATACTAAACGGAATGCAAACGAAGCTAGAAAATGGGCAAAGATAAAGAGAGAATTATGTATAGATATATATTTAATGTTTATAATAGTAGTCTCGTGTTTCGTGAACCTTGATCAGATTTCCATTGTTCAAACTCGACGAATTATCACCTGGCGGCGTTTCCAATTCAACGATCTATGATCATTCGAGTGTGATGAATAGTTTGTGACTCGAATGAATTAACGGATATACTTTATATATAATTAATAGGGTAGTTTAAAGAAAATAATTATTATTTATTCTAGTGTGCTAAGCCATTTGAAATTAATTTTATCTTTCATCAATATAATTATAATATTTCCAAACAAACTCAGTAATTTTTTATTTCAATGAAAAATTAAATTTTAAATAAAATTACATTTCACAATTTCAAATAAAAATTAATTTCAATTAAATAATAATTTTAATTACAAATAATACATAATTAATTTTTTATCTTTTTTTTTATTTTCCATTACGATTTTTTTTCAATGTATAAAATAATTCCAAAGAATTTAGCAGTATTTATTTATTATTTATTTTCAAGTAATTAAATTCAGTAAATAAAAATAGAAATAAGAAATATAAAATAAAAAACGAATTATATGTATATATCATTGCCATTAAAATAAAAGTTGGAAGGACCCACATGCGAGTAGCATATCACCTTAAAAAAACTTTTGTAGCCGTCTCTCTTGTGTGTCCTTTACCGGCATTCTTCAAAAGTCAATGAACTCACTCGCAAACTTGCACATCTCGATAACATACGATGAATTGCGCGCGTCTGTGTACATATTCTTGTGTATTATATAGTCACATCTCGGGTACAGGGATAAAGACCCTCCCTCTTTTTCTTATATAGGTGGTACACACATTTGTTTGGTGCCGGAAACCTTTTTTATTTATTTTCTTTTTTGTTTTCTATTTTTTTTTTTTATTTCATCTCTCTCCTCTCTCTTTGCGTCGCTGTATCTCTCGACGCACACATAGTGCCGTTGTAGGCGTTGCTGAATCAAAGAAGTATTTGTTACAATTTTATAAGAGGAAAAAAAAAAATTAATTTTATATGAGAAAAAAAATTATTTTTTTTATTTTATTTTTTTTTTTTAATTATTTAAATTATTTAATTTTCTATTGAGAGTTGTTTTAGATTTATTTTTTTCTGTCATATAGATGACTTGAGGAAATGAAAAAAAATTATGTTTTCTGATTTGTTTTTATTATTTTAATTACTGAGAGCTTTTTATAAATTATGAAATAATTTGTTAAAGTTTTTATGTGAGGTGATTGTTATGATGGTAATCGTTTAATTATCAGGCAAATGAATGAAAGCACAATCTCAAGTGCACTCATAAATGTATATAACATGTAAGTGCTGAATAATAATTCACCAAGCGTGACCTAAGGTAATCAAATTATATATATACGAACGCGAGTTTCAGAAGCTGACGCGGATAAAATTGATGAGCGTGTTAACGAGGATACGAGGGAATTATGTCCGGGATAGTATATTAGTTGGATTAAGAAAGGGAAAATTTTAAAAAAGAAAAAAAATAATCATTAATATTTACAATATTGTAATTATATTTAAACATTCTTTATATTTTATTCTTCATTTACATTTTATATTTATTAATTATTATCCGTAAATAAAAATAAAAAACTAAAATCCGTAAATTATTTAATTATATATTTTTATATTAATATGAGTGGGCAATTTTTTATTTTAATATTTTTCCTTTTTTTTTTAAGTATTTGGCAGTGGTTAAAAAATAATTCAAAAAAGTTTGAATTTTTTATCCATCGAAAAATTTTATTTGAATCACTTGTTCAATATTTTATGAAATTTTGTTGATGTCTTTGGCGGAAAAATTAAGTGCTTCACCCAGTGTATAAAGTCATCGTTTGATAAATAAATTTCTCTCTAGAGACAGTGAAAAATAAGAAAAAAAAAAAAAGAAAATCCCTTGGGTAGTATTACAGTGAAAATTACCTTCATCCAACACCCATTTTTACAAAATTCTTTTTTCACTTCCTCTATTTTTTGCAATGCCAACGTGTGTGCGACAGCATGTGTCTACAATTCCCTCGATGATGGTCTTTATTAACTTCCTATTACAAAAATAATGACCATATAATATTCGTTCATTATTAAAATTCATTAATTATTCTTCATTATCACTTTATAATTTTTTTTATTATCACATCATCTTAAACTTCTAATTAAAATTCTAAAAATACCAAAAAGAAATTTACACTCATCTTTATATATTTCTCATCTATATAAATATAATATTTATATTAATAATAGCTCATCATTGTGCTCAGTATTTTTAAAATATTAAAAAAAAAAATAAAAAAAAAAAAAAATAAATACCAAAATTTTCATCTTGAAAGTATGGACCTAAAAATTTTTTTTCATCAAAGATCTCTCGTCCATCTTCAAGTGGTTTTATTGAAAAGTGGGAAAAACGCCAAGTTAATAGAAAAAAAAATTTTTTTTGATGAAAAATAAAATACATGTATCTATGTATTTGTCAGGGGGAAAAAAAAATATCTTTTACAATTGCGCAAATAGGTCGTTTATACATGTATACATATATGTGTTTGGGTGAAGTAAAATAATATAGAGCAATAGCAGTGATACCATCCGGATATTTACAGTCTGCCAACGAGTATATAAAACAAGAGCAATACCTATTTTAATATCCTGTCATTGCCTTTTTTACTTCTTTTTTAGCTCTTCCTATTCTCTACTATTTTCTCTCCTTGGCTTTCTTTCATTTATTCCTCCTTTTATACAACATGTCGCTCATTCACTCCAGTCCTAACATCCCAACTCACATTATCATTTCAACAAATAAATCGTATTTAAATAATTAAACAAATAAAATCATTTCAATTAATTCAACAAATAATAAAATATATCTTATTTTTTAATTTTTTCCACAAAAATTATCTACTAAAAAAAAAAAACATTTTCTCCGAGGCGAATTGAGAATATAAAAAATTTATATAATAACAAAAATTTTGTTTACTTAAATTTTTAATATATTTTAAAAATTTCAAGTTTAAAAAAATTTTTTTTTTACAAAATAAAATTCAATAGTTTTCTTAAATTAAATAAATTAATATATTCCACAGTATTTTTCATAACTAAACAATAATTGTCAAATGTTATTTGTATGATAAATATTTTTAAAAAAATATTTTATATTATAATTTTAAACATGTGTGGGAAAAAAATTCAGCTGAATTCATTCCACGCAATTCACATTGCAACGACTTCTTATCTGTCCGTTATCCGAAAGCATTTGGAATACTGTGCAAGTATTTTCTATTCACATGTATACAGTTGTGAGCATATACACGCACATTTATATTTATATATACAATGTCAGTGTGATGTAAAAGGGAATAGGAAGAGAAAGAGGATGCGGAAAGTTTTCACATATTGCTTTGGGTAGATATACTTTCATAGTGATGTTTCTGTATGCGAATCCACGCGCATCTCACATACTTCTGAGTTGGTCGTTCGTTGGCTCTCTCGTCTCAACCATCAGTATATATAGAGAGAGAGAGAGAGACTAGAGACGAAAAGAGACTAGGTAGAAAGCTATAGAATAGAGATCGGGCCACCGATGTCTGTACTTTCATGCTGGACACGAGCCCATCGTTTCAAAAGTATCTCACAAAGTATTAACAATACATATTATGTAATTTTTTCTTTATTTTTATCAATATATTTTTCAACTTTATGCATTATCATTTTACGGTTGAGATATTTAAAAATTGCTGGGGGGGAAAAGAATGAATTTTAAATGTAAATATTAATTTTTAATTTGAAATTTTTAAGATGAAAAATTTTATTCGAAATTTAACGATTGAATACTCTCATGTTCATTATATTGTATGGTTGATTTGAGAATAGACTTGTAAAGTTTTTATCATGAGGACATTTAATTTAAAAATGACATTGAGTTTATTGAAATATTTTATTAATATTATTCATTCGGGGAATAATAAAGTTATAATTAATTCGAAAAAAAAGAAAATAAATCTTGTCATGATATTGAAGTTTACATCGCAAAGATAATTATACTGTGAATTTTTAACCATTTATAATATGAAAATAATTTTTTTTTTATTCATTTAGAAAATTTCTTTTAAAATTATATTTATGTAGATAAATTTTTTAAACCAACATTTTCATTGGATAATTTTTTTTATTCATTACACACAACGTTTTTACGAATAATCCATTTTATTATTTGACTCGCACTTAGGGTGATAAAATAATTTCTATGAATATGGAGACACATGTGTATGTGTGTTTATTTATTTTCGCCGGTGTGTAATCATACGAATAGTTTTATTTCGACCTAGGCCACCTTTGAACTTCTCGTTTGCTATAAAAGCTCGTCAGAGTTGTCACACTGTAAGGAAAAAAATGTGCGCTCATCATTCTACAAGTTTTCCCTTTTATCTATACACACTAACATATATTTATATATGTATAAATACAGAAACTTTGTATATTAAACATAGAGTCTTGATGTATGATGATAATTTTCCTGGAGTTTCATAAAACTCTCATATAAATATATTATAAAGAAAATTTAAATATAAAATTATAATTTTGCTGAAACAAAAAAAAATATTTATTAATTGTAAAAGAATTTTTTTTTTTATTCCTCAATTGAATACAGGATTATTAATTATATTATGTGTTTTTAATATTTCATTTGAAGGAATTAAAATTCAAAATTAATTTTTATAATAATAAACAATAATTAAAATTTGAATAATATTTTTTCAATGAAAATTATTAATTCAATTATTATTTATTTTTTTTCACTTCAAAATAGAAAAGAAAATTATTTTGATATATTAAAATCTTATTTTTCATTGAGAATACTACTTTGCTAAATAAATATATAAAAAATATAAACCTGCATAAATACATTAATATAAATTAAATAAAAGCATGTGAAAATTATATTTTATAAGTTATAATAAAATTTACGTTTGGGTGGTTATTAAACTGGCAATAAATTATCTTGACACACGAACATATACAGTAATATATAAACATATGAATACCACCAATAATAAATAAATAAATAAATAAATAAATGAATAAATAAATAAAAGTCTATGTATAATATGAAAAAAAAAAAATATTTGTGAATTTCAATATTTCGTTTGGCCAATTTAAATGCATGTATATTTGTATAGACTATAAATTTATTGATTTCCTAAAAACCAATATTATCATACAGATATATTGCTCTGTTATTGATGAATATTAAATTGTTTATTGAATTGGAAATGAAAAAAAAAAAGAAATATTTATATAAATATTAATTGAAAATAGCCAACGAAATAAACGATCATGTGGCTAGTAGTCGTTGTAGGTAAAATTAATTCTAAAATAATGTGCATACTATCAAAAATAATTTATATCTATATCATATAAGCCACAAGTAATCCTACAAAGCACTGTTAAACCTCAGCTTTCCTTTTACAGTGTGTAGATAGATATTTAACGTGTATAGATAAAGTCATGAGCTACCATGAAGTTCTCTAATCAGATTGGACATTGTAATTCTCTTTGAATGTATCACTAATTGAAATAGTATCATGTATATATGTATCTATGAGTCAAAAATCATTTTCGTCACATGGCCAAAAGGGGGTATTTAAGATAATTATCGTGAGAAAAATTCTATAGATTAAATAAATTAAATCAAATATTCGAAAAAAAAAAAAATTTTTTCTCAATTTTCATTATAAAAATATCCATAAAAATTTTTTTTTATCATTCAATTAATAGTTTCATCGTTTTAATTTTTCATTATTTACATTAGGAAAATAAAAATTTACAAATAAACATAAATATTTTTAAATGACTACATTTATTTTTTATTTTTATTTAATTTAAAAATATTTTTATTCATTTTAAAAATAATAATGCATCTCACACAGTCAAATGAATATATATTAATTTATATTATTTTGTTTTAGAGAATATAAAAGAATAAACAAATTATATTAAATAGAAAATAAAAATTTGTTGCAAAAATATTAAGGTGAAGAATATAACCTACATGTAGAAAAATGAGGAAAAAAAAAAAAAGATGAGGAAGAAACAGAAGTTGAGTGAAGTTGAATGAATATATGAGGGAATATACGAGTTAGTTATGTGTGTGCTTGTGTGTGAAGTGGAAAAAAGGGTTATTTACACTTGAATACAAGTGGCTGTGGCTTATCGTCGCTCCAACGTCACATATACATACATATGTATGTATGCATACATATAACTTGAAGATATATTGGTTTCGTACAGAGTTCGATAGAGGACTTGGGATTATACAGATATATAAATATAAAACTTGTGTGGATTTAAAAACGAACTAAAGAATCGAGTGATATTGCAGAGTCATGTTTACCTGCGGGAAAAAAATTGAAAAAAGAGATTAGAAATTTTTTTTTTATTATTATTCAAGGGTTGCTCATATGCCAAGTCAAAGATGGAGAACATAGAGGGTGATATGAAGAGGGAAAAAAAAAAAAAACGGAAGCTTGCACATGTCGGGGAGTTTTCTTTACGACAAGCCGCGGGGTTTCTTTGCATACATTCATATTTAATACTTGTGTGTATGAGTGTGGTGAATAAAAAAAATGTATGTGGATAGTGGGGGAACTACGTTAAAAGCCAAGATGTCTATCTTGCTATTTTTTTTTTTTTTTTATTTTTTTTTTAAATATATTTTATGCAGAGGGAAAAAAAATATTAAAAGTTTATTTATATTATTATTTTTCTGGATTTTAGTTTAACTAAAAGTCAAATTAATTTTTGCTATTGGAATAACAATTAATAATTATGTTTACGGATTAAAAAATTTTTAATTCAAAAATTAATATTAAAATTATTTTTATATTCGAATGAAATTTTTTTTTTTTTTTTTTAATTTATTGATTTATATATTGTTTACTATGTTAGCAGCCAAAATATCTATCTCACTCTTTTTTTATTTATTTTTTTAAATATATTTTATGCAGAGGGAAAAAAAAAATATTAAAAGTTTATTTATATTATTATTTTTCTGGATTTTAGTTTAACTAAAAGTCAAATTAATTTTTAGTATTGGAATATGAAAATAATTATGTTTGCCAATTTAATATTTAATTTTTAATATTAATTATATAATTTTAATTATAGAAACATTTTTAATTAAAAAATTAATATTCCAATAATTTTTATACTCGAATAAAAATAAAGTCACAAAAATAATCAACATACTTATATATATATATATATATATATATATATATATTTCTTTTCTCTATAAATATACATATGTATTCAAGCATTAATCTTTATATAGTTCACTATTCGCCTCGCTAAATTATGTAAATAGTAATTAACGATACGACAAAGCGTTGGATAATTTGAATGTAAACAATTGTGAATAGATTGTAGACGTGATGAGGAAGCATTTGCACTATACTATTACTACTAGATAAAAGCAGTCGTACCACCAGCAGTAGTAGTAGTAGTAGTAGTAGTAGTAGTAGTGATAAATGATGACTAGACAGACACTATACTAAGAATATATAACATGAGAATAAAATGATGTAGTAAACATGGGCGCTTGGAGGAGTCCACTCTTCGTCGACTAAGTCACTCAGGTTCACGGTCGTCTGTTAATTTGGAGCTCAAGGAAGCGCACAATTCTATGTTCCATGATATAGCAGACACCAAGACACAAAAGGGATAACGTAGGGATATTCAGGACTTATTATACATATAGTAAATGTGTCTGAATGACACTCTGTATTTTCAGTAATGAAAATCTTTTAGGTGCTCGTCTTAGTCACGTCATTATTCCATAAAGTCTTGAATAAATACGTTTGAAGTGTTCATGTAACACTACAGCTTTTAGAATAATATTTAAAGTACATGAAACGAGCTTATTTTATTTAAAAAAAAAAAAAAATACAATTCAATTTAATATTTTAATCTAATAATTTTTTTTATTAATTTATTAAAATCGGAAATAATATAAATAATATCCCAAAATAATTGCCATTAAATTCATTTATCAATTACTTATTATTTGTTTATTTTTTTAATAAAAAAAAAAATTTATTATTTGTTTATTTTTTTAATTTAAAAAAAAAATTTTTTTTATTCATTTATTTTTTTATTTATTCATTTATTTATCATATTTATATTATCAATCACACATAAACAAATAATAATTACTAAACAATCAGTTATAAAAAATATTAAATATTTTTTTTTTTAATTTAATCATTTAATTTTTCTGTTGATATTTTTTATTTCATATTTTTTTTCTTTCGTTTCTTTTTTCTTATTTTCGGTATTACTTCTATATCTCACTTGAAATAGACAAGTATACATCCTTACATACTTACATGTACGTATATAAATGTGTATGTGAGGGTAGTATTGTTCTGGCTTCCTCTCAAATTCGTTGACAATCGTGTAGCCGAGGGCCATCGTCGTCTTGTGCAAGATAGGTCGCGTGCCAACGACTTACTGTTTACATTCTATCTCTCTCCACTTGAATAGAGAGACCAGAGATGCTTACATACACATGTACATATATAAACGACTATTATAGTAAATGTCACATTTTATTTTTTATTGTTATTATTATTTTTTTCATCGTGGATATGGACATAAACTCACGATCAAACAACGCTGACTATGACAGGAGAAAAAAAAATCGTTTATTTTATCTATCTGTATATTTATATATATTTGAGATTATTATTATCATTTTTTTTTTTTTTTATTTTTCGTTGATAGCTTTTGGCAAGAATCCTGACCGAAGAAAGATTTCAAACACGATAGGGTTATAAAATTGAGAAAGATAAAAGTGAGATGATAAAATGTATTTGATAATCTGAGTCAAGTAAGGATGAAAATTTTAGTGACAATTTAATTGTTAATAATTCTTCAGGGAATTATCCAAATATATACTTATAGCATCTTAATTTGTGCGCCAATGTCTGCTGCACAATTTCTTTTATATATATGTATGTGTAGAGTTTAATGTTTGGCAATGAGAATGTTTGAAATGTTAAAGTTTCCTCCCTGAAAAATTGCGTATGAATTGTAAATTTGTACGAGTTTTCATCCATGTTATTCTGCACCCACGGGGATGTATATTATATATATATATATATCGTTCATATTTGCTTCATTTTGGAGGTTTTCCCTCTACGGAAAAGGAACAAAAGCGTGGCTAATTAACACGCTCGAGACAGAAGCGAGAGGATAGTTAGGGGCGACGTTGAAGTAAAGAGAAAAACGGAATATGGTGTATGGTTTTGGTTGAACGCCGGACGCAGACTTGGGTTGTGCATGCTTTTCACTCTAAAAAAGACAGGCACCCAGGCGTATACACTCGGATAATATAAGAAGAATATATAACATTGTGAGAGGAATGATGATAGTGAGGCTGAGATGGTATCAAGGGTGAAATATATAGGGAGAATGGTGGATGTGTTCGGTCAAACAAGTCTATGGTAATTAGCAACGACTATGTATTTTTTTTTTTTTTTTTCTATTCTACATATGCGTACTGAACAGGTAAAAGTTGCAATTATATGAAAAATAATAAATATATAGTATATTTTGTTTGTAAATAATTTTTTTTACATGTTGAAAATTTTTATTTATTTTTTTAATCAATTTTTTTTTTAATGGTATAAGTTTATATTAATTGATGGAAAACTATTGGTAATATTCAATTGTTTATTAATAAAATGTAAAGTAATTTGTATGGTATAGAAATTTATTTGTTTAAAATTTATTGAAATATTGATAAACATAATAATGCATTTATTCATTTCAGTTTTTTAATTGAATGAATTTTTTTCATAAATGCATTTTTTTTTTTCTATTATTATTGTTAATATTATAATTATTTTTATTATTACTTGGGGATAAAGGATAAATTTTGTTTTTTGTTTTACATTTTTGATTAAATAAAAATGCGTTTTCTTAACATTGAAATAAAAAAATTATAAAGAAATGCGAGAAGGAGTAATGAAAAGGTAGAAAAATGTGAATTTATTTTGTTCACGAATACACACCTATAAAAATTATTGAAAGGACTAAAAAAAATACGTGTATTTGAATGAGCTATTGTTCATGTTTTCCTGACAAGAAGTTGACAATGAAAAATTATGGGGGGGTATTTTTTTCTTTCTACAAATTAATAAATATATAGAATGAAAAATAATACACTGAATAATAATGATTAGTATGAAAAATACGTGAGTGAAATATGCAGTGAATGAAAATGCCTGCAAGGGACACGATGCACGTTCACATGTGAATATATATATCTATATTATATATTTATACAATATACATATATGTAGATGTGTATATATATATATAAAATATATGTATATATATTTTATTTTTTTTTTGACTTTTTTGGGAGTACCCGGAAGCGACGCTTTTACAAAAATTAATCTCCCTCATCACGATGTTATCGAGCGGTGTGTTGGGCAGGCAGCCGAGTTTGGCGTGTGTGTCCTGCAAAAAAAAATGAAGAAAAAAAAAAAATTGAAAGAACTTGAAAAAAAAAACAAGAAAAAAAATCATAAAAAATAAATATAAATAAATGAAAAAAATATTCATTTTCTATATTTTGATCGTGTGAATCAGCTGGAAGGGAAATATTTGATGTAAAGAGGAAGAAAAAAAAATGATAAAATAAATAGATATAAAAAATAATGAAAAAAAAAAAAAAAAAAAAATGAAAATTTTGTGGATATAATCGTTAAAGCTCGAAATATCTATACCATATGGTGTTGTAAAGTATTGATTTATATTGATATATACATGTATGAGGTGAATTTTATTTGTTAATATTAATGACAATTTAATATATTTTAATTGATGATTTATCAAAATTTTTTTTCAATGAAAAAAAAAAAATTTACATTAATTTATGAAATGTATATTCACTTTATTAGGTATGGTTTATATAAAAAAAATGTAAATATTCCGAAAATCAGTTAACAATTGTTAGAAAAAAATTTTTTTGTTTATCAAAAAATATTTCAATTTTTTTTTTTTTTTTCAATTATTTTTTCATTAAATATTCAATGACAATTACCGAATTTTACTATTTACAATATGCATGTACATATAATAGGTAATTAAAAATACAACAAATGAATATTTCCTTAAATTTAAAAAAAAAAAATCAAAAAATAATTTTTACAACTTTTTTTTTTTTTTATAAATAATAGTAATTTTTATTTTCATTTCATCAACCGAACGTGCTTCTTCATGACCTTATTTTCTGCTTTAATGCAAATATATTTTCGTGTCAAACTAATTATCAACGCTATTCAAAAAAATTAAAAGTCTATATACAATTTGTATATAAAAGGACAGGAAAATTTCCGCGGTTTGTAACGGTTTTCACCAACTACGTCGTCATTATAACGCTCATCGTTAAAGCGCATGTGCACATTCAGAAGGGTAGTGAGAGCAAGGGTTTGCTAGTTGCAACTGCGTCTGTGTGGATGAACAAAGTGTACAATACTTCTCGATATATTTGTGTCTGTGAAATACGAGAGAGTTTAGTATTAGTAACTTTGGGGTTGGAACGACCCACGTGGCGTAACATCGTGTGACTGTCAGTCGCGTTTGGCGAGTCCACCGCGTTGTATCTCGCCAACATTCACTCGCTCAACATCTCCATTTAATATATTTATAAATCATTTTATAATTTTTTATGTGAAAGTTGGAGGGAAAAAAAAATATTAATATTTTTTCTACTCGTGAAAATCAGATAAATTTTATTTTTCTTCACACCAATTTATCACGTTGATGAGGTAAGCTGAAGATAATATTTTTCAGTTTATTACAAAGTGTCAAATAATTATTTTAATCTCAATAAAACAAAAAAATGAAAAAAAAAAAATTTTTTTTTTAAATTCAATAATTGAAATATTAATTTTTTTTATTTCAATGGCATTTGATATTTTCATGTGGAAAAGTCGTTTTTCATTTTGAGTTATTGATAAGAGTGGCAAATATTAGCTCAGAAAAAAAAAATGAATTTTTTTTTTTTTTTCTAAAGAAAGAAAGAATTTATGATTAAAGGATTGGGGGTGTGTGTTATCGATTGCATTGAGTCCGCTATGCGGTTTCTCATCAGTGCGAGTGCTCCTCAACAAAGTGAAAATGCCCCTTCGTTTCTCTGTTGTCATCACATCACCCACAAATTCCCGATCATTAAGTTCATCCGTTGTTCACTTTACGATTGATCGAGATAAATTGATACACACACACCTATTTATCTACCTTTTTTTTTTATTATTTATTCATTCAATTTAATACACTCACTATGCAGCCAATAAAAGTACAATAAATTACAGAATAAAAATAAATTAATTCATTCCAATAATTAATTAATAATCCCCAAAAGTTTTTTTATAACTAACCACAAAATAATAAAAATTATAAATACTTGAAAAATATTCTTTAAATATTTTTTATTCTATCAATATTTAAAAAAAGAGAAAGTACAATAAATTACTGAATAAAAATAAATTAATTCATCCCAATAATTAATTAATAATCCCCAAAAGATTTTTTATAACTAACCACAAAATAATAAAAATTATAAATACTAAAAAAATATTTTTTAAATATTTTTTATTCTTCCAATATTTAAAAAAAGAAATTTAAAATAAAAAGTAATTGTTAGTTAAATTTAATTTTTCTTTTATTTTATTAAAAAAATACATTTTTCTCTCATCAGATATTTATTTTCTAATTAATTTTGCAAGTAAATATTTAATATTCTTGCTATCCTAGCAGTAAAGTTTCTTTATCTATTTTGCTTTACTTCAATCGTTCTTATAAAACAAAAATTCACATATGCTGATCGTGTGATAAGAGAACCATGACGAATAAAAATACACATATGTATATACATATAAAAGTAATGTTGTGAAGATGAAGGAGTCTTTATAGTTGAAAAAAGTGATGGTATATAGCGTCATATTGCGTGCATACTCTCAAAACAAAACATGTTTATATATGTAGTTGAATGTAAAATTGAGTGAGGGTATGAGAGAGAATCAAAGTTGAGGGATGAGAAGGTTTTTGCTTCGTGCGTCAACGACGTTGGTTCTGATACGTTTGCCTGGTTCTGACGTTTCGATAAACTGCCAACATTTCATATGTATAAATATACGTTTGAACAGAATTGTGAAAGCACTTGTGTGTATGTACAATTACGCTTTTAACATTTTTTTTCTTTTTCTCTTCTTTATTCTTTGTTGAAATTTCTTCGTATTTATTTATTCATTCGTTTGTTTGTTTCGTTTATTTATTTATTTATTTATTTATTTATTTATTTTCATCATGTGTACTTTACTTTGCCATTTAATTTATGCTTTAATAATTGGCAAAATTGTACAAACAGAGTATTTATTTATTAAGAATTATTAATATATATGTGTAGTTATATTAAGTGTAATTGGAATACCTGAATTTTGCATTAGTGACCGTAATTTGGAATAATTTTACGTGAAATATTACAATTTATATCGTTAATCAACTTAACCTTAGATGGAACATGAACCACAAAATTTCGTTATTTGACCAGCCAAGTTTTTAATTAAAATAACTCTGATAATAACCATTTTTTATTTAATTTTTTTAATTACAATTAATTTATTCGATTAGTTATTATGTAATATTTATTTTTAATACACATGAGTATTTTATCAACAAGAAATTCAGATATTTAACTCATTTATAAACTGAGAAAATAATTAGCTGAAGCAAAAAAAAATTAATTATGTTGAATTAAATATTAAATTAAAATAATCAATATTTATTTTCAATAATTAATAATTATCGAAAATAAATATTATTTATTTAATACTTTCTTTTTTTATTTTTCACAAGTATTGAAAATTATTCTACGCTATATTTTATTATAAAATAAAATAATTACACTCGTATAATATTTGTTGATTCTATTGGATATATAGAAAAAAGTTTTTTTCCCAATCGAAATGAGTTTTTCCAATATTTTTCAACCCACAAACGTTTCTACCATCAGAATGAAATTAAGATCCAAGTATTGGTATAGAAGTAGTGGTTCTAGATTGCGCTCTACCTGTTATTTTCTCCTCTTATTTCAATTTTTTTTTTATTTATTTTTCTTTTTTTTTCGCTTCTGTTATTTCATTTTGTCCTTCATCATCGGACCATGAGAGACTGCAATTTTCCGGTGATCCTCGACGAAGTTCTCTCCAACGACTCGCACAAATTGATATATATATACACATATAAATTTAAAAAAAAAAAAAAAAATAATAAAAAATAAAAATAATAAAAAATTAAAAAAATAAACAAATCAATATTTATAATTACACATCGATGCTACAAATATTTATCCAATAGTATCCAATAAAAAAAAATAAATTAAATAATTAAACAGCTATTTAAATATCATTTTAATATATAAAAATAGATAAAATATAAAAATAAATTTTTTTATTATTGTTTCACATAGATTTTAATATATATATAAATTGGGGAGATATTTTTTTTTATTCATTTGAAATATATACGTATAGATATTATATATATTGTGAAGTTAAGTGTCCAACCGAGAGTGAAGCAATCAAATCTGGCCGCAGGATGTCGGAACTAGACGCATATCTCACTCCCATACGACACCCTGACTAATACAAATATATATGTATATGTATGTATGTATGTATGTATGTATAGGTTATATTGAGTGAGAATCAACCCTGATCCTCTCCCACAGTTCGTCGATCACTCAATCATCCCCTTGGTCTCTGCCATCTCCGGTTTTCTCCATTACCCAATATCATTTCTCTCTTCTCCTTCACAAATTTTCAATACACACACACACAAACACGTCTACCAATAAATATAGATACGTATATGTATTTATTTATCCACCATTGTGTACACTCAGAAGCAAATATTTCTGATATAATCCAAAATATTGATTTTTTGAATAAATATTTCTATAAAAAAAAATATAAACGAAAAAATTTTTTTTATAAATATCAAGAATATTTTGTTTATTTTTTATTTTTTAAATTACAATAGATTATTAATTGTTATTATATTCTGTAGATTCTTTAGCAGATGGTTGTGTTAATAGATATTTTTCTTGACTGAGAAATTTTTATTATAAAACATACTTTTTAAATTGTTTCTTATTATTTTTTTTTTTTTTCTTCAAGGCTTCGACTATATTTTGTTCGTTAATTTATTTTTTAAATAAATACTTGATGTGTTGATAACAGTACATGTGTGTGTGTGTGGGTTCTTCGTTTGGCAGGGGTAATAAAAAATTTACATTTTCGAACAAATAATGTATTAATAATTCTTATTTTAATGGCATAACGTCTTTGAAAGATCATGTGTTAATTACGCTGATATTGGTACAATATTTATGGATGTGTGTTGACGTTACATCTGTATAAATATGTGCAAACGTAATGTTCGGGCACATTACATAAAAAAGACTGTACGAAGCAGCCACAAACTGTATTATAACTTCATAATGTAAGTAAAAAAAATTATTAGAATACATAACGTCTCTGTGATTAATTTTTCCACGTTCACTTTATATTTTTGTTTTCTACTAATTCGTGTATGATTAAATAAATATTGCATTTTTTTTTTTATATTGAAATTTTTTACACGAATTCTCATTAATTTTCGTGAATTATTTATTACTTTATTTAAATTAAACTCTGTTAAATATTATTTTCAGAAATTCATTCGTTTTAACATGACTGGAATGAAGAAAATAATTATTTCTATTATTGTTATTGTTTGTATTTTCATAAATATTTCGAATATTGCTGGGAGTCCAATTTGTAAAAAGAAACAATATCTTCGTAATTCAGAATGTAAAAAATGTCCAAATTTCGCATATTGTAATGGCATAAAATTTACTTGTATAGGCGGTTATGGACCTTTAACTGAATCATGCATTGAATTTCCGTGAAGTTGAAGATGATAATATTAAAAAAAAAAATAATATTCATATATAAACAGAAATAAAATTTTATAAATTTCAATTTTTCCATTACATAATTGAACATTTAATATCAATAAATAAATCATATTAAAAATTAAAACAAATGTTTAATAATAAAGAATATTATTTGAAAATATATTTAAATATTTTCTTATTGTTTCACATAGTTCTCACACTTTCACAAATTCATGATAAATATTTTTCATTATAATACATAATTTTATACATCCATCCATATATATTTAGTATAAAATTCGAAAAATTTGTTGACGTCTTAATTTGGCTTTTGATTTATCACAATTGGCTGAGCATTTTTCTGCTTGTCACGTCTATATAATTCTTTACTTTTGCCACATTGCAAAAACTAAAACATCATAAACTATTATCTATCTTTACTCAATTTTATTCTCATTTTCCTTTCTCTTTATTCATCCCTTTTTCCAAATTTTACTTCAACTTTCCTTTCTCATCATCGCTTCATCTCTCCCCTTTAATACTTTTTATAATATTTTTCTCATCTCCATTTTCTATATTTACTAATTCACACTCATTATTCTACTTCTTACCATTCTCATTGTTATATTTATACTGAGAATAAGATGAGGGTGAATTTTAGGGTAGAAAGCACAGTGCTTGTCGATAGTGGTTATCTCATAAAAATAATTTGATGAAGGGAAAAAATTGATATGATTTCAAGAGAAAGAAAACGTCGAATATTTTTGATATATTTATATCCTTTATAGTTTTATCTATTCTTCATAAATATACATATCCATATATCTATGTACACATATTATATACATATTTATTTTATATGTATACAATAAAATATTTGTTGAGATTATAATGCGCAATCTCTTTGATTGGTCCATGCCAATGTGATGTTATAGTGTTTATTATGTGAATGCGTGTGTCTAAACGAAAAAAATTTTCTCTTTTATTTTTTCATCTTTGTTGAAGAGCAAAAAAAAAAAAAATTCTTTATACACTGACAAAGGAACGTGTGGTGAGAGAGAAAGAGAACAAAAGAGATAGTGATAGATGATAGAATAGAGGATATAAAGAGGGGAGAATGTGAGGGAATGAAAAAGCTCAAATATTCAATGCAGACGATGTCTTTTCCAATAATCTTCCGGCATTTCCTCATTTTCCTAAGGGTATATAACTTTTTTGAATATACTATGTGTATATGGGATTGCAGGTTTTTTTTTTTTATATTTTATATTTTATTCTGTAGATTCTCTAGCAGATGATTGTGTCAATAGACATTGTTGTTGTTGTTAACTGCAAAATTTTCATTATAAAACATAATTTTTAAATTGTTTCTTATTGTTCTTTTTTTTTCTCTTCAAGGCTTTGGATAATATTTTGTTCGTTAATTTATTTTTTAAATAAATACTTGATATGGAGAATCTAATTTTTTTGTTTGCTAGGTCGCGATATTATTTTTATTGTTAGTGATAACAGTACATGTGTGGCTTCTTCGTTGGTCAGGGATAATAAAAAATTTACATTTTCAAATAAATGATTTTTTTTAATAGTTTTTTTTTATTGGCATAACGTCATTGAGAGATAATTTTTTTTTTTTTACTGATATTGGTATAATATTTATGGATATGTATTGACGTTGCATCTGTATAAATACGTGCAAACGTAATGTTTGGGCGCATTACATAAAAAAAACTGTACGAAGCAACCACAAACTGTCTTATAACTTCATAATGTAAGTAAAAAAAAATTATTAGAATACATAACGTCTCTATGATTAATTTTTCGCGTTCACTTTATATTTTTTTTTTCTACTAATTCGTGTATGATTAAATAGATATTATATTTTTTTTTTTTATATTGAAATTTTTATTACGAATTCTCATTAATTTTCGTGAATTATTTATTATTTTATTTTAATTAAATTATGTTGAATATTATTTTCAGAAATTTATTCGTTTTAACATGGCTGGAATGAAGAAAATAATTATTTCTGCTATTGTCATTGTTTGTATCTTCATAAATATTTCGAATATTGCTGGAAATCCAACTTGTGGAAAGAATCAATATCTTCGTAATTCGGAATGTAAAAAATGTCCAAAGAACGCATCTTGTGATGGCATAAAATTTACTTGTATAGGCGGTTATGGACCTTTAGCTGAATCATGCTTAAAACAATCGCGATTTTGAAGATGACAATATTGAAAAAAATAATATTTATGGATAAACAGAAATAAAATTTTATGAATATCAATTTTGTTCCATTACATAATTCAACATTTAATATCAATAAATGAATCATATTAAAGATTAAAACAATTGTTTATTAATAAAGAATATTATTTAAAAATATATTTAAATATTTTCTTATTGTTTTACATAATTCTCAAAGTTTCACAAATTCATGATACATATTTTTCATTATAATATATAATTTTATACATCCATATATTTTCAATATAAAATTCTGAGAATTTGGTGACGTGTTAATTTGGCTCTTGATTCATCACGACTGGCTGAACATTTTTCTGCTTGTCGCGTCTACATAGTTCTTTGCTCAATTTTGTTCTCATTTTCCGTTTTTTATTTTCTCTCTCTTTATTCATTCCTTTTTCCACATTTTACTTCAACTTTCCTTTCTCATCATCACTTTATCTCTCACTTTTTCCTCTTGCATTATATCCTTGTGACTTCAGCACGACTATTCCACTCGGAAACTGAAACGTCCTCGGTAAAACGAAGGCGCATTACCCTTCCTATAACCAACCTTAATTGACTATAAACGTTTAGTTTTATTTTACCGCGTGTAAAAGTCAAGTTGAGTATATAGAAATGAATGCCGACGAAAACGAAAAACGTCGTGTGATTCGAGGACGTTTTTCAAGCATAAAAATAAAATTATATTAAATAAAATAAAAAATTTCAGATGAGGTAAATAAATATATAAAATTATTGAAAAATGTCAAAAATTTATTAACGGAAAAATATAATAATAACAAACATTTCAATCATTTGTTTATTTATTTTTGTCTATGGTAAAAGTTGTATTATTTTTCTTTTAAAAAAATAAATACAAATAATAATTTACAACCACATGCTAAAGATATTAGTTTTTTTTTTTTTATTAATTATTCTCCCTGTCTCTTGCTCTAAATACACAAACAATAGACAGAACGTTACATAATAGCGAGAGAGAGAGAGAGAGAAGCCGCTTTTCATACATAGTATAAAATTAAATCGACAAGGGCCATTCTCTTCATTTTTAAAACCATCATGACAAAGTCTTTCATGTCGAATCAAACTCCTTCAAAGCATTATGGCTTTTAAATAGTTGCAATCATGTATAGCTCGGACATGTATAGGTATACATATATGTATGTATATAATATATATGTATAAGTACTTAATAATTCTTTTAAACTGTATATATGTACGTCTGGTCTTGAGAATTTTCTTTCATTGTCCATTATAGTCATTGCGGTAAATATTTAAATGTTAAATACAAGTGGCTATTTTTTTTTTCTACTTTTTTTCCTTTAATAGAAAGAATAATTAATGAAATAAAATTATTTAAATTGAGAATAAATAAAAGAATAAATTAATTTTTGAATATAAAAAAATTTTATGGGTTAGTAAAAATTTTTTGTTTGAATTTAAAATAAATTTTATTTGCAATTGTGATTTTTTATATTATTTAATTGATAATTAAACAATTCCGTGATATTGAATATTATTATTTCTATATTAATCCTTGAAATTTTATTTGAATTAATTAATATGTGATACAAAATATAATTCTAATGAATTTTAATTAGCACAATTATACAGTGCATTTTAATTTATGAAATTTTTAATTTATTTTTATACTGTAATATTATTTTAAAAAAAAAAATTATGAATAATATGATATTCGCAGGAGTAAAAAATTCGTGAAATTAATATAAAATATTATATTACACAATATAAAGACTGATAAAGAATAAACTTTTTCAATTATAATAAATAATATTGGCATTGAAAACCGTAAATATTTTTAATTGCTACACATATGCAGATGGTTGTGTCGATAGACATTGTTGTTGTTGTTGTTGTTAACTGCAAAATTTTCATTATAAAACATACTTTTTAAATTGTTTCTTATTGTTTTTTTTTTCTCTTCAAGGCTTCGGATATATTTCGTTCGTTAATTTATTTTTTAAATAAATACTTGATATGGAGAATCTAATTTTTTTGTTTGCTAGGTCACGATATTATTTTTATTGTTAATGATAACAGTACATGTGTGGCTTCTTCGTTGGTCGCGGGTATTAAAAAATTTACATTTTCAAATAAATGATTGTTTTTAATAGTTTTTTTTTTTAATGGCATAACGTCATTGAGAGATAATTTTTTTTTTACACTGATATTGATATGATTTTTATGGATACTTGTTGACATTGCATCTGTATAAATACGTGCAAGCGTAATGTTCGGGCGCATTACATAAAAAAAACTGTATGAAGCAGCCACAAACTGTCTTATAACAATTCTTAGTCTTATAACTTCATAATGTAAGTAAAAAAAAATTATTAAAATACATAACGTCTCTGTGATTAATTTTTTCGCGTTCACTTCATATTTTTTTTTCTACTAATTCGTGTATGATTAAATGAATATTGCATTTTTTTTTATAATAAAATTTTTCTCGAAAATTCTCATTAATTTTCGTGAATTATTTATTACATTATTTAAATTAAATTTTGTTAAATATTCTTTTTAGAAATTCATTCGTTTCAACATGACTGGAATGAAGAAAATAATTATTTCTGCTATTGTCATTGTTTGTATCTTCATAAATATTTTGAATATTGCTGGACTGCCAACTTGTAATCCTGATGAATTTCTGCTTAGTAGTGAATGTGTGAAATGCCCAAAGTTCGCACGTTGTGATGGCATAAATATCCGATGTAACCCCGGTTTTTCATATTCACTATGGAATGATGATATATGCGCACCGAAATGAAGAAGTATGGATAAACAGAAATAAAATTTTATGAATTTCAATTTTTCCATTTCACAATTGAACATTCAATATCAATAAATGAATTATATAAAAAATTAAAACAATTGTTTATCAATAAAGAATATTATTCAAAAATATATTTAAATATTTTCTTATTGTTTTTCATTTGTTTATAATTCTCACAGTTTCACAAATGCATATTTTTCATTATAATACATAATTTTATACATCCATCCATATATATTTAGTATAAAATTCGAAAAATTTGGTAACGTGTTAATTTGGCTTTTGATTTATCACAATTGGCTAAACATTTTTCTGCTTGTCGCATCTACATAGTTTTTTACTCTTGTCCCATAGCGAATACTAGAACAAAATAAACTATTATCTATCAATCTTTTTAATTATAATAAAATAATATTGGTATTAAAACCGTAAATATTTTTAATTCCTACATATATATGCAGTTGAATATATTTACCGAAAGATTTGGGTATTGAGGCATTAATTGTCAATGGAATCTTGCAATGTTAGTGATACAAGTTAAGGGCGGGTGACAAAGCAAAGGAGAGATGAAGAGACATCAAGAGAGTGAGAGATTGGCTACAAGATGCGCAGTGATGTATATAAATGCACGCGCAGTTAGTTTCAATTCTACAAAGCGTACATGCGGCTTCATTGGAGAAATGACATAGACATAATTGATTTCCTGAAGATTTGACTCTTCTCACTGTATATTATAACAAATCGTATATTTCATGAAGGAATCATGTACCAACTGCCTGTTGACTTCAATTCAAAATATCACAACTTGAAACTCCTCCATTTGATAATTACAACGATGATATAACTATTTAGACTTTGTGTTACTTATCGAGATCGTTAAATTTCGTTGGAACTTTAATATTTTACTAAACAGTTGAGGAACTTTATTTCTTTGAATGTTTAATGAAAACATTATTTATTTAATGATTGCAATGGAAATTTAATTAAATTTTTCATTGAGATTTTTTATTTATTTAGTTAAAAAAAAATATATTTATATATTTATTTGTATAATTAATGTTGGATTCGCGGAAGATGGTAGTAAAATTAATTTAGTAAGTCTCTCGAGTGGTTTTATAATAATACAGAGGTAATTGAACATGATCATCCCACATCCTAATTAACAAGGCTGATGAGATTGAAAAAAAAATACTGCTCCAATCAATTACTTGTACACGTATATATATATATGTATCAAAAAGAAAGAAAAAAAATTGTATTATTTTTTAATACGAATTGAATTTTATTTTTAAATTCAGAATATATATATTGTTAAAAATATAATTTTTTTTTTTTTTTTTTGTGATTCGACATGGTGATATTTTTTTTTTCTTTTTTAAAGTTATACATATACATATGTTAAAGTGTATGTATATGAAGCGATCACTCGTACGCGTGTGTTTACAATCGTGCATTTGGGAATAATGGAAAATGAACGCTACTGTTTTTCCTGTCAAACGCAAATTCAAGTTCGGCCATTGATCAAATATGGTGGTGAGAGAGGGAATAGCAGGGGGATTTAGATAATCTGTGCAATGTGTCCCCACTAGAGAGACAACGAGATGTGGACATTAAATAAATACGCAAGGGCGATTTTTTTTTTTTTTTTTTTTATGTAATATTGAATTGAACGTAGAATACTCAGTGATATGATCGAACATGTCACATGTTTACTCTCACTCCAGGAATGTTAAAAAATAATGTTTTGAACTATTGTTATTCTATAAAAAAAAAAAAAAAAAAAATTTTAATAATTCTAAAATTTTTTTTTTTTTTAATATAAATAAAAATGATGTGATTTTTTTTTTTATCATTGAGATACATATGTTTATATGTAAGCTTTATAGCGGATTAATATCACATTTGACCAGCAGTTTGGTCAACCAACAAAAAAAAAAATAATGAAAAATAAAAAAAAAAAATTTCCAGCCACTATTAGTCCAAGATAAATAGCAATAGCTATACATATGTGCAACGTATAAATGTAGGAGAGGGGTGGCAATTAAATCCAAGCGGTGGAGCTAAATATAGCGACGATAAGAGGCGATAAAAAAAAAAAAATTAAACGCAAAAGAAACAAAAATTAACGTTGGTATGAAAAAAAAAAATTTTTTTTTTCAAATAAAAATAAAAAATGATATTATTCGTTGGTAGATAAATATTATTCAGTAAAATGGTGATAATATAATATAATAAATATTATAATTATGAAAAAAAAAAAAAAAAATTAATTATTTATATCAAGAGAAAAAAAATTTTTTTTTTTTCAAAAATCAAATATTTATTTTCACATCATATTTGACAAACTGATTTTTATATTTTTAGCATCATATGATTTTAATATGAGATCTTAATATCCTTTATCAATAAATGTTCTCTACATCGTTCTCGTAAAACCCTACAAGAGCAGTAAATATTTACTCGAAAATTCGGTTGAATGGTCGATGTATAAGTTTCTTACTTCAATTCGTCAATATGCAACCATGTAATGTGCTATAACGTGAATGAGAAATAGAGAACGATGATAGTATATAGATGTATACGTTGGGTTATAGAGACAGAAAGTTTACGAAATTTAGTTGGTTGGAGTCGAAAAGGCGAATAGAGAAGAGAATTTGAAGGTTTATATACCATTCACCACCACCACGCCTCTTTCACGTCTGTATTCTAAAATCGAAGGGTGCGGTTTTCAGTAAACATATAGGCCATTTCTCTTTATACAAGATCACAACTGAAGCGAATATCATCGTGTGCTTTTCTTCTATATCCTCATACTTATATATACCTACATAATTACATGAATGCATTATTTTTCAATTTTTTCTTCAATTAAAAAAATAATAGCAATTAAGAAAAGAAAAATAGAGAAGAATAAAATTTGATAAATGATTGTTGAGTATTTTTTTTGTTTTAATTTAAAATTATATTGTAAAATCAACAATCAAAATTATTCATTGGGACTAAATTTATTTTAGAATGGAGATGAATAACGGCTTATTTACTAAGTTTGAATTTTTATAGATGACATTGAAAACCATATGCAATAAAATAAAAATACAAAATGATAAAATTAAATTATTTAATTAACACAGCGAATAGTCATGAGTTATCTTTTGCGTCATAGACAAATAATATCTGATATTTTTATCAGTCACTGCAGGCAATAAAATAATTTCACAATCTATTCACGAACCAGGCAAACAGTCAAAGCAAAATTGCGGTTTTTTTTTTTCATTTCGTATTGATAAATAATTTTTTATGATAGTTATTTTGCTATCAAAGCACCTGTGAGGGGAGTTATATTACGTAGGTGTAGGGTATAAAAGTGAAATTTTATCTTCACATCATTCAAATACCAGTGTGCATTCATTCACAAAACATATTGTGAATAAAGTCTCTATTGAAGTGTCAATTTTAGTACAATTTCAAAAAGTAAGTTCTGAATTAAATAATTATTCATTTACTGTTTTATAAAATTTTATTTTTTATTTTTATTAAACTAATTATATATACTTATTTTTTTCTATTGTTCTTACGTAACATTGAATATTTTTGGCTAGTAAGTTTGATTTTATTTTCAGAAAATTTGCATCAAAAATGACAAACATAAAAAAAAAAACAATTCATTTATTGTCACTCGCTATTATTCTCTTCAGTATTATCGATTTTTCTAATAGTCGTGTCATCTACGTACCGTGTAAATATGGGTATTATCTTAAAAAATACGACAAAAATAGAAATCTACACTGCTATCCATGTCCGAAAAACGCCACTTGTTATCAAGATAAAATTTGGTGCAATAAAAATTATGTTTTAATACCGGAGGCATATATATGCCAGAGAATATTTGGAACAAAATGACTGAAATAAAATTTATAACAATTAAAAATACTGTTAGAAATCATGTCTCAATATTCGCCATCAATAATCACAATTTTATTCAATGTAATTAATACAAAACATATATAATAAATATATTATTAATTATTATTATACAATTATCATTATAATTTTTAAATTAATTTATACACTATAATATTTTATTTTTCACCAATATTTATATCCTTATATTTGTAATTCATATTTATTTTTTCCCCATTTATTTAGTTACTAACATTTACAAGATTCCATTAATGAATTAATGTTTCATTTAATTAAAATGCTTTATCATAAATACAACGCTCAGTGAGATTGCCATCACTATTATTATTATCATTTGAATTAGAATTATTATTATTACTCGTTGGGAATATGGTCAGGAGCGTCCAATCAACGATGAGACTCGAGTAATTAGCGAAGCGTAGATTAGATTGTCATATATATTATAATATTGCGAGCAATAACGGCAGGTCCTTGACTATGCTTTGGTGCTTGTTCATATATAATCGCCAATGCAACCAATATTGCTTGTGACAGAGTGCCTGTAATTTCAGAAATCGCTTGTAGTAATATAATCTCTATTGCTCTCCCTTCATTTGTCTCCTTCTCTCTTATTCATTCACGTACACAGATCCTCTTCGACTACCGCGATTGCTGCGGTCATAATCTCCATGTATACCTACGCTATTCATATAATCACTATCGCATTTGCAATTTCTAAAACTTGTCAAACAATTTTAATAAATGTATACATGAGGATAATATTAAATGAATAGGACAGTGTAAGAGGTTGGTTTTAGAGGAATGGAGATATTGGAGGGTACTTGTAGGTTTATAAATGTGTGGATAGAAATAATTTCCGGTGTGTAATTAGGTTTGGATTTTTTTTTTAAATAAAAATATTCATTGGGTTTTAATGAATAGGAAAAAATAAATAAATAAATAAAATAGTGGGATAAAATCATTTTATTTTGTACAGTAAAATTCACTTTAAGAGAATAGAAAACACCCGATATTTTACTGTACAAGAGAGGGATGGATATTAAAATAGATTCTCTCCCTCTCAACATGTCGTATCCATTTTACTGTAGTCCAATGCATATGTTATATAATCGAAGCAGCCTCTCACTCAATTCCCGGATTCAATTTCAGAAGACGTATCCGGTCAGTTACCTATATTTCCTCTTGCCACTCTATTTCCTCAATTTCGTCCACCGCTTTTCCCCACACTTCCACCATCCCTAACTTTGTAATAAAATTGCCAGAGACCACAGGTCGATGAATATGAAATATGCAGCATTCATTGTCTTCGTGGTGAACTTTATATGTGGACTCTTCGCACTCTCTGGTCTCATTTTCCATCACTCTATATACACATGTTCCATTTTACATTGAGAGCACATTTCAAACTTGTATGTCTGTTTACATTTGGTACTCTAACATGACAATGACAGAATATTATGTGTATATGCAAATATGTGAAGGATGAATAATAAAAAAAAAATATATATTCATTAATAAATTGCCAATATATCTTCATGAACCATTGAATAGACGTTAGTTTACATGATGATAGTTTTTGGCTCCTAAAGTGGACTTTGAATAAAACAAGCGAGTAAATTTTAATGAAGTCATGGATTTAAAAAATTTTTTTTTCTTAATAATTAATTTTTACATACTTGTAATACATTTCTACATTTTTTTTTTTTGCTTGCATTGAAGTATATTTATTTATTTATTCCATTATTCGTTTTCAACGTGTCCATAAATTCATCAAGAATATAAGGAAACACCAGTAATTAAAAGTAATAATAAATTACATTTACATTGTTAGAAATTTTTTATTCTTCTCGTCAAATCTTTTTCTTTATTTTTTTCCTCAGTAAAATAATTAATTTTCTCGCGTTTATTTCAATCTTTTATTTATTTTTTTTTTTTCCTTTTCCCCAACTTTTTCTCTATATTCCTTTATTTTTTTTTTTTTTCGTGATATATACCAATGCATACACACAATGTAAACTTGTTAACGGCTTAATTAATCGCAATAATTAAAAGCGAAAAGTGAGTATAGGTTATGAACGTGAGCCCCAGGTAAATGACTTTCCACTATACATACATAATATACACACATATATATCTTTTCTCTGTCATCTCTCTTGCTTATAATATAAACCACCCTTTTTCACCCTTTCTTTTATACTTCAGGTGAATATTCAAAATCTTTGTTTCTCTAAAGGATTTTTCTCTTCATCATTCTACGAATAATCCATGTAATATATTTGATACATACACATATGTATACATAGTATATAAAAAAAAAAAAAAATATACATACATATATTCAAAGAAGTGTAGAAGCGTTAGTCAAGCAAGAAAGTTGAAATAGCTTGCAACACATCGTTGAGATTTTCTTATTAGATATACAAAAGCGGCACATGTTTTCATAGGATTTTAAGTCAAAAAATAATGTAAGAGGAAGAGAAGAAAAGTCACATAATATTCATAAGACGTTATATAGCTTACCTCGCCTAGTGTATATACTACCATCTTATTTACTTTACTTTATCTTATATAATTTAAAAGCATACATCATACATGTATAAATAATAATCTGTATAAAATTTTGTCGTCAATAATAATTTAAATTATTCATTGCTTGACAAACTAAACTTTCAAATTGATCTTACATAAAATATATACATACATATGAACATAAATCTATGTAAAAAATAAACTTAGTGAAAAATTTGATGAATGATAAAATTTCTTGAATATAATATTTTTATTTCATGTCAACTTTTTTGATTATTTTAATTTATAAATTTATTCTTTTAATGAGGAATTGCAATCCGAAAGCGAAGGATTATAAATATTATTTAGGAATGTCCTGCGAAAATATTTATAAAGGAAAAAAAAAAGTTTTTTTATCCTGGATGTATATGTGTGCAGGATATGTCTATATATGAGCAGATTCTCTCGAGAGCCACCGTGCCATTTTGTTTTTCTTTTTTTTCTTTTTATTTTTGTCTTTCATCGCTTTATTCGGTTCATACAATTCGTGTTCTTTGTCATGTCACAGATATATACTAAGAATTACCCCCGATTGTATTTTATTCCTCGCATAAATTTGAAAATTTATTTATTTATCTATTTTTTTCTGTCAAATGAAATAATTTCAAATCTTGTAAAATAAATAAATCTCTTGGAGATGAAATAAAATATTATTATACATATATTTATCAATCTAGGAAAGAAAATAAAAAAAAAACATTTTGTGCCAGTCAAAGAATAAATTGTTCTGAATAAAATAAAAATACATATTGAAGCTATTATCACTTCTACATCAATGGACAACGATAAATTTATCAATTTATTATGAAACTTGTATTCTTTAAGTCGATATATAATATAAAGTTTGTTGTTATTGTAGAAATAATATTTATCATCACTGTTGAAGTGCTTGTACTTATTATTGTGAAGTAGAAACTACTTGATTCATTTCTGTCTTTCTCACTTGCTTGACAGAAATCTTTCAATAACGATCTTGCTCTCCCTTCTTCAACATAACTTCTATTTTTTTTCTCATTTTCCCTTCTTAACTACGACAGGGCTGAATTTAATGCTCTTCAGACTTGTGGAATTTAGTGGGCACTCGAAGAAATAATTATCTGTTAGCAATAAAAATTGTTTGCCTCGTTATTTCTGCTTAAGGGCACATTACCCTTCTCGCTCATCTTTTTATTATTTTCATTCTCTTTTCTGCTCATTGTTTAATAGTCAATTTATTGAACAAATTTATCCAATTCAATCGTCAATTTAAATACACACTTTTCATCCTATCAAAAATATTTAAATCAATTTTTTTACAGTATTGATATTAACATTTAATATTTATTCTAAGTATTAGAAAGAATTTTAATTCTTGGAAAAATTATATTTATTTCAACATCAACAATTTATTTCATTCGTTGATATTTTTTATTTCCTTTACATCAGCCAATTTATTTATAATAATGAAAATTATCATCAGTATTATCCATCAATTTTCTTTGTATTTATTTTTTTATTTTTTCCATCGTCTCCATACTCGTGACCTTATTTTTTAAACTCCAATATCGTGACTGGTTGGCTGGATTCTCCCTCGACAAGACGGTAGTCTCGAGGGTCTCCTTGAAAGCACTGCCTTTTCTTGAGCTTTAATATCCAGTCAGGATACACTCTTCCACGGATAAATTAAAAAAAAAATAATAAATAAAGTCCAAAGAAATAAAAATGAAACAAGTATTTTTTTTCTTTTTTAATCAAACTTCAATTATAAATGTAAAATTCAATTTAATAATTTTTCATCGATTGACAAATAAATTTCATTCCAACGCAGATGAAAATATTTTATTAAAATATAATCCAATAAATTATTTATTTCAATAATATCACGGTAATAATAATAACAATACAAAAGATAATAATAATTGTGTAGCGACATTTGTATTTTTATTTCCCTATTATTATTTATATATTCCGTAAATTTATTTCGTGGGTAATGGTGTGTATTTTTGCGCATAGAATTTTTTTTTTTTCTTCTTCGTCTGTACATTTATATGTCTATTTGTAGATACATATATGTACAGTTGAATATATTTCACCCCTTGGTGACGAATAAATAAAAACACGCAATCGCTCACTGTCCACTTCTCTCTTTATGACTATTGTGAATAAATTCGTGTGCAATGACACGAAATATTATATGTTATGACTCATATTCGAAACATTATCCACGAAAATGTACGAATTAAAAGAAGAAAAAAATTTAATAAATACATATAAACAAATAAAAAAAATTAAATTATACCAAGTTACGTAAGGATATATATTTAAAGATAAAATTTATTTATATCAAAATATTAATTAATAATTCGAAAACGAGGAGTATTAATTTTAATGATTTGAATGTCAATATAATCCATAACTGTGTATACACGTGTATAATTAAATAGTGGTGTTTATATATTTAAATAAATAATTTACATGTCAATGCAATCAAATGATTGATCATTAGTTTTCGAAATATTTATTATTTTATCTCAACTAAATTATTATATACATATGTATTTATTATGTATACCAGTGTGTTTATAGTATTTTCATACATGTATACGTGAATAATACCAATGTTAATACAATGTTACCAATGCATTTCAATCCCCTATCACATCAATCAATTGATGACTCTGCATTTAACTCCCTTCGTTTCATCATTCACACATATTAGTTATGCTCTATTACATGAGCAAATAGCTGTAACGTTAAAACATATCTATACTAATTTATAGAGAACATTTCTGCAGATAATTGAAAGTATGTTATGCAATCAATTTGGATAATTATCCCTTTTGGATATTTATTTGGAATTATTCTAATAATAATTTCAAATTTCCAAATAAAAAATTTATTTTTATTCTCTTGGTAAAATAATTCAATGAATTAAAATTTTCTCAATTTAATTTCTCAATTAAATATTATTTTATATATTTCTTGATATTTATCAACATTTAACTTGATAAAATAATTTTTTCCCAACACAATTTGACAATAAAAAATTTATTTCAATTCTCTTATTAAAATAATTCAATAAATAAAAATTCTCTCAATTTAATTTCTCAATTAATTATTATTTTATATATTTCTTGATATTTATCAACATTTAACTTGATAAAATATTTTGTACCCAACACTATTTACCAATAAAAAATATATTTCAATCCTCTCAATTAATTTTTCAATTAAATATTATTTTATAATTTTTCAATATTTTTCAACATTTAACTTGATAAAATATTTTTTTTCCCCAATTAACTATTAAATTAATTAATTTTATTTTCTTTATTTCTGAATTAATAATTATTACAACAATATCACTGCCAATTAAATCAATTAAATTTGTGAATATCCCTCCAGTAAATATTAATATTAAATATTATTATTTACCTTAACGATAGATAATATTTGTATCTGAATTTTTCTTGAATGATTTTCAAGTCCATTAAGACAATTGTATACGTATACAAAGCACTTACGTCCATAGTAACGGGGTGAAATGTTGGAAATGCGAATCTACTCTTGCTATAAATCCGTGGCACGTGCGAGCATCTCGCACAAATGGATCTCAAGAGATATTTAATGCCACTGTTAAATCCCTAAGGCAAGTTGCCGAGTAATATACCTCTCTATACGTGGATTGTATCAACAGATTGTTGGAAAATCATCAATTCCATTGTATTATATCAAGTAAATAAATATATATGTATAATATATATTAATATAATATATTCAGTACATACGTATTATTATTATTTGTAATTAAATTATTTAGATTTAATACATACGAAATTTCATGCAATTTAATAAATTGATATTATGTTAATTTGTATTATGTATAATTTATGTCTATGTGTAATTGATTTGTTTGATGTATATTAACGTTTGCTGATGCATCAGATTATAATTTAATTTATGGAATTTATTAATATATAGGTATAATAATTTTTGTGATTTATTTATAATTTGAGAATATATTTATGTTATTAAATATTGTTTGGGGGAAAATTATTAAATATATGGTGGAATTTTGTCGTCTGTGATGTGCTTAATTTTTCTGAGATATAAAATTAAATTTATTGTTCAATCAGAAATCAAAAAAAAAATAAATTAAATTGAACAAATTTTTTTTTTATTTTGTGACTTGACAATTAATTTTATTTTTTTTCCAAGATTTTTTGTAGATAAAATAATTCATACTACATTATTTGAGAAATTAAGTTAACAAATTCAATTGAAATATGAATGAAAAAAAATATTAAAATACATTTAAAATAATAATGAATAATTAATCAATTTATTTTTTTATTTATTCATATTAAAATCTGTGAAATTATTCATTATTCGATAATATAAATTTATATATTCTGCATGGAATATTACAATTATAATATTTGAATACTAATACCACAGAAATCGAGGATTTTACCATATAAACAATGAGTTAATGATTGTCATAAAATGTAAACAAATAAATTATCAAAATGTTTCAGTGGAAATATCATTTTTCACTTGAAATACGAGTTTGCACACATGCATATTTATGTTGATAACTATATATATATGTATGTATGTATACAGAGCTTTATATAATTCAGTAAAATACTAAATAAAGACCCTTTTTACCGTTGAGTGACACAGTCCAAGCGCGAATACGACGTAAATGTTGCACGAAAACGCCAAAAGCTTACGATCCACTTTCACCCTACTCTGTAACTTTCTCATTCTCTCTATTTTCCACCCTCTTTCACTCACTTTTGACGTCTGCTATAAGGCAGAATTAGGATAGCAATGACGTCGTTTTATTATGCACCCTTAGAACCAAAGCTTGCGAATAGTCATTTTGGTAAAATGCTTTGGTTGAAATTTAATTCATAAATGGCATCGTGAACGTTTGCGCTAATATTATAAAGAAATTTTAATCAGATAAAAAATATTTGCTACAAAATATAATTTATATTTCGTAAAAGCTTCAATGAGTATATAAATTAATTTCATATATATATATTAATTCTAATTTATTTATTAATTAAATATTTTTGATTGAATTTTTTATCTTTCAGATTTTTTGATTTTTTTTTTGTTTTATTTTTGTTGTTGTAGATAAGTTGCGAAAGGGAAAAGCGAGGGAAAATAAAAATGTTGTGTGTATTTAGCATAACGCTAAAGGGAAAGTGAAAAATGAAAGGGAGTGTAAAAAAAAAAAAAATTTAAAAAGGAAAAAAAAAATGTTTAAAAAGGGGAAAAAAAATATTTTGGGTTATCATTACAAGGACGTTGTGTTGCCACATATCGTTCTCGTGCTTTTTTCAAGTTCATCCATCCGATGCACAGTATATTTACATTCACTACAAATTCTTTCTTTCACCCTCAAACTTTCATTCTCTCACTTTGCATTTTTCTTTTGCCACCAACGAATTCTCACTCATTCTCATCTCCCCCATTTGTCTTTTTTTCTTTTTTTCTCTCCCTAATCTGCACATTTCCTTCAACTTTTAATCACCCTCGATGGAACAAAGGTAAATGCAGCATCTGAACAATAGATTTATCTCCATGTGCATACGCGTATTTGTATGCCGACACAAGAAGAACATAGAAAAGCTTTTCATCATCGTTCGCCTTTTGCATGTGTGCAGTTATTAGAACGATTTCAAATCGTTTTGAAACTGACATTTGCCACTTTTTTCTTTTGTTCATTTTCATTTTCAAGTCCTGACCTGTTTTTCTACTCACCACAATTATTTTTTCTCAAAAAAAAAAAAAAAAAAAAAAAGAATTTTTTTTCTTCACATTTTTCACCTTTTATTTTTTCCAATTATTTTTTCATCACGTTTCCTTCAATTAAATATATTGATGTGGGTAGTCATTGTACAGGAAATTGCATACATTATACAATTCCATTATCAAATATAATAAAAATAAATTTTTCAATCCACAGAATGAATAAAAATTAAATAATTTTTAATACATCTCAAAAATGATTTATTAAAAAACAATTTTTTTGTTTTCTTTGATATCAAACACATTTTCCGAATCAAACAAAATATAAAAAGCTTCATGTCAAGTAAAATTAACTTATCTAAATAAATATTATATTAAAACATAATTTAATAATTTAAAATTGAATTTATACTTTTTTACAGTATACATAAATATTATTTTTTTTATTTAATCTATGGAAATAATAAATAATGTTCGCAATAACATTTAGCATTTCACGTTTGATTAATTTATAATAAACATTTCATAGAATATATATACAATATATATATAATTCTCTGAGGAGAATTGAATATTTCTCGCGTGACAAGTCCAACCCCCATGTGTCACGACAATTACTGTCGTAATCACCACCGCAGCCGTCAACCACCTCACCATACATACATATACGTACTTCATTCTAGTAAATTTGACTGTACATTTGAAACAATAGATCGTATTCTACCACACATATAAATTCGCAGTCTCTCATCATTATTTCTTTGTTCTTTTGTGAGAAAAAAAAAATCATTAAACATATATATTAATCAATATTTTTTTAATTTCTATGTTAAATTAATTAATTAATTAATTTAATTTAATTTTTTTTCTCGTATTATTTTTTTATTAAATATTTAAATGTCTTTGTTTCAGCACAGCGATCGCTCCACACCTGTTCTCCTAATTGTTTCACTCGCCGGTATAAAAGTATGCAGCCCAGATGGAAAAGTAAGTACATTAATTATTATTTATTTATATTTTTATTCATTGTAATTTTATGTTTTGATATGAATTATGAATTTATGGAGTTGTGAGAGTTCACGAAAAAAAAATTGAAAGAAGTTGTGTATATATAGATAAGAAAATAAGAAAATTTAAAGAGAGAATATGTGAAAGTGTAAAAGTTAATTCGAGCTTTTCAGAATATCTTTTTTTCTTTTATTTTTCAACCACAAAATTCGAGTGTAAGAAAATAAACAAAAAGAATATAAAAACAAGTGACAAATACGTGTGTAGCAATTTAGAGCAAGAGATGGAAGTAAAAATAAAATAGAGAACAGTGAAATTGTGGTGAAAAAGTGAAAGGAAAAATGGAACAAGCTGGAAAAAAAAAAATATTACAAAATGTGTGAAAATAAACTAAAAAAAAAACAGAACTCTGGGCCACGATGAAACTCGGTCAAGTATCATAGTCTGAAAATTTTGTGATGTGGGTGAGTTTTATACATTTTTTTTCTCTGCTCACGTGATATTAAAACCGTTGTTAATTTCAAATGATCAAAGTAACTAAAATAAAAAAATTTTTTCCAAGTTAAATAAATTTCTAAAGAAATTTTGATTTTTTTTTTTTCACTTCACAAAATTTTTGGCTATAAAAACTTTTTCAATATATGAATAGTATATTTATTCAAATTAAATTTATAAGCAAAAAAATATTCATATCATAAATTTAATCAAAATTATTCTAGACTTATTTTAATTTACATTTTTTATTTTTTTTTCCAAATGAAAATTTATTCCAAAATAAAAACGTTATAAATTTCTTGATTATTTTTAATAATCATTCTTAATAATATATATTCCACAATAACAAATGTCCAAATCAAGATTTAAACTTGACAAAATAAATTAAAAAATTAATTTTTCCTTAAAGACTTTTCTTATATAATTTTTATTAAAAAATCCACATAATTTATTGTGTTGGAAATAATTTTCATCATCTTGTTAAATTATAATACACAAGAAATTTTCCACTCTATCTAAACATATATATTTTCAATTGAGTCCCATACAAATAATTCATAGTTATAATTCGAGGGGATGAATGTCGCTTTTGCAAAGGAAACAAAATAGTGAAAGGAGTTTTGTCTCTTTGCGAAGAGAGGAAGAAGAAAGCAGACGAGTTAGGTCTTGCATGCAGCTCTTGTGGGACTTTAGAAATTCCAATGTCAGTGATTGGCAGTGCGAATGAATGCACATTGGCTGAGACTAATGTGCCAGTGACTGCAGTGCTCTTGCACTCACCCTCACTTTCTCTATTTAATATTTTATATTTATTTTATATCTATATATAATTTTGTCGTCCTGATTGATAATCATCTTCTCTCCTTTATCACGTTATTCTCGCAATGAATTTCAGAGCGTTTAAATTGACTGACACAAAATTAACAAAACGAAAAAAAATAAATAAATAAATAAATAAAAAGTAAAATAAAAATTGTGTATGTAAACAATCAGTTATTTTTTTTTTTCTTTTCATATTTATTTATTTAGTAGAGTTCACTTCGATGCAGGAATTTAAAATGAAATATGACTGATGGATTTATTTATTTATATCCGCTTAATAATATTTAAAAAAAAAAATATTTACAAAATATGAAATATTTTTTTTTCTGGAAAATTTTATTTTTGATAAATATTTATTCTCTTTGCAAATGTTTTTTATTCATTGTCAAGCTTTTAAAAAATTTTCATTCGTTTTATTATTTTGTAGAGTTAATAATAATTTCATATATTTTATTTATTTTATATTTATTTATGAATATTTTAATGGAATTATGTTGATCAAATGAAGAATTCTCGACTTTACGATTTTCAATTTTTCATATTAAAATTATTTATTCATCAATTTAAAATAATATCCAAGGGAAAATTTTTTATAGCCAACAATTTTGATTTAATTAAAAAATCGACCGTGAAGTGCAATCATAAATTTTAAATATGATTGTCTAAATTTATATTTACGCTAATTGGAATATAAGTTTATAAAGTAGTGTGTATTTCTGTTTTGGACAGCCAATTTATAAATTAATCCAATATTTCGAGATCCAATTAAATTATACACTGACATTCAAATTAAATTGTATATCAAAATAATCGAAATAATTCATTTAATTATTTAAATCATAAAAACTGCGAAAAAAAAAAACAAAAAAAAAATACAAAGAGTTATTTTTTGGACAAAAATTTTATATTGTTAAATTCAAAGAGGTCCTTAAGTTTTATTTTATTTTTAACAAGAGTTTTGAAGTAGAAAATAATTGCATTACGCGAATGGAACATAAAAATGTGGAGAAAAAAAAAAAATATAAATATATCTGAAAATATAAAGTAACAAAAATATACGCGAACATATAAACCAATATTTTTATTTTATTTTGTTATTTTATTCGAAATGTGAAAAAATGGATTTGATTAATTTATGACGATAGTTCTACTGTTGGATACATACTATATTAAAGTCATACGTCCGTAAATACAGATAGATATGTCCCTATGACTCTTTCATTCTCTCACTTTTTCTACACAAACCCATCAACTTTTTTATTACACTGCTAGATTTATTAAGTTCTCGACTTTAGTTTCCGCCGTCCAACTTTTATGACATCTCCATAGACACATACATACATATGTATATTCATATAAATATAACACAGGAAAATGCTGAGTTAAATCACAAAATGACCATTTCCCAAATTATCAAAACATCAGCCGTTTATAATTCAAAAAATAAAAATTATATAATATATTATTTTGTACACCATACATATAAATACAATTTTATACCGCAAATATAACGTGATTCAATGCCGAAATAATTCCTGCAGTCACACCCACAACGAAACAGAATGACAATGGCCGTTTGGGACAGGTCGAGGCAATGCAAACCGGGCAAAACTTCCGTAACGGAAGCTTCGTCATCTTCTTTGTCTCTTTTCACGACGGGGGAGTGAAGAGAAATGAGAGATTGAAAACTTTATCTAAGAGGGGTCTGTCTCAACCCCATGGCAAAGTGAAACTCCAAGTATATATATATGTGCAGTATACATACATATATTTTATTGAGATGGTGTACGTTGCTTTTGCTTACGTGTGGGGATGAGGGACAAAAAGGAAGAGAAATGTTTCTTTCAACTTGATACTGGACCTCTCTTCGTTGTGGTTATGTTAGCTATATATATATATATTATACAGAGACGACGCCACTCACCTAATGGTTCCAAGTTTTGAGCTATGTCCGTCGTCGACGAAGACATCCCCATTCGCTCGCTTGACATTTTCCCTTCCGTTTCTGTGAATGATAAACTTTTTAAAAAATTGTCTTTCAAAAATATTTTCTTTCGTCATAATTTTATATTCACTCTTTTGTATTTTTATTCATTTTTTTTTTTTATGAACTTTATGCTTGAATCAATAGTAATAATAATAATAATAATAATAAATATTATTATCATTATTATTAATATTATTATAATGAAAAAATGAGGAATTGAAAAATATTATATGAAATGATAAATTAAATATTTACACGAAATATAAAATTTATTTTGTTAATTATTTAATTTTCTACAATTTCATTGAGTATATTATTAATTTGTTATTTTGTTATCTCAAAATATGTGTTTACTATATGATTAAATTATTTTTTTTTTGCTTGGTTATTTATTTATTTTGGGAATTATCAAATAACTGGTGAACTCTTCAAATATTTTTACAAAGAATTTGCAAAATGATGTATAATGTAAATTTAATTAAGTTGTGTGGAATATTTTTATGATGGAAAATAATTTTAGCGATAATTATTCAGGCAGTTTTAATGAATTGTAATTTTATTTCGAACTTTGGGTAGTAGCTTTATAAATATAAAATGTGGTGTGAAAGTTATGGAGAAAATTCGATTGAATATTTTTCAAAAGAATTCAAAGACATATAATTTAATTTTAATTATTGTAAATTTTTTAAATTTATCAGTGAAAGTAGTTGACGATTATTTAAATATATCATATCATGAAGAAATTAATTTTTACATGAATTTATTTAATCTAAAAATTATATAAAAAAAGAAATTTATTAGTAAAATAAAAAAAAATTATTTCAAACATATATTATTTTAAAATATCCAATGATATTTTATCCAAGAAGATTATTTAATTATATATTCCATTCTCCATTAACACATTGCATACATACGATGCAGTAGAGAAGCTCTAGTATCATGTCGTCCACGAAGCCGATTGACTGCATACAAGACTCGAGAAATGTTCGTGCAAATAGTTGTTGTCTATACTCTGACGGACATACCTAACTGCCATTGTGCGCTAAATAGGATTATATAGTTGAAATTGTACTCGGATAAATGAATATACAGTCTACTCAGTTAAAAAAAAAAAAATAACCACCAACAAAAAAAATATAAAACAAAAATTCCGTGTCAGTATAATACATTCGATAAAATCACTTTGTTTAACCTTCTTCATATCTTTTGTTTTTTTCATTCTTTCTGCCATCTCGAATTTTATTATTTTTATTTTGAATTATATTGTAATAATAGAATCAAACAGCAGAGATATAATATATCCCCAGTACCATCAGTGACTTCAACAGCCATCTCTAATTATCTCAGACGTCTAATTATAGCTTTATCCGACAGGAAAAATAAAAATAAAAAAAATATCTCATCCCATTGTTTCACTACTTGGATGAAACTGGATTTGTCGGTCACGAGGGTTTTAATAGCGAAAAAATAAGAGAAGCAAAATATAAAAGAAAATAATAATAATAATACTCATAATTCTATGATTATTCAAGACTAATTAAAATTTGAATAGAATTCATTGAGTTAGATGAGTAATGAAAAAAATATAAAATTTGAATGGATCATTTTTATTAAATTCTATTTAATGATAAAATAATCGTGCTTTCATATTTTAATTTTTCATATAAATATATAGATAGAAATGTATATAATACAAATATATAGTAGGTTATTTATATTTTTCATATGAAAGTTATAAAAACTTTTTTTGGTTTTTTTTTTTTTTTTTAAATCTTTTAATGAAATAGTTTATTGGTAAAAAAAAATTATATTTTCCCCGAAGATTTTCTCAATTGACAAAGAAACATCATATATGTGCATACACTGTGATATATATATATATATATATATATATATATACATATAAATGTGTCATATTTCACTCATATTCTTCACAGGTTTCAAACTGTAATTCGTATCCCTCGTCACAATGAATAATATCACTGTAGCACGTTGCATGATCCGGACATGGAAAACATTTTTGAACATACCACCCAAGATAATATCCATATCTACATGGTATCCATATTAAAAATCCATTAGAAAAAATAATTAGACTGAATATAATGTACAATATTGGGAAAATTATATTTTTTATTTTTGCCATTTGTTATATCGATTCTCCGAAATTATCTATAAATTAATTATTTTAAAATTAGATATAAACAAAAGTGAATATATATATTTATAAATTATTTATAATAATTACCAATATTAATAATTGATTGAGAAAAGTTTACTTTTTTTATTTTTGAGATGTGATTATATTTAATGAATGTAAAACTTGATATGCTTTCTAGACAGTTTGAATTAATTTATTTTATACTAAATTTATGTTGTATTAATGATATAAATGTTTATATTACAGATGAAATTATCTCGTTGATTATTTTATTTAACAAAGCCGGAAATTTATCACATTTATCATTAGCAAATATAGTCCAAGGACAATTAACGAATATAATTTAATATCCTCTTGAATTTATCATTAAAATTCGACACTAAATTTATCAGACTCCAATCTGGGACATGTAAATATTTATATAGAATTACAATCTAATTATAAAATTTATTTACTATTGCATTAACTTCAACATGATATTCATAAACAAACATTTTAATTTAATACAATAAATTAATATTATTTTAATTATAAGAAATTAAATTTGTGATAAATATTTTATATATGAAAACAAACATTTCAAAGGACTTATTAAATTTTAGTTGACTTGTTGTGTTCGTAATATTATGAACGGCAATGAAATAAAAAAAAAAAATAACAAAAATATAAGGGAAAATAAATAAAAGAAAAATTGAGCAAAGGAAAACAATAATTATATGATGTAAAGTTATATCACGTGGAGATTACAAACTCGTCGTTCAAGACGGCAGAAAATTTTGCCCTAGGGGTAAAATAATATAAAACGTTTCTCTCTTATACTCATCGCTTCATCGTCGACTTCACCCTCATTTCATTCTTTCTTTATTCATACCACATTATACATACGTATTTTTTTTTTTTTTTTCCCGCAACCTCGTTCATAACATATTTATATACACATATAAAATTTCGTTTTATCCCCCTTTTTGATGCATCTCAAGTGCACAATTTGAAGCATTTACATCACAATTTTGTGCATTTTAAAAATATAATATAAAAATAAAAGAAACAAAAATTCATTTCGTCATTTTCTACTTTTTGTTTTGTTAAAATTTTCATGCTCGCAGTGGGATAGTGTTATAAATGGTGTAAAATAATAATAAAAAAAAAAGAAAAAATCACTGGGATAATGTACAATGTTAAAAATATGTGCATTTATACACATACGTGTCGAAGTATAGATATATGAAGAAGAGAAGGGTTGGAAAAAAAGGTCACAAGGGGGGAGGGGATGAAATATATGCGGATATACGTAACCGTGACTTTACGACCCTTGTCGTCGTATACAACCGTGTACCACTGCACTCTCATTGCGACCAACCCCTCGCCATTCACTCCTACTTCCTCGTCTTCTTTTGCTCCTCTTTTCATTCCTCCGTTCTTCGCCCTGCACAACCCTCTTGGGCCAACTCTCTCACTCTTCCTCGATCACCCTCTAATGCACACTCAAGCATCACGTGAACGCAACTCTCCTTCAATCCTAATGCACCTTGTTCTCCTTCAATACTCTTATGAGAAAAAAATAAAAAGTATGAGTAACAGAAAAAAAAAAAATAAATAAAACGAAGAAAAGAAAATGGTATAAAGTCGTTTTTCACACGACCTCATGCTTTTTGCTATGATAAGAGTGTAAAAAACCTTTTATATTTTCTTGTTATGCAGAAATCAGTATAGAGAGAAAATTGTACCAAAAAAAAAAAAATTTTTTTATCGTATGGAAAATTAAATAAAAAAAAATTTTTTTTTTTCAAGATATTATTATTTTTTCTTTCTTATTGAAATATAAAAATATTTTCTTCTCGATAACAAATTAAAAACACCTCCTACAAACCAACTTTCATATCTATAAACCTTTGTGAATTTAAAAAAAAAAATTAAATAGTCAAAAAACAAAAAAGAATTCGTGACTTTCTATAAATTATTCACAAAATTTTCCTTTAGTATTATAAATTAATTCAAATAAATATTCATATATCCTACAATAAGGGTGTATTTTTTTATTTTTTATTTATACATTTTTTTTTTTCTCTCATTTTTTGGATAAATATGTTCAAGAGTAATATAGGAAAATTAGATGGATGTGTTTGTATCGAAGTACACAGGACGTTGTGTCGATGAGGGCATTTGAATTTATATTGCGTGTAACATGGATGTACGTTTTATACATATAATAGAGTGGGTTGGATCCTCGTCGTCACATGGGACATACATATATATACATATATACAGAGAGAATGAGGTGGAACGACGACGCAAAATGAATTTGGTGTTACATATATAGAGAAAGAATAAAGAGAGAATTGTCGCGAGGGGATGAAAACAGTCGTCGTGATACTGTTCGACGATGTTTCCATTGGGATTGTTTTCCAGGCCTTTGAATAAATCGATATTTCAATGGTGTCACGTGGTAACCGCACATTTATTTACAATTTTACACAAACAATTTATTTTTAAATAGATAAAAAAATATTAATTCAATTAAATATTCTCTTAAAGTCAATGCTACATATTCACAATTAATAATTCAATTTAAATGATTAAATATTAAATAATAAAACTTTCATATAATAATTGTAATTTTTAATATTTATTGAATATAAAATAATTTTTATTGAATATATATTTTTATTTTTATAGAATTAAATAAATTATAACTTTTAAATATAATTATTTTTCAATTAATCGACATATTTATTACATTAAAAATGTCAAGATAAATTGATGTTATATTGAAAAATGCCATTATTAAATTTTCATAGGATCACATATGCGAATATATAACATAAAAGGATGACTTTAAACACCCTTAGGTAACGAGAGCAAATGGCGGTATGTAAAATTTCATAACAATGTTAGAACATGTTTGCAGAATATGAAAAGCAACTAAATAATTCTTCATGTAGTATGAAGATAAAATAGAAGAGAGAGAGAGAGTAACGTGTAATATCCAACGGATTATCTATTTGCATAGGTTTAAACTGTCCGACCTTTTCTATGAAATATGTTTAGCCTAACTAAATGTCCACCATAAACAATCTCAATACTTAAATAATTAATACAATTTACAGCAAATTTATATACATTCATAAAATTATAAATGTATTTTTAGGATGCACGTATTTAATTTACGGATATTTAATTATATATATGTATAAATGTTTATATTTAAAGAACATTAATAATTATAGTGAGGTATAAAAAGAATTGGAGATACATTTTTAATAATTTATAATTAAATATCTCTAGAGTATAATATATTTTTGTATTTAATTTAGAAGATAAATAAATGGAATTAATGTGAAATATGGCATAGGGGATCGAACAAACTTTATTTATATAGTTGGAGGTCATAAGTGTGAGTATTGTGCGAATTAGAAAATGACAACTGGTGCGAGATAATAAAACACGACGGGGAACTAGATAAAAAAAAATTGAGAGTGGTCTTTCGTGTATATGCACAGACGAATCCGCAGGTGAAACAGTGCAAATAAAATTCCAATCATTCCTATTTTTATTCCCTTTTTTTTGTTAACGTACAAACAGATGATTTTTGCATGTGTGTGAATGTGTACATGTGTGAGAAGCATTAAAATAAAATGTGGGTGATAATAAATAATAAAAAATATCAATGCGTTATTATGATAAAAAATTTTTATTTTTCTTATTTTTGCGATAAGAAAAGTATTTAAATAGAGATAAATATTTCGTGATATTTTTGATGATATATGGATTAAATAGGAGGAAATAATAAATATAATGTGTATCTTTATATAATATTTATGTATAAATATTTATTTAACTTTTTGGATGATGAAAAAAAAATTTTTTATTTGAGATAATAATGTGTTGCTAAAATAAGAATAATTCTATAATTAAATGTCAATTGTATCTTGATAATCAGGAATAAATTTTTTTTTTCGGCTGTAATTTAATTTAGGTATTTTCAAAATTAGTTAAACATGATTATTGTTTATTGAAATATCATAAAGTATTAAATAATGTCGAGCTAAAAAAAAAAAAATGCCACAACATATCCCAAAGATATCTATGAACTTTTATCCATAACGCAATGTTTACACACATGTGTGCCTTCATTACTCCCCTCTCTTTCGTCAAATTCTCTTCTCACTCAAATAACCCACCCCCTTATACATCACATGAACCCTTCCACAAACCCTTTTCGGCATTTGACTCACTCACAAGCAACTCAAAAGCCTTTTTCGTCTCAATGTATGTTTGCCTACTGAATTTTCACCCTCTCTCTATCGTATATGTCTGTTCTGTTTTCTCCCCTCTCTCTCTCTCAATCCACCCCTCTTCGTTCCATCTTTTTTTTTACATATATGTGCATGGAGCAGAGAGAGAATTTGTACGAGCGGCAGAGCGAAAATGAGCGCGAAGGATCCACCAATTTTTCATCAAGCCTTTGATCCTTTTTTTCATGCTCACGACGCAAGTTTTTCTTTTTTTATTATTTTCTTTCATTTCTTTTTTTTTTTTTCCTACTACTCATCGCCCGATGCATTGTCTCGATGAAGAGGAAGTAGGAGAGATGAAAAAAAAAAAATTGAGCTGAAAGGATTTCGCTCTCATACATCTATATATGAATGAAAAATAAAAAGAAAAAAAAAAAAATAAATAATAATGAAATATTTGCATTTTTATTGGCAGACAATAATTTATTTATCCAAACAATTTTATTTTTTCTTTTCATTCGTATATTTATCATTTATTTTTTCATCATTAAAAACTTTATAATAAATCGTTGTGAGTTTTTAGAAGAAAAGAGAAAAAAAAATTTTTTCTTGAAAAATAAAAAATTTAACTTTCTCTCGCTTTTGTCTGTTAGAAAGAAAAATATAAAATTAAAGGACAAAGTAGAGAAGGTGGAAACATGAAGAAGTATAGTATAGATGTAAAGGATGACGAGGAAACAAGTAGTACAAAAAAAAAAAAAAAAAAAAAATAAAATTGTCTTGCATTACACTTTTTTGAGTTTATATAATAGTATACAGCAGTAATAGTAGTATTAGTATTAGTATTAGTAATAGTAGTAGTAGTAGTACTGTGCAGAAGGCGGTTTTCAAGTTGTTTATCTTTCAACTTGTCACCGATGAGTTGTGACGTAGTGCCTGGACGTCGACGCCCGTTTAGTTTCTACGTTTGACTATGTATTGCCACTGTACATACCTTGGAATATATGTATGTATAAATAAATATATATACGTACTATGTATCTTTATGTATTTAGTTTTTGTGATGTTGAAGGGATGGTAAATGTTAACAGTTGAAGCTTCGGAGTTCATCCTCATTTTCCCCAGTGACTGAAGAACAAATTTTTTTAAATTTTTTATCTACACTATACTAGTGATTTATTTATTTACAATTCGTTAGTATATAAAATTTTACTGAATGTCCTTTTTATACTTGACTTATTTTCAATGCAAATATTTTATTGTATAATATATATTTATTTATATGTATATAATTGTTATTTATTTTTTATATTGTTTCATGGATTGATATTAAATTAATTAGTATTTATTTTATTTTATTTTTTTAAGTGATAGTTAAAATTTTCAAGTGAAATTTGTCATTGTTGCACAATTGTCATGACAAAATCCACTTCAGACAGTCCTTTCCTATATTCTGTAACTTAAACTTCAACGCTGTATTGTCAAGTTTAACAATCAGGGAGAGAAATATAGAGAAATACAAGAGAACAAGTGAGTTCCCCACATTTTGATTGTGAAATTTCTGACCATTGGTTTTTTTATCTCTAACTTTCTGACACTTGAAACTTTTTGCAATAAACTTGAAAATTTAAATTTATATTTAATTTTCTCATCAAATAATTTCATCAATTATATTCAATCTAACAATTATCTAATCATTTTTTATTTAAATTTATCTTCGTGATTAATCGTTGAAATACTTTCGTCAAGTTTAAAAATATTTAAATAGTATATATTTGTATTAGTGTGAATATATTCAGGGGAATAACTTTTCCTCATTTTCTAAACGTGTCACGCGACTCTCATGAGAAATAAATTGCATTTTACCATAAACTTATCGTTAGTATACAACTTAGCAAATGTCTCGTAGAGAATATTAATTAATAAATCATATGAACAGTAAAATCAACATTGAAAAATTTTATACATTCTCTAACTGAAATTAATTGAAAAATATTATTTCTAGACATTTTTAAATTAAAAATTAATAAATAAATATTTATCTACACAATTGTTTATATGTAAAATATAATAACAAAGTTCTTTGGCTTTCCACTCGTTCATCCTTTTATTATTTCATTGCTTCCATGTGATTTCAATATAATTAATCTCGTTAAATTTCTAACGATCATTGTATAGAAAAATTTGTCATTTTTTCTCTTTAAATTTACCTTCGATTATAGATTTAACAAACTTCACCATCAAAGAAATATATCTTATCTCTCTTGCTTGAACTCTCTGTTATTCTGATTCTCTCATACTCAATTTTATCTCTCTCACAAATACTTCTTGTCGACATTTATTCACAGCTTAAGGGTCTCATCCCACACTCGTCAGTGCACTGCAGACTCATGGAAGATTTACTGCACTTACTAACGAGCCGATCTATTTTATCTCTATATGTGTATAAATATATATATATCTGTAGACCTAATACTTCGTTTCATCGTGATATTCTTCATCCTACTTCCAATCATTTGATATAAATGCAAGTGATATTTATGAGATGTATACAGAAGTAATAAGGAATTACCAATCATTTTTGATTTCCTGCTTATATAAATTTTGATTAACATTTCATTTGTTTAATACATAGAGTGAAATAAATTATTTTAATAAATTTTATATATGTATTTATATATCCATTGTTGAAATGAAATATTTATCTGTTAATAAATGATTAATGGGATTGAATTTAATTATTTTTTTTATTTTTCTATTGAGAATATTTTTATTAATTTATTTTTTTTTTTCTTCTTATTTTACTTTGTTTCAGCGAGTGCAAATGGCACACGCATTAAGGCGTATTTCATACGCAACTTGTGAACCCCAACACGCGCAATTTAGTTTTCTTGCGCGGGAACCTCGAGCACATTTTACCATTCAGTATTGTCATTCGTTCATCACTGAATCATCGGAACAGGTAAGCGAAATTTACAAGATGATTTTTAAAAAAAATTCTTATAAGATAATTAACTTCTAGAAAACTCTAAAACCAATATATCGTTATATACTCTGTGATAGAAAATTTGTATATAGTTGATACATGATAATATACCAAACGTTTATTCGAATAATTTTTAAACATGATAATAAATAATACGCGACTTGCGGTGATTTTTGAAAGCTCAAATTCACAGTAAAGAAGAGGAGAAAAATCATTAAATCTCGATCGATCAATGTAATAACGATCGATAAATATACTCAATTGTCAGTTGATAAAACAGTTTCCTATAATATCGATTACTCAGTTGATAAAATATATTTTTTGCTTTAAATTTACTGTCGATTTACGTATGATGAAAATATATATTTAAATTAAATTATTTAAATTAAAATTTGATGGGCTTTCATATGAGACTATTGAAACAAATGTTTAAAAAAAATTGTATATTCATTCTGAATAGTTAAAAAAAACAAAAACTTGATGTATAATTAGTTGACCTAAAACGTTAATATAATTGTAAAAAGAAAGCAGCGGGCAAATTTGTGTACGATGGGTGGGTATAGTGGTGCTTCTTCTGGGTTTTCAAGTAGGAATTTTCATCGTATAATTTTTAATGAAGTGCACACTATGTATATGTTTAATGTATATACATATTTTTATGCACAGATATGTAAAGTATACTCGAAATTCGTGATGTAATATTTGAAGGACAAGTGAAGATGGAATCTAGAAATTTTTCTGATGACGTTATTGGTCCTTGATAAAAATGTTTCGTTGTGCATGAAAAATCTAACTTAATAATAAATAAATTTCAATATTTATTATTTATTAAAGACGTAAATGGTAAAAAATTAATTCATGAATGTTTATGGCGAATTAATATTTATGTAGGAACAGTCTTGATTATATAAACTCAAATGAAATATTTATAAAAAAAAAATCAATATTTTTTTTTTCTTGTTAACTGCAATGTGGTGGACATACATGAAAACGAGTAAGGTGAGGAATGATAAAAACCATCGTATATATAAATCCGCAGACCAGTTGGTATGGCGTGAACGCAGGCGGGTCATTGACGTCTATAAAATTTCATCAAATAAATTTTGAGTATTTAAAATACATTTGTGAATGAAAAAAAAAAATAAAAAAAAATTAATAATTGAAATAAAAATTAATAGCAATGAAGAATTTCAAGACTGATTGCTGTATAAATTATTTTAATTTGTCTTTTAAGAGAATTTGTAAATCAAAAATTTATTCGCTGTGTAAAATCGTCGAGGAAAAAATATGGCGGAAAAGGAAAACGTTTTTCCGCTCGTCTGAATGCATTGTATCTTTTCAACGTCGTCGACGTCGTTACATTGACGACGTACATTCACATGTATACATGGATACATATATGATCATTCTCAACGACATTTATTCTCTTTATTTCCTCGTCGACGTTTTCATATAGTCAATTTCCAGACTATGCGTGACGATAGAGGCGTACACGATTTTCACTCGTATTTCGCTTATTTCTTCCATATATAATTCGTAGAAAATATATTTTATTTCATTTTAATTTTTCTCACACAGTTGAAAAATAAAATGTATTCTTCATTCCTCAAATAACCAAATAAATAAATTTAATCCATTATTATTTTTTCATTCGATAAAAAAAATAGCAAAGGGAAAAACAAATGAAAGATAATATTGTTAGAAAAAAAAATATCCTTTTGGTTCTTTCTGGAAAACAGGAACACAATGCGTGCACTTGGTTTGGAAATTGCTTGGTCAACCTTTCTCAGAGTAGGACCTTGAAGAAAATATATGAGTGCGCAAAGCAACAGGGGAGAGAAGAGCAGCATACTTTATACTTGGAAGTTTTTAGGACACTTCTGCTTCTTTTACTTTTACTTCTACTTCTACTTCTTCCTTCTGCTCCTTCATTTTATTTTCCTTTTTTTAACTCCAAACGTTTTTTTTTTTCCTCTCATTTCTTTCTCATCCAACTGCGAACGTCGATCAGAGTTTGAAACAGACCAAGACTGAATTGAGTCAATCTCTCAGGAACTTTTCTAGATTAAACTTCCAACTGCTCGCCAGTAAATTGAACGATTTGCACGATCAACCGCGCACATATATTGCCCACTTCTCTCATGTACATACGACAATTTTTTTCAACGCCTTCACATCATTGATCTCAAAAAATAAAAAAAGTATACATATAAACAAAAAAATTAGCACGTGATTTATTCTCAATTCATCTTGTACAATAATAAACAAATTGACAAGAATCCACTTTTAATAATATTTTGTTTTCTATTATTAAGAAATAAAGCAGAGAATTTTTTCATTAGTGCATTGAAAATTCAGGTATGAATATTGAATTACTCACAAAGAAAAAAAATATAATAATAAATGAGAGATTGACATGTCCGGGGTGAGTTTAATTAAGCGCGTCATGGTAATAGAGCGCGTCACGAAATTCCGGTAAAAGTAAAGTATATATTTATATACATATATGTGTATAATATATATGTAAACCTAAATGTATTTATTATACAGAATTCAATATACTGACACAACCATATTACCTCAATGTAGGTTGAAATGTTGTCAGAAGTCCTCAGACATTTGGTTGCCAGATGACGTTTCTGTATATATATACTTTACGATATACCACATACACACGTGCACGTATAAATGAAAATATAGAGCGTATACACCAGACACAGATCAGATTACAATGCGAGCATATATCCATCGTGTGTGTGGGTGTGTGATTGACTAGCGACTAATATTTTTCAGCAGCTTTATCGATTATTACGTCAATTTCTTATATTATATCAATTTAATATTTAATAATTTATTTTTTACAAACGATTTTTCTTTTATTTTAAATTTTTATTTTATTACAGTTTTATTCTATCAATAGTTCATTGCAAATTATTGAATTTTTTTAATAAAATGGCGGAAACACACTGTAGATTGGCCAATTAAATGAAAGCAAAAAATGGCGACGTTTTGAGGCCATCACTTCGCGACTTTAATTATTAATATCTTTGAAATAAAGTATCATAGACGAAAATTTTATCTCACTACTTTTGTTTAGCTCAAGTGAACATAATGAAAAAAAATAAATAAATAAATAAATAAAAATTATTTACTATATTATTATTACTTTGGTATATATGTCGTAGAAGATTTTAGTAATATCTTAATGGTCGTTATAAACTTGAGAAATCCATTGCATTAAATTTATTGTATATATATATTTTGGTTGCGTTTAAGTAATAGTATACCGATATAGTCAGGTGGTTGGATATCGGTACGCCACTGTCATCCGTTAGGATCCGGGCATTAACATTCTACGACTGGAGTGCGGCAAACCGTAATCGGCATTCTCTATATACCTTTCTCTCACTCCCACCTCGTTTCTCCCTTACCTTTACCTCCTCTTCACATTAAAACTAGCTCTCTCGTAAATTCAATTGCCCCTATTCTACATCTAAATTTACCTCACTTCATTCCCATTACATTACATTTAAATAGCTTAGAATAAAAATAATAAATAGAAAGTAAAATTAAATAAATTTATTTAAATATACAAAATTATTTTTACGCAATTTACATTCTCATAAATAATAATGTTCTTCAAAAAAATAAAAACAAACAAAAAATAATACAAATAATAAATAAATTATGTTATATAATTGTACGATATACACAATGGAAATTTGCACTTGTTTCTACTTGCTATCAATACGTGTATATATATTATTTATATAAATATATCCTTGAATTAGAATAATAATCGAGCACTATAGATAAGACAACGTGGTGCGCAATGGTCGGTATACTGGGTAATGACATGTAGCCGCTGGATACCGCAACATCTTCCACGACGTTCCTCGCACGTTTCGACACAACGGATTTTTTCTGATATATCCTGCATGTATATAAAAGTAAAAAATATAAACTACATACATAAAGTTTTGCTCGTTGCTTCGTTGGTCGTTTCAGAATTCGCCCGCGCGAGGAATGAGGCTGACCTTGGCATTCTCGTTCGGATAACCGTGTGTTTCATCTGAAATGCAAAGACATTGATATAGAGCTTATATATTATAGTTGAAAAAAAAAATTATACAATAACTAACATCAAACCAACCATCATTATATTTTCATTCCATTGATAATATGTATACAATAAGATATTTTAATTCACACACAACAAATATATATTGTGAGAAAGAATTTCCGTAAGAGAAAAAAAAGAGCAAGTAAAATATGCATTGAAGAAAAGGATCCGTTAGTGTATAATAAGGAGAAGGACGCGCGTGTGGGGGCGTGTTGCGACTATTCAAGAAAGCATCGCGCAGCCTCGAGGCACTTTTTTTTCTTTTTTTTTTTTTTTGGGCTTTGCAACCGTCTATTAGAAGTTTTCTATACATATCTACGGTTGTTATTGTTGTTCAAATAATAAAACCTGTTTTGTATGCCACAGGGAAATATGAAAAAAAAAATGAATAAATAAAATAAAATAAAATAACATTTGAAATTGTTAACGTTAAGTAAAAAATAAATTGTGAAATTAATTAATATAATTGAAATTTTCAGGTTGAATAGATTGAATAAAAGTTAATTGTAATTAGCTATTCTGCTTTTGTGGAAATTACCATTGTGGCACACAATGTTGGAGGGTGGTCCGGGGCACATTTGCCTCATTGAAATTTTAACGTTCCAATCTGCATAACCGATTACTCACAGCATTATCTCTTAATCCCAGTCCGCGACCACAGGGGATTTATTTACGTATTAAAAGCGCGCCAACGCCACCAACTCAAATCATTTCACTTTTAGTATACTGAGTAGGTATATTTATATGCATACATAACTTTTATATAGTGATATAAAGTGAAGAACGATTGTCAGGATGATTTGAAGAGTAAAATTTCACGTCTTTCTCAATAAATTAAATTCGTCTGACATTATTTGAGAGAAAACTTGACTGATTAATTGCAAAAGGGTTAAAGTTATTAATTGAATTTCGCGCTCAAACAAAAAGTCATCGTGGCCTTCCCAAGAAATTAATTCCCGCGAAATTCAAATGAAGATAAAAACTTTTTTATGAGATTTTAATAAGACTTTATACAATTATTATTAATATAAAATTTGAATGCTGCTAGATTAATATTAGTCACATATTATTTAATAAAGAAATATTTAGCTAATAAAGTTATAATGTATAATGCAATATTAAGAGACTTTTAAAAATATTTAATATTTATATAGAATTCATTCTTGTAATATCTTGTGTGTTTGTATTATTACCATCGAAATTAATCCGACGGGGGGTTAGATGACTGCCCGAAATCTATCTTCGTTGGAAAGGACGTCCTGGAATTCGCAATAGGGGGTCGTTCAATACACGTTCGTTAGCCTCGAGAAATTACTCAAGTAACTTAACCTGTAACTAATGTATATTCCTTCGTTCTTTTCCTCAGCTCCTCTTTCTCTAGCTTCACATTCAAATAACACTTTGATGAATATCACCGTTATCTTTCTCATCAATAATCAATTGCAACTCAACCATAACAATTAACAGAATGGAATTTGAAATTGGAACAAATTTTATTTTACTTAATTTCAGAATATTCTGCCTTGACAGGTACCTCTATTTTCAGGTATCTGCCAGGTACAGTAGTTCCTTGAGTGACAATGCAATATCGTAATAGACCATAAAAGACATTTAAAAATTCTAGGCTTTTTTTTTTTTTTTTAATGGATATTTTTAATTTGGGTTCTCACCGGAAAATTTCTTCATTTTCACGTTATTTCATTGAACAATTCTCAAGATGACATTCAAAAATTAGCTCTAGTAACACATTTAAATAGTACATAACAATTTTTTTACCAAAAAAAAAAAAAAATCAACTCATGCTGAAAATATATTTCTGTCAATGAATTCGTAATCAATTGCAATTTAGCAACAATTCAAAAAGGTGTCACGATGGTATTTGCCATCTGCTGCCGCTATGTAGCGCTAAATTCGCATCGAGTCAAAGCAAAAATATGCTCACCGATGACGTGTGTACACAGAAGAAGTGAGTAAAATATATAGAGGCGACCAGTTTTATATATAAAACCGACACTATAATACACAAGAGCTGTATACACATATATCCCATGTACAATAATACATATTGAAGACAGGGGATACTACACACAGTGTGTGAGGAAAATAAAGAGCGAAAGAAAATATTCTATGGCTGTAGTATAGTAGTAGTTGTATAATATAATAGTAGTGGGGACGAAGATTGAGCCCGTGTGGGCCGAGATAGTTTTGCTGCTTGCCCTTCTAGCCTCTGGTACGGGCCTGTTTTACTCGCTCGAACGATCCTTCGCTCGCGCACTCGCTTACTCGCTGCTGCGCCGCTACATTTTACTTCAGTCGCTCATTCTCAACCGGCGTGTAATCTACACAATCGCTCACGCGCATTAAATCCCAGTTGTTAATTCCATTTATTTTTAATATTCATTCATATTTTTTGCAAATTTTTTTTCCTTTATTTATCATCAATTATTAATTATCTTTAATTCTTTCCCCAGCTGCGTTGATATTAATTCTGTCATTATTGTATTTTATTTCGCGTATTTAAATGAAAATGAAGCTGCCCGAAATAATGACAAAGGATTCGGGAAGAATAAGAAAAGAAAAATGTAAGTGAGTTTAATGTGGCGTTGTGTTTGTTTACAACAATGAAAAATACATCAGATAAATTTAAATAATATTGAGGTTAAGTCAATTTGTTTTTACATAAACTGTGAAGTGAAAGTGTGCGTTTAGTGTATATTAATTTTTTTTACATGTTTAAGTGCAAAGGTATTTACGTGTATTGTCGAAATTTTTTATTTATTTTATGTTTTGTGTGGCATGAGGAGGCTGACACGCAGGCGCAAAAGCCTGACAGCATTCACTGCTATTATGGGACGTCTTGGTAAATCAACGCAAAATGGAATAACACGACCAATATTCCGTGTACAATATCGTAAACTTGTCGATGATTATTCGCAACAGCAACAAGATCAACTTAAATTCATGCCGGCATTACCGGATTATATGTCGTACTGCTGCTGCCGCTGTGGACATACACAGAAGCTCGAAGTAAGCAGCAAAAAATTCGCCAGAAATAAAATTAATATTTATCTATTATTATTTCTTTACGTGATTTTTTCTTTCTTCTCTCCCTTATCGTGTTACAATTTTCCATTGTTTCCCCCCCATTTCTCACATCTTATTTTTTACCACCACCACCACCACCCTTATATTATATCCATTCATTTTTTATTTTACAACCACATCATTCCGCCATTTCCGCGAATTATTCAACGCGCGCGCCATTCGCACAAGTATATATAATCCTGCTCGCGCACAAACGAAAAATTCTTTTCTCCATACAAACTCATGTACATATATACGCGTTTCTATATGTATATACATGCATATATATAGGTATAATTTTCTTTTATTATAAAATGAAAAATGGAAAAAATATAGAGCGGTTTTACTTGTCGCGCGCGCGAACCAGTTTGAAGTATACACTTTTAACACGAAGCAATTATCGATCTTGCAAGAGAAGAAACACGATCTATCGATTGAGAAAAAGGGGTAAAGAGAAGATAAATCAACGTGTACGTTAATGTATATATATATGTGTATATATATGTATATATATAGAGAGTAAGTGATCGTGAATGAGAGAAATATAATGCGAGTGAAAAAGAGAAGACTTTTCAAAGTAAAAGCGCGACGAAGACGTTTAGTTTTCTTTCTTTATTTTCTTCATGTATGTATTTGTATGTATTTATGTATATATATATATATATATATATGTATGTACGTTTCTTGGAGAAGCGGCACAACGGCTATCGGGTGCAAAGAAAGAGAGAGAAAGAAAAAAGGGGGGGAAAAGCCGTGGGATCGGACGAGCGCATTCCTTGGGTCCTTACTGAGCGTTTGCTCGTGGCACACCGGCATGCCTGTGTGTAACTCTCATTGCCTCTCTGTTTCATGTCTGCACTCTCTTTTTTTTTTTTTATATTACTTCATGCTCGCCTGCATGACACAGATACACTTTACTTGAGAGCATACTCACAATTTTTCCGTTCATATTATTTAATTCGTCTATAAAATAATTAAATATTTGATTTAAATATTGAAAAATTTTTTTTATTTCAATTATTTATATTTTTTTTTAAATTAACAATTGCAATTACGAGTCACTATTTAATTTTTAATACCAATTAGAGGTATACAAATTTTTTTTTTTAAATAAAAAAAAAATTTTTAGCATTTATTTAATTAATATTATTTATTATAATTATATTTTTATTTATTTTATTTTTTTTTTATAATTTATTGTATATATATATATATATATATATATAATAATTAAAAATAATTAAATAAAAAAAATAAAAAATTAAATAAAAAAAAATTTTTTAGCATTTATTTAATTAATATTATTTGTAATAATTATATTTTTATTTATTTAATTTTTTTTTATAATTTATTGTATATCTATATATATATAATAATAATTAAAAATAATTAAATAAAAAAAAATAAAAATAAAAAATTAAATAAAAAAAAATTCAAAATATTATTTTTAATAATAATAATAATAATAATGTAAATATGTATAAATATATGGGAATGAATTTGAGATTGCTCTAGTGATCCAGTGCCTAAAGCAATGCGGCAGCATTTCATTTTGAAAATTCATATTTAACGTCAATATTTTTACAGATTTTATTTTCTACCAGAGGGCATGGAATTTCGTCTAGGAATTTATATATCTCTTCTCGTATTTATATATATATATATGTATTATACTTCCCGATGTATATACTTATATACATAAATATATGTTACATGCATGTAACATATGTGTGTACATGTTTTTATAATTGTGTAGGTGTCTATATGCCATTTAGAGAATTTCTAAATGTCTTTTCGTAGACGGTGAGTCACTGTATTCACGTTTTATATCGTTACATGTATACGGGGTTGTCTGCCATTTATGTATATACTTATATATATTTTGCGTGATAATATAATAAAGTGAGAGCGATGAAAAATTACATCGGTATTTTAAGAACTCAAGGATCTGTCACTAATTAATTATACATTTCAAGGGATTATAAATTAAAAAATTTACTTTATTGTTCTCTTCTTTTATTACCGTCATTAGCGTGAGTTTTAATTATTCTTTCAACGGGGTTTTTTTTTTTTTAAATTATTTTTTATGCTGTAAATAGAGTTATTGAGTTTCTGAGAATTAATTCATTTTGTAAATAAAATTATTAACTATTTTAATGAAATAAATATAGGTCGTGGAGGAAAAAAATGATGTAAATAAAAATAGTTTTTATTGCGAATTTAATTTTAGTTAAAATTAATTTTTAATTTCTCAAGTCTCTGCAGAGCATAAGGAAGATTTAATTACAGATAAAGAGATAATCAAGACACTTCCGGTTAATACAAGATTCTATGTATGTATAGTGGATATATATTTATAGATAGTGGTAAAGGGTCGTCGCACAACTTCCCACGGCTTCGTGTAAACACGATTTAGATAATGCTCGTGAAACGAGACCAGGGGATATTAAGTTTGTGGAGGAAAACAGGCGTGTTAGTTGCGAGCCACTTGAGCATTTTAGTCTGAGTTTTCGATCTACCAACGTCAAGTCAATATAATAAAATGAAACAATTAAAAATATATTCCGACAAAATTATCAAAATATTTTTATTCAAATTTTTTTCTAATTAATTATTTGTACTTGTATATTTTTTTTTTTTTTTTAATTTACATTATCAATTGAATAAATTACTGCTTGATATAACTTATATTAATTACTTTCCAAGTATATTATACTCTTGGAAAATATGACAATAATATTCAAGTTCAGCTTTTTTATATTATAAAATGTTTTTTTCTTCTGGTGAAATATATTAAAATTGTAACAAAAGTCGACTGTGGAATTAAGGATTAAATGAGGGGCAGAAGGAGAAGGGGATCGAGTGGGATCACAAAGTTTTATTGCGATAGATTGAGCGAGCTTATTCGTCTGAACGAAAAAAAAAAAAAAAAATAAAACTTTTCAGTCTTTCAACATAACACAAAATATAAAAAAAAATATAAAGTAATATTTTTTTTTAAGTATTTTTTCGAGCAAAACACTTCTGGAAATAAAAATTTAAATAAATCAATTTATTATATATAATTAAAATTTGGTTTAAAAAAAAGTAAACAATATTTAACCCATCAATATTTTATTGTAAAGTCACACAAAACACGTATATAAAAATAGCAAAATTGCATAAAGTATTTTTTCATTTATATACACATGCACATATGTATATAAATATATGTGTATTATATATATAATATAGTCAAAGAATTTTCTTTGATGTCAATGGAGCATCAGAGCACAATAGAGATACGATTTCATTGTCGGCAAGTTTCGCTCTTATTATATATACATATATATCCCAGACACGAGCGACACATAAAGACATTCATATAAAATATCACTATACAACACACAAACTAGAATACATATATTCACTTATAATGAACTCACAGTTAGAAAGCATAAGTTACACCTGGTTATATATCTTCAATATACGTTCATTTATATATCTTCAAGTACTACTCTTCAAAAATACCTCGGGTTTTTGGTTATAAATAAAATATATTTCTATATGAAATAAAGAAAAAAAATTTTTTTTTCTCTCTCCTAAATTTTATTTTATTTTTTTTTTCCAAGTTCTATTAATTCTTATTTCTTCAAATTCTTCACAATCCATCGGAATATTATTCCGTATCGGTTCTCTCAAAGTGTGACGAACATATCGATGTGTATATATATTTATATATATATATATTTATTTGAAGAAAAAGAAAGAAAAAAAAAAGAAATAGGAAATAAAGAAGAGGGAGAATTGGTCGCACGCCACAGATTTACAACCACTGCATATACACGAGAGTATAATTGGTACCACCCGTAGCTGAGGTATATATATGTATGTGTATATGTATGTCCTTAAAGGAATATTATATAAAAGGACAAGAGAAAAATGAATCAGTATATAATATTCGTTCTCTATATAAGTGCATAGACCTTTAAACTTTTATTTTATATATTTTTCTGATCATATTTTCTTTCATTTTATATATACTTTTCGCTTTCTCTCATTCACCCCCATAATTTCCATGGATTTTTCATCCTTGTATTGTCATGGTGAATTCATTCCAGCTCAAAAACCTCGAGATTTAATACTCCTATGTCGTTTTGGTAAATAAAGAATAATGGAGTATAAGGTCGAGGACGTGTATTATATGATTCTGAAGATTTTTTTTCATTTTTTTTTTTTCTCCATTCACCCTTCGCATTTTGACTTGTGTATAAATTTATATGGATGTATGTGGGTGTAGAATTATTGTTGAATTTTATTTTCAAGTGAAGAAGCAATTTATTCTCTTTAATTTTTCATTTTATTTCATTTTATTTTATTGTTACACTCAATTGTCATTCACACATGGCTTTTTTTTTTTTTTTTCTTTATAAAATTTATGTATTTTATTATGTGATGAATTTTATATCCATCTGTGTTATTAACATGAAGTTTGAGCTTTTCACTTGAGTGACTTTAATACAAAGTTATATACAGGAGGCAATTTTAAATGTCACTGTGTGACAGTTAAAGTCATTTTGTAAAATGATTTTTGATAGAAAATTCATCTCAATTTCTTCCACACTTTTTTTATATTTATTTTCATTTTTATTTTCTTATTATCAATAATTTACAAATGTACAAAAACGATAAATAATTCCATTTTCCTCACAACAAAATTAATAATTAATTTGCCATTACTAATCATTGCACATTATATTTCATCATACGATTGACTTTAATTTACATCAATAATAAAATAATAACACTTGTATAATGATTATTCATTTTATTTTTATCCATTTTCTCCCACGTCAATTTTTTTCTTTTTTTTTTTTTCCATCTACACAGTCAATTATATGTCACATACATTGCATATATACAAACGCCCCTATACATATACATGCACATAGTTTTTTATTTTAAATTATTCATGAATGAGACAATGTGATCATGAAAAGGGGAAATAAATGAAGGAGAAAAATATATATATATTTTTTATTATTATTCAGAATACTCTCGTGAATTTACCAGATTTATTTCTCTCATTTCCTTCGCTTCCTCATTGCAATTCTCTTGAATATGTAATCATCTTTCTCTACGCCCTTTTAATAGGAATTTTTGGGTTATATATGAATGAATAAAACTCTATTCTTGGTATTAATTTCAACTCATTCTCAGCAATATTGTGCAATCAACCGCATCAAGTACCAAAAATTCTCATCATTCATTTTAAATATATATATATTTATCTAGACATTTAAATATTTTAACGTAGTCACTTGAGAATATGAATAATATCGCATTTAATATTATGAAATTTCGAGTAATTAATTTTATGTATAACAAACTATTAGGTATTGAGGATTACGATTAGTATTAAGAGAGTTTTAAATGGAGGAAGTGGAGGAAGTGATAGAGATGATGATGATGGGGAGAGAAGAGGAGATATCTCTTGAGAAGTATCAGCTCCATTAGTGGAGTGTCATCGATAAGTTGGAATAGATATATAATATCAGCCCATTAACTTGAATCTTAATATACATAACCTTTCATGTCATAGCTATTTAAACAGTCAAAGTAACTAATGGAACGATGATATACCATCTGTTTTATGCACTGATTTATTTAAATAAAAAAAAAAAAAAAATACAATTACAATTTTTTACAGTTAGTAAATTTGTCTGATAATTTTTTTCATCAATGATTTAATTAGAATTTATTTATTTAAAGTTGTTAAATTATAATTTTATTTATATTAAAAATATTCAAACATTTTTTTATCACTCACAAACATTTGTTTAAATATTTAAATATATTTAAAATTAATATCAAGAATATTCAAAGAGTTCAAATAATTAAATTTATTTGATTTTACTTTTTAAAATTATTTAATTTTATTGTTTTTTTTATTTTATTTTTTTATAATATTATATGATATATTTTAGTTTGGAAAACAATTTTGGAGTTGGGGTTTTGATAGTATCCGTAACGAGAAAGCGTTGATGAAATTGTATAGTGTGTCTCTTGCATTCACCCTTCTCTCATTTACCATCATCATCATCATCATCATCATCATCATCCCCCTTATTGTTACGTCAGTATAACCGCATTGGCATTGTTTCGTACTTGGTGAAGCTAACCACGAGCTAAAGCCAAAATATATAGGGAGAGAGTGTGGAGAATTGAGTGAGAGAATATAACGGAACGAAAGAGAAAGGCTCAAGCTCATTGTCTCGGATGGTTATGTGAGCTAGACCACAAGATTCTTCAACCAACACACATGTATATGTGTGTATTATTATAATATATATACATATATGTGTATTTAAATACATGTGTGTGTGTATAATAATTCTATGGCTTGTTTGGAGATCAACATCATTGAAGGTAACACCACATTACGCTTGGGCGCGCGCACATTTTATTCGCAATGAAATTATCATAAATATAATTCGCTGATTTAAAGGCTAAGGTTATGCGGTCAGACACGAGAGTAGAGGAATTATTTTTAAATTCTCAAATGTTGTCTTTAACATTTTTTATTATTTATTCACTTCCATGTTGAATTTTTTTCTTCAATTTTCCAGTGTTGTCTTTAATATTTTTTATTATTTATTCACTTCCATATTGAAATTTTCTTAAATTTTTCTGTGCTGTCTTTGATATTTTTTATTATTTATTCACTTCCAAGTTGAATTTTTTTTTTTAATTTTCCAGTGTTATCTTTAATATTTTTTATAATTTATTTACTTCCATGTTGAATTTTTTTTTAATTTTCCAGTGTTGTCTTTAATATTTTTTATTATTTATTTACTTCCATGTTGAATTTTTTTTTAATTTTCCAGTGTTGTCTTTAATATTTTTTATTATTTATTTACTTCCATGTTGAATTTTTTTTTAATTTTCCAGTGTTGTCTTTAATATTTTTTTACTATTTATTTACTTCCATGTTGAATTTTTTTTTAATTTTCCAGTGTTGTCTTTAATATTTTCTACTATTTATTTACTTCCATGTTGAATTTTTTTTTTAATTTTCCAATGTTTTCTTTAATATTTTTTATAATTTATTTACTTCCATGTTGAATTTTTTTTTAATTTTCCAGTGTTGTCTTTAATATTTTTTATTATTTATTTACTTCCATGTTGAATTTTTTAACGATTTAATTTATTATCCAATTAAAAATTGTAAGAAATTACTTAAGCAACAAGTTAAAAATCCAAAGGACTTTTCTGGTATAAATGTTATTCAAACAATTTTAACAAGAACGAAAAAAGAAGAAAATTAATCAAAAAAGAAAAACAAAATTTATTCAGATAAAAATATTTTAGTTTATTTTCTTAAATTACATTTCTTTATAAATATTTTCCTTTTTTTTTTTTTCATATATATACATATGTATATATATATATATATATATATATACCTTCACTTAAACTCACTTTCACAGTGGTGATTGCTGTTCAAAGACCTCAATTGCTTCACTTCAACCACCTTTCAACCCTATCCTTACTCATATACCCTTTCTTTGTGTGTCTATGTATGTATGTCTGTATGTACATTCCCCTAACCTTATATTCATTGCACTTTAACACATCTATCACTTGGTCCTGATGGTGAAAATCTCACATCCCTCTGTAATGAAGGAAACTCTTGGGCGTTCAGTTTCCGTCACGTCGAGCAAAGCTCCACTCTCTCTCTCTCTCTCTCTTTAGTCGTCTTCTGTCAAATAATTTTCCACCTTTATACACTCTAGCTGATCGCGACGTACAGTTGAACTCACAGTATGAATCGATAAACAACTCGTTGAAATATTAAGAATAAAAAAAAATAAAATAAAAAAAAATATTTATCATAAAAATTCTATTAATTCCAAAGTTTTTGTTTTCTATTAAGCAGATAAAAAATATTTATACATTAATAAAATCATCCTAGGTATATAGAAGTGATTGTGTAGATGATAATGATAATTGCCCTGATGATAAATGATCCTTGACTCCTTTAATACATTAAATAAAAAAATAATAAAGATGACAATCAACTTTTCACATTTTTTTTTTTTTTTTTTTACACACGTAATTTTCTATGATAAAATCGCGCAGCTGTTGTCATTTATTAAAATAACACAGAAAATATCAATCTTGCCCACACGATCACACACTAATAATCAAAGTAAAAAAAAAAAAAAACAAAAAAGAAACTCACAGCAATTAAATATAAAAAATTAAATTCTACTTAGACTATACATGATTTATAACCAAAAATTTTGCTTTATTTTTTTATCTTATTTGTCTCTTTTATTTTTTTTATTGATGAATGTGCGTGATCTAAAGGACGTGACGTTGTCGCTTTCATTCGAAATCGAACGAACACATTTTTCCCCTTGGGTTTTTTTTTTTTTTCCCCAGAGTTTTTTCGTGTTACCAATTCGCCAATATACCAGATTGAAAAGAGTTCGTGAGATAGGTAACACACACATACACACAGAGCTAGACACATTCATGATATTTGACATTTTCAGATAATTGGAAATAAAATATAAAAAATAAAAGTGACATTATTTTTCTTCACACTCAAACTGAACAATGTTTTATTGTAAATAATCCAAAAGTATTTTATATTTATATTAAGACACGAAAAATAAATAAAAAGAAAATAAAAAATAAAACGTTCGACCAGATAAAGATAAGATTAAAAAAAATATATATATTTATAAAAAATGTGTGGGGAATATAAAAGGTGAGAGATAGGGATAGACAGTGGAATAAAGAGAACGCGATTTACCATCAGCTTCCTCTTTGAGGAATGAAAGATATGGCCGTGACCGCTTGGTATGTCTTTGGAATGTGGCCCGTCATGCCGAAGCGCAAAGCGCTTCGCATATAGGCTGCCAGAGCAACTGGCACATCCTTTCGATCCACACACGTTTATATATACATATAATGTGTATTATATGTATACAATTCTTGCATTTGTACGATCAATTCGAGCGCACAACTTGTGGATAAAAATTTCTTGATTTAAAGACAGAATTTATTTGAAATAAATATTAAATTTAATTTTCCTCTACAAAATTAAATATTTAATTTTGTATATTCTCTTCAATGATATTGATAATTTGATAAAAATATATATTACATTATTATTACAAGATAATAAAACAAATGAATATGATAATATGATAGATAAAATTAATTTGTGGCTGCAGGAGAAGAAAGAAAAATTATATTGATATATTTAATAATGAAAATAAAACAACGAAATAGTGATTAGGCAGGTGCACAAAAGTTTATCTATTTCATTGCACCTGTCTGTTTGGATGGATTGTGAGTAATCCAGCATCAGTGTATCCTCCACCTACATATGTATACATATATAATATACATGAATATATATAAAACAAATTTTTTTTTTTTCGCATCGATATGAAGTGGAAAAGAGTGTCCAACAGAGCTGGAGAGAGCAGCAGCTGGGTGAAAATCACAGGGACTGAAGTGCTTGCGCAGATCTCTTTTATTTATTTTTTTTCGTATGGGTAATCGATCTCTCAGGATCCAGCTGCTGCCACCTGCGGATTCAAGTGGAGGGCGGGAAGGCAAATAATATGTATGTGCATGCGCATGAATGTGCTTGTGCGCTGAAACATTATTGGCGTGTTGGAACGCGCAGTATGTTAGAAATGAAATCCATACAGCTCTCTCTTTGATGATGGTCTCTCCAAAAATGTTCATGCAAATGAATCGATTTTTTTTTTTTTTATTTATTCTCTCTGTGGAAAACTATATTCTTTTTTATTTTATATAAATAATTCTTGTAGTATATTGACGTTTAATGTACAAGGCAGAATAATATTATTTTTATAATTTAATTTTATTAAAAAAATTTGATCGTTTTTGTGGTGAAAATTCTTTTCATTTGTGTTTTTAAAATGATGAGATAAAAACTATTCACTCTCACCTTGTTATGTATTACTGCTGTTGGATGTTTAATGATGTTTATTGTTGATAATTGTTGGGGAATGTGTTCATTTAATTTTTATTATTAAAGTTTAGAGAGAAAATAAAAAAATAGATTGGATGGAAAAAAAAAATTTAGTAAGAATTTTTCAGATTTTCTTTTCTTTCACGATGTATATTTAAACTGCAAATATGTTGGGAGAATTTAAAATACATTGTAAATAAATAAATGAATGGGTAAATAATATACGTGTTAAAAATTTTTTATTTTTTTTTATTTTTATAAATTCATAAAATAGTTTTTCTTATTGAACTTCTTTAAAGCAATAGCGACAGGAAGATTATATTTATGGTGTATTATATTTTAACTACAGTCATTTATTTATTTATATGTATATATATTTATAGATATATATATTTTTTTTTTAACTAAACACACAGACACACAGAAATTCATAAGACGTTTCACCTGCGCATCTTATACCTGCGAAAAAATGAAATAAAATATTAAAAAAAAAAATTGTTTCACGACGAAACGTTTCATTATGACCCCAGGGTAGTATAATAATTATCCAAAGTGAAATAAATAACATGAATGAAGAGGAAGAAATAAAATACAAGATGCTACTTTAAGACAGAGAATATTAGAATAAATAAAAAAAATTAATGATTTTTATTTTGTATAATTTTTTTTTTCTTCTTTATTTTTTATGGGGTGTTATTAAATCATTGAGTTTATGTATCACCTGCTTGAGGAGGAGTTGATGTTGCAATCTTACTGCCTCTGGTCAAAGAATTTTTATCTGAAACTAGGGCATTTAATATATATATTTATATATTTGTGTGTGAGTATGGCTTTGAAGATGGAAAAAGAAAGAAAAATTCACATAAAAGATTGCACCGCCCACTGCAATGATAAATTACATCGTTGACACCACACGGGAACTTCTGTGTAGACTTTTTCGCTCTTCTTTTTCATTCTTTCTCTATGACAATGGTTAACTAAAAAATAATAAAAAAAAAAAAAACTAGAATAAAACTTGAACTGAAAATCCAATGACAACCACAAGGATATTCTCAAGAGAAAATAATCCAGATATAAAAAGAAGAATTAAAAGTGTAAAAAATAAAAAAAACTTGAATGATTTATATCTAAAATTTGATCAAAAAAAAAAATAAATAAATCAACGAAAAAATATTTTAAATCATAATAAAATTAACGATAATATTTATTATTTAATTTAAGTTATTTTATTTCCGTTTAAAAAATTTTTGCTTTCATTTTAAAAATTGACAACATCATTTTTCCAGTAGATATATCTAGATAAAATATTTCCACACGTGTGTGTCTCTTTTATATATGTTCAGAGAATGATTCGATAGCAGATGCTCAGACAGATATTATTGTGAGTTACACTTGACTATCCTGATAACCAGACGAGAGAGCTGCAGTGTCGCAATGTGTCTCACAATAAAACTACGACGTTAAAGAAGTAGAAAAATAAAAAGAAGAAAATAAAAAATAAATAAATGTAGAGAAAGAGAAAGAACAAAGAAGAGAAAAAAAGAATTAAAGAGGAAGAAGTCACCAGAGAGACATTTTTATTTTTTTTTTTTCTCTTTAGTTTCTTTTTTTTTTCTTTCTTTTCATCCATAAACAGCCGATTCCACCTCTTCTTCCTCATCCTCTCCATTACATTATACTCTCTTATTTTTTTCTTCATCTTATTCCTTCTCTTCTATGCGTCGATCCCATTGCAAAACTCCTCTCTTCAAGCATCTGTATGAAAAATAATAAAAAAAAATATATATGTAATATATAATAATAAAATAAAATTGAGAGAAAAAAAAAAAGCACAAAATTGAACCTGCAATGAATCCCAACGGTGTTTCTGCTCTCCATCCGGTTATCAAGTTTTTCTTTTCATATCATTTCATTTCATTTTTCTTACCTCTTCTTCTTCTTCTTCTTCTTGTCATTATTTTTTTTCTATTCGTATCTCATATAAATATAAACTCATACTAGAATGATAACCTGAAAAAAATTAAATGTGCACATAATTTTTCTTGTTTGATTATAAAAATCATAAATATAATTTTTAACAATGACAATTATATCATCAGTAACTCTATTATATAAACTTTAATCTTCTAATAATAATATATCTGTACAATTATTGTTTATATGTTCGAGTGGACTGTGTTTTTCCGCTGGGAGAATGAAAGAAAAGTCTGGAGTCTTGGGAAAAGAAATATTATGGTCATGAAAAAAAAAGGAAAAAGGAAAAATAAATAAAAAAAAAATGGGAATAAACTCAAAGTTGTGTCCCTTAAGTATCCTATACATTTGTTATTGAGTATATACAGACTTAAACTCTCTTTGTTTTTGTTTTTATTTTCTTTTTTTTTTTTTATTCTTTTTATTATCGTGGAGAATGTACCTATCATCTTGAGAAAACCATCATTGCACCAAAGGTTATACGAATATGGACAATTCATATATATGTGAAAGCTCCTTTTAACGATTTTAATGCTATAAATCTTTCGTGTTTATGTGCAGGATATGTTGAATTATTTATACATTGACAACTCTGCTATAAGATAAATTATTGCCATTGATTTAAGTTTATTTATTTTTGCATTTTCTTTGTAAGAAAAAATATTGAGAAAAATAAAAATAAGTACATGATGATTTCTGTTAGTTTGTTTCTATGTAATGAGTTACATGGAAGATTTAATTCAGAATGCAAGTAAAAAAATGTGAATTAATATTTATGATGAAGGAAAAAAAAATTGTTTTTTTTTTCCTGACTTTATTATTATTCTTTTTTTTTTTTTTTTCATTTGTACAGATGTAATTGTCCAGTATGAAATCTTGATTTATATATTTTAACTACCGTTCAATGGAATCTTATTATTTATGTATCTCGCCTTTGAATCTTTCATGGCAATTAATCATTTGAGAATATTTTGTTTTTATTTTTTTTTTGGTTTCATTTATCATTCTTGGTTATTTTTTCTCTCATGATTTAATTGTTGCTCTCATTTGTTGTCATTTTTTTTTTTTTTTTGGTACATGGTAGTAGCAGTAATATTTAAATCTAGCGAGGGGAAAATAAAAAAAGGTGATGGATTGTATATTAATTAAAAATATTCAAATTTATGCGACTGCCAGATGAAAAAAAAAATTAGTAAACAGAATTTTTTATAATGTTTCATGGTAATTTTTTTAAAATTATTTCTTCATTGTAATTACGTCTTCAAAGTTGATAATATCATAGGACGATTTGACCTATTATTAAGCGAAGCTTAATTTAATATACAGAAATATTTAATCAAAGAATAAATTTTTGAAATTTCAATTTATTTAATTTATTTTATAATTACAAGAATTTTTCAAGTCGGTATTTGACCTTTACATATTATCTCGAGTAAGATATGTCTATGTTAAACATAACTGACAGCTTGAAGAAAATATAAAAAACAAACACAAAAAAAAAAAATAACATAGACAAATTAAAAAAAAATTCACAAAACATTTCAAGAAATAAATTTAATATTTTTTTTTTTCTTTCAAGTTTAATATATAAGTGAAGATATTTATACACTCAGGTAGAAGAGCAAAATAAATGGAAAATACATTCAAAGAGTAAAATAATATTTACCAAAGTGATCTGAACATCATAACAAAAAATATAAAAAAAAAACAAAAATGAAAAATAATTTTCGTCTTCTCTTGTTCAAACTAAAATTCGTGCGATTCTGTAAGGTTTCAAGATTTAACTTGAGAATTGTTTACCCAAATATCTTGTAGTCTCATAATTCTTCTCTCCATACCATCCACCTTTATCATAATTAAAAAAAAAAAAATATATCATAAACAAATAAATAAAAAATATTACAAATATGCTAAACATAATTATATTATTTGACAATGAAATTAATGAGATTTAGTAAAATCGATGCAACCATATTTTAATCCTGGGATATATATATATATATATATACACTAAAGGTATGCACCAAGGATGTTATGACTCTGGAAGTTATGAGACGACCAACCTGGCCAGCAATTATAGAACGCCTGTGCGATCTCTCGCTCATTCATTCACTCACTCATACACTCTCACTTTGTTATATTCAGACAGACCTGCAATGTTGAACGTAATTGAAATATCTCAAAGCCCGCGCGTCCAACTTGATCTCAACACCGCAAACCATGAAATTATTCCAGCGAACGATCATTTGCGTGTTTCATATATGTATACACAACTCACAAACTAAAATACAAAACCAATAAATAAAATAAATAAACACTTGTATAAATAAATATATATTTATATCTATATTAAAATTGATTTTAAAAATCAACTTATCTCTTACACTTTATGAACAAGTGACATGAATATCAACTGAATAATCATCTCTTTTAATAAATTATTTAATTTATTTATTTTATCGAGGTGTAAAAATCACTTTAACACACAATTATATGGATATATTTTGTGAATAGAATTTCAAAGAGGCCTCTTCAATCTCTACATAAATAAATAAATATATGTACATACAATTGTGTATATATATATATATTTATATATATTTATGTGGGGATGTAGATGAATAATGATATTGCCTCGCGCGCCATTGCATATCCCATTAGAGTACAAAACACACATGTTACATATTTTGTGAGCGCACACTTCACCTCCACGTGCTTATACCTCAAAATCATGTATATATATTTTTATTTACATGTGTTGGTGTGTTAGATATGTACCTACATGTGTGTAAATGTCGGCGTTATTCCAAAATTACATGTGTCCGGGATTTTCTTCTCTTTACGTTACGTTTCTCATTCTCTTTATATTATACACACACGACGAGTGAACGTTGCCAGTAGAGCGGGTAAATGGCCGATTATAGGTATATATAGTGGCATTTTTGTCTTGTAATTTTCATAATCTATATTGTGAAATCGGCTCCGAGTTTAGTTATTTATATTTAAAATTAACTGTATATAGGTATTATGTATTTTTATTTTTATAAAGAATATTTATTATTCAGTGTGTTTTTTTCTTTTTTTTTTTCTTTTTGATTAATTGATTTTCATTTGTTTGGAATGTGTATTGAGATTTTTTTTTTTTCAAGGGGGATTGGAAATATTTAATTGATGGTAATTTAGGGAAGAGTTTGATGTAGAGAGGATTTTTTAATTTATTGTTTGAGAAATTAATTAGTAGATTTTTGTTTGTGTCATAGAAGTCTGAAAAAAAATTAATTGATGAAATTTTCTTAGGAAATAATTTTTAAATATATCAAAAAATTATTTTATTATTTAAATTATTAGAAAACAGAATATTCTTTGGATTAACAACAATTATTTATTTAATGAGCGTTATAGAAGTCTTGAAAAAAATTAATTGATGAAATTTTCTTAGAAAATAATTTTTAAATATATCAAAAAATTATTTTATTATTTAAATTATTAGAAAAAAGAATATTCTTTAAATTAACAACAATTATTTTTTGAATAAGCGCCATAGAAGTCTAAAAAAAAAAATTAATTGATGAAATTTTTTTAGAAAATAATTTTTAAATATTTCAAAAAATGATTTTATTATTTAAATTATTTAAAAAAACTGAATATTCTTCAAATTAACAACAATTATTTATATAATAAGCGTCATAGAAGTCTAAAAAAAAATTAATAATGCATATTATAATTAGAAATTAAATTTTATTCAAATAATTATTTTTCTAAAAAAATTTTTTTGCTCTGCTTATTATTTTCCCTACATTATTATTATTCTTTTTTTTTTCCATTATTATTCTTTACTTGTTTGCAATGATGAAAGGGATCACATGGACTATAAGACAGCCTTCTTGAATTTAATATGTATGGGGTAGTAGACATATAAATTGCATGTGAATCTAAGCCCAGAGATTAAACTTTAGTGTACACTAGCGTTTTGTGTACTACTATATTATGACTCAATATCCCTTATGGTTATTAATACCACCATAGGCACATACATCCATACATATACATACACATACATATAATATCTCTCGTAGTAAATATATAAACTATATATCTATATAAAGTAAGATGAGTTAAGACAACATCTGCATAATAAAGTCATCCACAAATTTTTTTTTTTTCTTTTAAATCTGCATTAAACCACTTAAATAAATAAACCAACATAAAACATATTATTTCAGTACACTATTATTCATAATAATTCTAAGCTTCCACTCTATAAAAACCATCAGTCATTAATACAATTAATTATCCCTAAAATATTCTATTTAAAATTTTATTTCTTTTATCCATAAAAAAAATTTATATTCACATAAACATAAATATTTTTTTTTTTTTTAAATACCAATATCAAACAAAAATAATTACCACGCATTAATTCAACGTCACAATATTTTTCCTCCCTTAAAAAATAAAAAAAAAAAAATTTATATACATTTCTACTTAATTTTTTATATCCTCAAATTTATTTATATATTTTTCCTCTCAATATTTATTTATATTCATCAGAAAAAAAAAATGAATATAAAAATAGAATAAAATAAATAAATACAATAGAGTTATTGCAGCATAAACAAAGAAATAAAAAATTCGACATAACTATAATATATTTTTTTTTTTTTTGAAATGCGGGTGGTATTCTCACTGTCCCCGAGCCACAATTGTGTGTAGCTCATACCGATCGGATTTCAGTTCACTGAAACACAGGACAAAAGACTATATACATCCATATATGCATATAGATATTAAATATACATATATATAAAATGCAACGGGGGTGTACGGTTCATCCCCGTGACGACGCCACCCATTTCCCATACTCTTTTTCTACCTCTCATTCCTTCGTTTATTTTTTTTTTTTTTTCGTTTCTATCTCGCTATATTCATTGTGGTCTTGTTTTTAAAAAGTCAAATGATATGACATCGACATGCCACACATCCGGTGGCCTCGTTTGTTACTTCATCCATAAATATATATATAAATATATTCATTACAGACTGCCAATATTAATAAAAAAAAAAATAAAAAGGAAAGAAAAAAAAATATTATACATAAAAATTTTCTACTTTACCGACGTTAATACAATATACAAATAGGGGATTCCCCTGATTTGAATATTCAAAAACCGCCATTTGTATATTGTAGATAAAACAGAAAATAACAATAAAATATTCGTATTAAAAATTTGTAAATGTAATAAATAAATAAATTTCAATTCAATAAATGATAATTATATATTTGATGAATTTTTTTCTTTTTTCTTTTATTAAATTTTTCGTATTAAATATATTTATAAAGTTACAGTTGAATATGAAAGTTATATTATAATCTAACTCTGTTACATATTTATAAATATTTTGTTATGCTGACATTTCTATGAAAAGGTAAAAGAGAAATAGAACGACGTCAACGACGACGAGAAGTTTCAATGTTGAATGTGTGTTTGGATATAAACATATTTGAATACACAGATATTTATATAAACTACTGCAAATTGTAAAATGAAAAGTTTATATGTATATTATGTATTTATATGGTGGAATATAGATATGTTATGGAGCTAGAAGTAGACTTCCGGTTTTTCTATATCTCATCTCTCAAATATATATCCGGCTTAAGCAGTAGAGACCGCAGAATAAAAAAGACTAAAAATATATATGAGTATATATGACTGGAATACATATGTATTATCGGATTTATGTGCAATGTACTTTTCATCTACATGGCCTACATATGTCTTTGGCTTACATGACATACAAGTATGAAAATTCTCTTGAGTGGCATTGATGCTGCGCTAAAAACCGCATTTTTTATTTTTTTTTTTATTCATTTTATTTTTTTCTTTTCTTTATTATATTTTCACTATAATTCCTTGCGTCTTTTTTCTAGTTACTATTTTTTTTTTTTTTTATATTATTTATAAGGTTTCGTTGGATAATAATATTCTTTTGATATTAATTTTTGTACATTTTTTTTTGTTGTTGCAGGCTGAAGAATTAAATACAATTGTTGGCAATGCTTTTCGTATGGCATACGTGGCGCAACTTCAGCGCCAACCAATTATTCAAGATGTAATCACTACAAATTCAACGACTATTTATCAAAAGGATAAACAAGAGCAGAAAAATATTCGGGTACGTTTTATAATATTAAAGACATTTTTATAACAATTTATCCAACATCAATAATTAATATTATATATTATTAGTAAATTATTAAATTTATATAATTATTTAATAACACACTATTAATAATTTGCAGCAAGATTAAAGAGAAAACAAAAAGAGATGAAGAAATAATTACTCATGTATATTTAAATAAATTATAGTAAAGATATATTAGCAATGAAGAGAGAAAAAATTTTTTTTACATATAAAAAAATATTAAATTTAAATCTTTCAATGTGTATTAATGATAAAATTATACGCCTACAGTATAGAGAAACATCAAAACAACCGTCGCAATTTAATTTAACCATCGTTGAGGTCAATCTCCTTTTTGTGCATATACCACTGCCATCTAGGTGTCCTATTTACTGTCTGCGTTAATTATAAAGCCACTCTTTGAGGCATTTGGTACACAAATATAAACATACATACATATACACTCAGCTCACTCCAAGTCACAGTATTAAAATAATAAAAAAAACAATCACTAGATATCTAATAAAAATAATAAATTATTTTGATCATCAATCCAATGACAAATTAATCAAACACAAATGATTAATAATTTTTTTTTCATTTTTCTAATACAGAATAAACCGTTGGGTGACAGTGCAAACGACACTATCATCGTTGGTGGCTGTGGTGGAGGTAAAGTAGCAGTGGGTGGTGGTGTTGGTGGTGGTGGTGGCAAAAGCCAATCCACAAATTCGTGGCTGAAGAGTCGAGGATCGCCCACGTCCCGTGCTGGAAGCGGCAACGCTACAGCGGACATGAACGTTCAGCTTGGCAGCGCCGGCTCGCCCACGCTGCGACTTGCCAGCGTCAAGGTAACATTTTTTAAAAATATATATATACATATACCAATATAAATAAAAAATAATCATATTAATCTGATTAGAAATTTATTATCATCCTTGTTTCTTTCATTTATTTATTTGATTAATTTCTTTTTTTGCAGACACCAAATTCAATTCCGGGTTTGAGACCCGCGCACACATTCTCAAATGTCCTCGGGCCATTAACAACAAATCAAGATGATCCAAAGAGTATATCACAGCAAAGTACACCAAGTAGCGATGAGAGCAATTCACCAACTGAATTAAATTCATATAAACGATTAACAGACAAACCGCCATTAATTAAACGACTTACAATGGGATTAACTGGAGGTGTATTAGGATTAAATAGTGAAGATGATAGTTGTCCATTGGTTAGCGGTAATAGTACACCAACAAGTCCATCAAATAGACCACACTCTGGTGGTTATATTAATGAAGCGATAATTGATTCTGATAGTGGACGAATGAATTATAATAAAATTCCTCCATCTGAAAATATTGATAATACAATAAATGCATCGATAACAACAAAAAATTTTAATATTGAAAATAACAGGTGGGTAAATTATTATTTTATTGATAGTTTTGTTTATTATTAAAATAATTCATTGGATTTTATAATTTTATTTTTTAGGATAGGAAATAATTTACCGAGTTCAGGTGGCGATACGGATTTTAAAAATAAAAGACGATCGCAAATAAGCACATCGAGTAGTTCAGTACCAGCTGATGGTTCAACTCATGGTTCAACACCCACGCCAACGCCACCGCCATTACCTGAAAGAACAGACAGTTTAAATAATCGCTGTGAGGAGGGTGAATTGAGAAAGGCACCGTGGTTTCAAGCTGGAATACCCAGGTGAGTTTTAATGCTCTCGAGTGCGATGTCATTTTTGGAAGGTTCAAAGGCATTGGATAAAAGCAGCAGTGAATTATTTTCTCGAATTTTAATTTATTATTAATGCAATGAGCAGAAGTGTACTCTTGAGCAATTAGGAAAGAGGAGAGAACCTTTAGTAAAATCGAAATAATTTAAATGGAACTTGAATTTCATAAGTTCATAAATTTATTTTTATTGTAGGATTATTTAAATAAAAAGGCTAATAAATTTTTACTAATGAATCATTTTTTTTTTTTTCGTATTGAAGATAAGCTGAAAAAATATTTAGTTTGCTTCATTTTGAGCAATTTAATTAGAAGGAAAATGTGATACTTACTTTAAAGGGTTAATAAAATGAAAAAAAAAAAATTGATTGGAATTTTTATTTCATTTTTTTTTCCCTTATAATGGGGACGATGGTTAGGGTTGAAAAGAGGGCTCATTAATTTATTTATTGCAGAGAAATAACGTTGGAGGTGCTGAGCCAAGAGCCGGAAGGTGCTTTCATGGTGCGCGAAAGCACCAGTAAACCCGGATGTTATGCACTGTCGTTGCGTGTGCCACGTGAATTTCAACCAAGCGGAATCGCCCACTATCTCATCATGCGAACAAATAAAGGCTACAAAATAAAAGTATGCATCATATCATTAATAATATTAAATAGTAAAAATTTATTTTAAAATGACTAGCATTAAAAAAAAAATCATAAATTTTCATTCTCACGCAAATGCTCGTAACTATGTGCTGGATTTTTGTAATCTACATCAATATATGCTTATTTTGTGCGCCCAATTCTCATCTACAATTTCATATAAGTATATCTATACTTAAAAATGAGTATTATAAACGTTATAGCGCAGAAAGTATGGAAATATAAAAAAAATTACGAATAACACAATTATCGAAATATTTCTAATATACAAAACAAAAATTACTGCTTGAATGATTTTACAGTGAAACTCATCTCTTGATTTAAATTTCTCTCTTCCTTTTCCTCTGTGTATATGTATATGAATTGGATCTATATACATATATATATATATATATAGATAGCGGAACGAGGAAAATACACGTTGAGCTTTTCCGTAATCCAACTAACTTTTGCGATTGGAATTTTATTCGTACATAATTCTCTTCTCTATCTCACTGTGCGAATGGCGATGAGACTGTACAATATTTTTCGCATTACCTGTACCAATAATAATAAAATATACACTTTCATTTATTTATAACATCCCCCAAAAATTCCAAAACAATTAAAAATTCTTATTAAATTTTATTTCACACTAAATATTATTGATTTAAATCAAAATATTTTTTTACTTAGACAATATAAACAATTAGTATTCATATGTATAAATATTATATTTATTTGGATATATGTTTGCGTTGAAAGTAAAGTTATCGAGATGAAATATAGAGATTCCCTTTCATTTCAACTTTACCCTCAGCATTCCACGTTTTGTGGTGTCCTCGTCCCATTCATCTACCCTCACAGACATCAACACAAACAAATTCGATATGAGTTTTATGGAGAGTACCATTGGGAAATCAAAGCACACTACTGCCATCACTAAAACTGCGTTGAGTCTAACGGCTTTGATCGTGCAATTTAAAATTTTACATTATTACCTCTTATAATAATTTATGATAAATTGTAAAATCATTGAGAATTTTTTATCTTTGATATTATTGTCATGATTATTATTATTAATTTACACCATGAAAATATATTATTTAATTGATGATTTTTATTTGCAGGGCTTTACAAAAGAGTTCACGACGTTGACAGCATTGATAACACATCATTCAGTGATGCCAGAATTGTTGCCTTGTCCACTATCGTTGAGTCGTTACAATCCAAGTTTTGTCAAGACTGATTCAAATAAAGACTTTGCTGATATTGATTCAGATCCTGATTACAATACACTCGCTGATTTTCGTAAGATGATGGCTGATTTAAATGTGTAAAATGGTGATAAAGAAACAAAAGAATTTTTTATTATTTTTTCTTTTTTTTTTTCTTCAACATTATTTATGTTTCATTTTGATTAATTTTTATGATGAAAATTGTCAGCTTGAATTTATTTATTGAAATTCATGTGACGAATTTGAAAGTGATACAAAAAAAAGATAAATTTATAATTAATTGAATTATTTGTTGATGATGCGTTATACGAAATGTGAAAGTCAGTGATAGATACTAAGATAATTTAATTTAAAAATACGTAATTTATGAAATTGAAAAAAAATAAGTAAATGAAAAAAAAAAAAAAAACGTGAAATAGGAGTGAATAGAATTTTTTGTTAAATTGAATAAGCTTGAAATTAAATTAAGAATTACAAGCACAAAACAAATTCACTGCCACATAAATAATTTATTATATAAATATAAATAATATGAAAATGTGAAAATGAATTTTTATTTCGATGTTTTTTTATTCATTTATAGTTCGACAATGAAAAAGAGAAAATGAAATTGTATGTAAATGTATTTATATGTATATAAATTTATTATTGTTGAAATTGTCAATTTATTTAATTTTCGAATATTAGTAATAATAATAATAATATTGATAAACAAAAATTAAAAATTAATTATGGAAAATGAAAAATGAATAATGATAAACGACGAAGCTCGACTAACCTAGTCTTTGTACAGAAATTTTGCGCGGATTAGTTTTTACGATAATGAAATAAAACAAAAAGAAAAACAATTGAAAAAAAAATATTGTACGAATAAAATTATTATATATATACATCTAAGGATAATTATAGAAATTATTCAAAGGACGGATAAATACAAGCGTTGTGCAAGCTCTTCAATTGCCATAGAAAATATTTCAGAGAAAAAAAATTTTTTTTTTCGATCAAATATTTAAAAAACGAACAAAAAAATTCATCTAAATTATTAATTGTGTCTTAGACTATTCAATGATTGTGAATCATTCTGGAAAATGGAAGAAAAATAAAATAATAAATGATGAATGAGAAAAAATAGAGAAAAGTATTCGAAATAAATTCTGTAAAAATTTACGCTGAAAAAAAAAAAAGAGCAAAAGTATAAAGAAAAAAATATTAATCACCCGCTTTGAGATTTGTAAACAAATATAATTATTTGTTCTGATTGAAGAACAAATAAAAAATAGCAATGCGTTGTATAATTTCAATAATAAAAATTATTTATTAAAAATTGCGATTTATTTTATCAATTAATAATTACATTTAATTTTGTATCTTTAGGTTATTTTTCTTCACGTACAACATGTCTGGCACGTTCAGAGACAAATGGAACAGTGCCACGACGTGAATGAACACGACGATTCGCCTCTCTGGAAAGTAAAATAATAAATAAATAATTAAATAAATAAATGAAGAAAAGAAATTGATCATAAATTAAATGGTAATAAAAAAAATAAAAATTTTTCTTTTTCCTTTTAATTGTAAAATTATATATTCTACGTACTTGCGTTTCATTTTATTACGAATTGTTCGCATTTCAGCCTGAGCATTATAAATGTGTTTTGGTATTTGTCGATGACGTGCAATCCTACGAACTTGTGGATGACTCGCAAATTTTTCTTTCAATGCTTCAGAATAATTCAACGAAGCTTTTTCACGTGGCTTCAACTGCACAAAAAAAAAAAAAAAAAAGAACGAAACATTAAAATTGATTTAAAATTACAGATATAAAAATAAATATCAAAAAAAACAACTCACAACTCCCAATTTTTCTGACGCTCTCGCTTTCCACATTCGAATATTCATTTCATCACTTCCACTCAGAATATATTTATTATCCAACGACCATGCGACATTTGTTAAATGTTGCATACGTTTTGTGTGATAAATTTCACGCGAATGTCCTTTATTAACTTCATAAATACGAATAGATTTATCATAACTTCCTGAAACAAATTCTTTGCCCGTTGGTGAATAATCAACGTCTGTCACAGCGCCAACATGATCCATATAAACATTAACTGGTGTTTTTAATTTACGCGAATCGAATGTGTACAAACTGAAATGAAAAATTAATAAAATATTCCATCATTTTTCCAGGTTACATAAATTAAAATACATAATAAATTAAATTCACTTGTAATCTTCATTGGCACATGTAAATGTGTAAGCTTCCATAGGATTCCACGCCATTCTATTTGTCCTTAATTTCATAACAACTTTTCTCAGTGGTCCTGTGTCTCGTGTATCATATAAAATAATACTTCGATCGCTTGCACAAGCAGCAAGAAGATTTGTTTGAACTGGATTAAATTTAACATCATGTAAACTATCAACGCCCCATTTAAATGTTTTTATCGGTTCATTTCGTGTTTCCTCCCACAATTGACAAACTTCACCGCATGTTGCAAATTGAGGTTTATTACGATGATGAGTAATACCAGTGATAACATTCTGCATGAGAAAAAAAAAATTAAATTTAATTCGAATAAAAAATAAAAATATAAATCATATTTTATCACGTAAAATTTTCAATTTTCTCATATATAATTATAAATTACCCGACTAATGATTGTATTTATTGGTTCATCTTTATCATCCTCGTTATTATCATCATAATTTGTTGATTCATTTATTTTCCATGTTTTAATTGTTTTATCATCTCCAACAGATATAAAATGTTCGGTTTCTTCAGCAAAAGTTATTCCACGAATAATTCCATCATGAGCTAAAATTGTTTTTTCACACGTGCGTTGTGGCAAATTCCAAATTTTGATTTCACCATCAAATGCGCCACTTAAAAATATTGATAAACGTTCAGGATGTTTGCATACACTTGATACACCATCTTTGTGTCCCTCTAAACATCCTATGAAAGGCTTGGCAAATACTCGATCAAGTTTCACAGCATTCAATGCACGAGTGTACTCTCTTGCTGCTTCAAATGGATGCAAAACTGGATCATAATTCCTTGGAACTGTATTATAAAAAATTTTTAAATTAACATAAACATGTATGTATACAAAACATTACTTTTTTTTTTTATTTAAGCTTACAATTATTAACAAATTTGTGATATTTGTTGAAAGAAAATCATTTGTTTTAAGGTTAATTTTATCTTTTTTAATAGCAACCTGTATTTATTTTTTTATTGTTGAGTAAAATAGGAGAAAAAAAATATACGACTTAACCTCAAAATTACTGATTTAATTTCATCTCAAAAACATTTAATGAATATTGAATATTTTATTATGTTTAAAAATAATTTATTATAACTTACGTTTGTGGATATCACGCTTTGTTTCTCGTAAATAATCATCTGGATTTCTTGTCAATACTTTTACCTTCATTTTTAGGTTAGTACAGGTATAGCCTGGCCTTAGGAGAACCAAACTGGAGAATTAAAATAAATCACATGACTTCAAGCATGTCTCGATGTCCCTACGGCCTACCCCATTAGCCATTATTTGATAATCATATATGATCCTTTTAAAAACTTAGCATAATTCCTATTTACTCTGCAATTGATAAAGAAGAAAAAAATGGCCGAATTACCCAATGACATTTTTTCCCAATTAAAATCACACTGTATATTACTATACACATAATTTCCGGTTTAGTAATCAAAATAATATTAAAATAAACGTGTTATTGAACTATTTTATTCCAAAGACAATCCAATTAATTCTCTTCATCTTTCACAAAAAATAAATTAACAAATTAACCCCACTTTTTCATCTCTGATTAATAGAAAATTATCCAAGAAAATAAAATTTCCAACAGAGAATTTGATGCATTTGGTGACAAAAAAATGAGACCAGTCAATCCGTCGCCATCATCAGCGACGGGATAATTGTTTCTCGACGTAAAATCGTCGTGAGGGAACGACAATATACAATAAAATACAATTAATTCGAAATTTACGTGAGGGTGTTAAACGATAATACCACCTATCGTAGAGGCGGATTAATCCGTGGCGTTCAAACGCCCAAGTGTAAATAAATAAATTTATATTTTGTCATTTTACAGCGTAATCTGCTTGTTGTGGAAAGCGCATTGCCTCATTGAAGGTCATAACAATTTTGTAATCCCGAAATCGAACATGGCTTATTGAAAAGATGAAGGGTCTGCATCAATTAATTGTTTCTCCCTACGGAGAAGAGAAAATCTCTTTTTGCAAATATACAACGTACTCTTTGTCAGTACAAAAACAGGCAAATTTCAATCATGGACAAAAAATCATCGAAATATACTCAGCCTTCAGCAAACAAGGGCGCTGCTGCTGAATCAAAAAAAAATCAAGGTAAAATAGTCATGTATATTATTAAATATAAAATAAAATATTATATAATATATTTTTGTCATGATTATTAAATTAATTAATTTACGTATATTTATTTGACTTGCAATAGATATCACCAATGGCAAACTCTTTCCAAAAACGTCACGAAGACGTGAATCACCTGGGAATAATGGCTGCAGTAAAAATGAACAATCGAAAAAATTGGGTTTGCATAACAAGACAAGAAATTTTGATAAGAGACCAAAACCTAAAGGACAATATCATGGCGGTACAAAGGAGAATACCAAGGTAGATGATAATGATATGGCCGAGCTTGGCTCGGTGATGGTCCCAGGAAGTAAGAAGCAGAATTTGAATCATCTGCTGAACTTTCACTATGAGCCGCGTGAAGTTCAAGGTGGCTCGGGCGATTGGAGCCACGGGAGATCATCGAAAAATTATAATAACAGCAATCGTTGGTTGCCACCAGTGCAACGACATAAATATAATAAAGAATTATTCCTCCAAGCAAAGTAAATCATTAATAAATAATTATTAATTTAATTTGCATTTTTTTATATTTATTAATTGTTATTTTTTATATTTTTTTTTCAGCTGCCAATTTGTGGTTAATTTTGATGGAGATTATTCACGTTATCTCATTGATCCTGACACTCTTGTAGATTGGAAATTGATTGAACAGATTGTACGAATTGTTTTTTTTTTTTTTTTTTTTGATAATTAGAAATAAGAAAGTTTTTTTTTATTTTATCAATTAATTTTGGTTTTTTTTTTCTTTGCTTTGCAGAAAGTTGATACGTCTGAGAGCCTCTCGTGTCCCATTTGTCTTGGCTTGCCTATCGCGGCCAGAATGACACGATGCGGACACGTATTCTGTTGGCCTTGTATTCTTCATTATCTCTCGCTTTCTGATAAATCTTGGCGCAAATGTCCAATTTGCTTTGAATCTATACACAAATCAGATTTAAAAAGCGTTATTGAGATAACAAGAAAGCCAATGAATATTGGAGACGATGTTAATTTACGTTTAATGCGTCGTAAACGTGGTTCATTGCTTGCTGTACCAGTTGGTGAAACTGAAACACCAGATCCTGAGACATTTTTTCAAGTATCTGAACATCCATCAAGTCAAATTTATTCAAAGTTATTGCTTGCTAATGCCGCTGATATAATGGAAATTATTGAGTTGGAAAGAGTACAACTGAAATTGGAATTAATTGATGATCCACATTCACCGGAAAATTGTTTCATTGAACAAGCGTTGATTGAACTCACAGCAAGAGAAGAATGTGCATTGAAGCAGGGTGAAAAAAAATTGGAATCACAAACACCAAAAAAGAATAAAGATATATTATTGCCGGAATTTGATTTTTCTAAAGATCAAAAAAAATCCGAGACAAATATTGAAGAAAAAAATCTCGCTACAAATTCTCATGGCAATCAAAAATTCTTTTATTTTTATCAATCCGATGATGGTCAGCATGTCTATCTCCATGCAATGAATGTTAAAATGTTGGAGCTACAATACGGTGATTTAGAACACAGTCCACGAATAATATCTGGCAAAATATTGGAAAAAGAATCCGGAAGTTTTACTGAAGATCTACGAAAACGTTTGCGTTATTTATGCCATCTTCCATTGACATGTTCATTTGAAATAGCGGAAATTGAATTGACAACGCCATTGATATCAAATGAGGTCCTTGGATTATTTCAAGAGCAATTGGCATTGCGTGAGAGGCGTCGTCGTCATCGTGAGCGTGAGGAAAAAAAGCGAGAGAAAAAAATAACAGCAGAGGAAAATAAATGGATGGGAAAATATCCTACACCAAATGTTCACATTGAATCACGGAAACATTTCCCACAATGGCAACCAGAATCACCATCTGCCAGGTATTAATTATTTTACATTACAAAATTTTATAAAATTATTCTATTTTGAATTGATGTTAAATTATTTTATTCCATTAGCATGAGCATTCCAACTCCACCAGGCTCATTGACGTCATCCAGCCTTGCAAGCAGTCCATCACGTAGTTCCTTCGACGATGACTCAACCTCTGTAAGAGACTTGACAACCTGGACACCATTGCAAAATGATTCCGGACCGTCTTTTGCACAAATGCTGCAGAATAAAGACTCACGACGCGAATCAACATCGCAACGTGCATGGCCGTCAGTTGGTTCATCCGTTCAAAAGTCGCCTATGAGTGGAGCAAGTGGCAATGCCACATGGGTTGGTGGTAATAAACCAATCGCTGGATCAAGCACAGATCTAGATGATTATGCATCGGTTCCAACGTACAATCCAAGCTTCGGTGATGTTCTTGCACAAGCATTAGAACAAACTGAATTGCTTGATTCTTCTCATGGACATGTTGAAGCAGGATCGCGCAAAACAAAGAAAAAGAAACGTGGTAAAGCCACGGTTCTATTTGCAACTGGAATGACTCGAGCATCATAAATTAATATTGAAAAGAATTTTCGGAAAAAAAAAAAATTAATATCTTGTGGTACAGCGATGAATTGCTTGTCACAATCTTTTTAGCTTCTACTTCTGCTTCCTGGTTATTGTATGTTATATATGTATTTTATTTTGTTTCAAATAGAAATGCCATTGGTGATAAAAAGATAGAAAACTCCCAGATTATAATTTATAAAATGATATAGTTACACTTATTAATTTATCTCCTGCACTGAATTACTGATTTACATATTAATTTCTTGAATTATATTTTGTGCTGTATTGAAAAACAAGAAATGCAAATAAAAATTGTCAACATGAATATTATGATTTATTATTTAGCAATAATTTATTTTTGTATTTATTATGAATAGACATTTAATTAAATTTTTCCTAAATTGCTTTAATGAAAAATAAAACTAACTAAAGTATCGTAAACTTGATTCAATTAAAAATTTTTAACAGTAAAAGAAATAATTTAATTAAAATTATGATGAAAGGTTGATAATAAAAAAAAAAAATTATATATTACACAGTTCAATGTTTATTTATTTCAAATGTTTTCTTGCATTTTAATTGGCGTCAGGAAAAAAAAAACAGAATGAAAGATTTTTATTTATTCGTATTAATACCCGTCAAAAGGCAGTGATGAAAAAATGACAAAATCGTTTTTCTTTTATAATTGAAAAGAGTGAGCGTGTGTGTGTGAGTGTGTGATTGATTAATTAATTAATTAATCGACTTCTTCAATGGTAGGTCCAGATGCACCACCACTGCCAGGTGCACCACCAGGAGCTGCGCCAGCACCAGGCATACCACCAGGCATACCTCCTGGCATACCACCAGGTGCTCCACCACTCATGTATAACTTGGTGACAATTGGATTGCAAATGCCTTCAAGTTCCTTTTGCTTGTGTTCATATTCTTCTTTATCAGCCAATTGATTTGCGTCCAACCATTTAATTATTTCATTACATTTATCAAGAACGGTTTGTTTATCAGTCGCACTAATTTTGTCCTTCAATTTTTCATCCTCAACTGTGCTCTTCATGTTGAAGCAGTATGATTCAAGACCATTTTTAGCTGAAATAGTTTCCTTTTGTTTCTCATCCTCATTCTTATATTTTTCAGCTTCATTAACCATACGTTCAATGTCTTCCTTGCTAAGACGTCCCTTATCATTGGTAATTGTGATTTTATTTTCCTTTCCAGTTGATTTATCAATAGCTGAGACATTGAGAATACCATTGGCATCAATATCAAACGTAACTTCAATTTGTGGTACACCACGTGGCGCTGGTGGAATGCCAGAAAGTTCAAATTTACCAAGAAGATTGTTGTCCTTGGTCATGGCACGTTCACCTTCGTATACTTGGATCAATACACCAGGTTGATTATCGGCGTAGGTGGTGAATGTTTGTGTTTGTTTGGTGGGAATGGTCGTATTACGTTTAATAAGTGCAGTCATGACTCCACCAGCGGTCTCAATACCAAGGGAAAGTGGTGTAACATCGAGCAAAAGAAGATCTTGCACAGCCTCAGATTTATCGCCATGAAGAATGGCAGCTTGGACAGCAGCGCCATAAGCAACAGCCTCATCAGGATTGATTGATTTGTTTAATTCTTTGCCGTTGAAGAAATCCTGAAGTAATTTTTGGATTTTTGGAATACGAGTTGATCCACCAACAAGTACAATATCATGGATGAGCGATTTGTCCATCTTGGCATCACGAAGTGATTTCTCAACTGGATCCAATGTACCACGGAATAAATCAGCGCAAAGTTCTTCAAAACGAGCACGAGTGATGGATGTATAGAAGTCAATTCCCTCGAATAGCGAATCAATTTCAATATTAGCTTGAGTTGATGATGAGAGAGTTCTCTTTGCGCGCTCGCAAGATGTTCTCAAACGACGCAATGCACGTTTGTTTGATGTAAGATCTTTTTTGTATTTACGCTTGAATTCTTGGACAAAATGATTGACCATACGATTATCAAAGTCCTCGCCTCCAAGATGAGTATCACCAGCTGTTGATTTAACCTCAAATATACCATCCTCAATGGTGAGAATGGAAACATCAAAGGTACCACCGCCCAAATCAAAGATAAGAACATTGCGTTCGCCAGTTGCTTTTTTATCCAATCCATAGGCGATTGCAGCTGCTGTTGGTTCGTTAATAATACGCAGCACATTGAGGCCTGAGATTGTTCCAGCGTCCTTGGTTGCCTGACGCTGCGAGTCGTTGAAGTAAGCGGGGACGGTGATCACAGCATTGGTGACGGTTTGGCCAAGATATGCCTCAGCTGTTTCCTTCATCTTTACCAAGACCATTGAACTCACTTCTTCTGGGTAGAAAGTCTTCGTTTCTCCTTTGTATTGTACTTCAATTTTTGGTTTTCCACCGTCGCTTACAACAGTGAATGGCCAATGTTTCATATCAGCCTGGACGGTTGTGTCTTCAAAACGACGTCCAATCAGTCTTTTAGCATCTGAAAATTGCAATAAAATTCACTTTATTATTTATTCATTCACTAATAATCATGAAAAATTGACATAATTTAATGATGAACAAATTCATTGATTAAATTATTCATTCCTTTGTTATAATTTATTAATAAATTATGGATATAAAAATTATAATAGAATTTAAAATTGATAAAATCCATTTTTTTTTTTTCGTGTACAATAATTTAATTTAATTTGATTTATTCATGTGAAAATAAAAATAGGCAAACGAATTTGATATGATGAAAAGCACGAGGCATTTTCACAAAAAACAAAATGGCGGATAAGACTTACCGAAAATGGTGTTGTTGGGATTCATGGCGACCTGATTTTTAGCAGCATCACCAATAAGACGCTCAGTATCAGTAAATGCAACATAACTTGGTGTTGTTCTGTTTCCCTGATCATTAGCGATGATTTCAACTTTTCCATGTTGGAATACACCAACGCAGGAGTAGGTTGTACCAAGATCAATACCAACTGCGGGGGCTTTTGTAGTCATTTTGGCTATACAAATAAGAAAAATCACAAATTATTTACAATCCACACTTTATTTATTAAATTATTAAATAATCAATTGAATGGAAAAGCACAAATATGATAAAGAATTAATGAATTCAATTGTGTAGAATTAATTACCTTCTTTTTTTTTTTTTTTTTTTTCGTTCGTTAACGAGCAATACTAAAGTGTTGATGAATAAAGGTTGAAGTTCCTTTCAGTCCAACGATTCGCAACGTGAGTGACGAAGCGCTGTACATTCACCTGTATTTATCACATAGGAAATAGATGCTTCTGGAATATTCGTCATACTGCTGTAGAATATTTTCGACCAATCACAAACATGAATTTCATTTAGCCCGTCATCCATTGGATGTGTCCATAAACCACTGAAGTCATAATAATATTTAAATTATAAATCATATAATTATTAAAAAAGAAATTTCACAATTAAATATTATTTCAATGTTTAATTTAAACATAAAAAATATAGTGGAATATTTTAAATTATATTGTAGATTTGTTCTAGGAGTTAAAAGTGAGGTTAGGGTATTTTTTTATTTATTTTTTTTTTTTGGAGGGAAGAGGGAATAAATGCGTCACAATGCGGAAATGACTTAAAGTATAGAAACATGGAGAAGGATCTAGCATAAAAAAAATATTCTAGCTCATCGTTGTAGATTATAACCTCAACCCCACTACCATACCCAATGATATGTACATACATATATAATAGATATATATAATGGTAACGAATTCTACAGTTTTTATATGATTCATAATTTTCATTTAGACTGATTTGTCGTTAACCATTTTGAATATCGCGCGATATTATTCATATTCTAATTTTAATTTTTTTTTCATTCTTAATTTCAGCAAATCTAAAAAAATGGAAGACATTACTATTTTTATATCTATACGTTGACATCATGGCGTATATAAAATAAATCCTTGAAATGAATATTGATTTGTCAAGTTATTTGGAGGGTCAATGCCATTCATTTATTTTCTTATAAAATAAGTGAAAAAAATTAAATACATTTCAATAACTGCCACCAAAAATGTTTATCAGAAGGTTAATTCTTGATGGAGTCAGGTGTTTATTGCATATTTTTCATTTGACCTTGCTGCTATAAATTGCATTTTACTACCAAAAAAGGAATTCAAATGTGCGTGACCAAATTGCTATGTGCTACAAATAAAAATAAATGGATAATAATTATTTTTTTTTTTTTATAGGTGTCACCTATTTATTTCAATGTTTATTGGCATTGATTAGCCTCGATGTAGCATTGTCGAAGAAGCTCATTGAAAAGTTTTAGCATCACGTGGTGATGTATAGTTTATTATTATAAATATAAATATGCTTGAGAATATATTTAATATATAAATATTATTAAATGTGCATTATAATTTATAATTGTGAAGAGTCCCACAATTTATATTAATGTTGGCGTTGAAAGCGAATGAGTAAAAATTTATATTTATCTACAAAGTACAATGTATAAAATTTCCGAGGACAAGAAATGTAAATTGTGCTTGTGAAATATTGCAAATTGTATACAATGTTTTTGTCATGCAATCAATTGAATATATATGTATGTATAATACGCTATAAGTCCATTGAATTTTAATTTTTCATAGAGAAATTTGAAATATTGATTTATATTCCATTACATGGCATGCAATTTTCAAGGCCATAGATTTATCAAATGAATATTATTATTCAATCTGGAATGGGAATAATGTGAAGTAATATATATTTAATAGAAATTTATAAGATTTATTTTGTGAAAATTCATTTTACATTTATTAGATTAGTTTTAAGGTTAATATTGGCCGGTGCCCTAAAGGTGGCAGCATTTGTTGATTATGGTGCGACATCTGTAATACCCTAGTGGAATTAATGAACTAAACAACGAGAAATTTGAATTTTTTAATTATATTAACGTTCAACATGGCGTCCATCAGTTGAGACGAATTTGCGCGAAAAAATATCATATAATAAAAACAAAATATTATTAATTAATTATTATTAGTTTCATTATCTGCATGTGAATGATATCAAATATGTCAACGATAAAACCATGTAAGTAATTTTAAATTTCACTTTTTTTTTTCATGATTAACCTCAAAATACAATATTAATATTGAACAATTATTAATTGTCCGGTGTTTTGTTACAGTAAGTCAACCAGTACGAGTGTCAGAATTGCTGGGGGGCTCTAAAAGCTCTGGAAAAAAATCCGGTGAGTTAATAATTAATAATATTTATAATAAAAAATTGAATAAATTAAATTATTCGTATTTGTCATTTTCAGATAAAAAAATATTTGAGCCAGTTAGAATCAAGGATATGCTGGCATGTTCTAAATCAGCATCAAAAAGTGGTAATAATCATTTAATAGATAAATATAAATTATTCTTCAACAAATTATGTAAATATTACTAGAACAAATAATGATTTTAATAATAAAATTTATTTATTTTCAAAGACAGTGCAACCAAATCGACATTTCCTGTTTCAAAAATTGCAAGACAATCCGTTCGACGTGCTCTTTACAGCAAAACAACAACAACACCAAAGCAATCACCATGTAAGAAAAATAAATTTGAACCAGTTGCAGCTAAAGTTTCAATAAGGAAATCACCTGGGAAATCAAGAAAAAGTTTATTACCACCGCCAAATTCAATTGCTCAAAAACATATACAACAAGTTATTAATGATAACAATCGATATTCGACAATAATTGAAGAACGTTCGTCACAAATTTTTGAAGCAACTGATGAGGTGAATTATCACCGACCAACCGTTATAAAAAGCACAAATTTACGACGTTCAAAGGAGAAAAAAAACGTAGAGACAATTGCAAATAATTCATTTGCAATTCCGAATATTATCATTGCTGAAGATGATGATATTAATGAACCAATTGATGAAGCGCTCGAAGCATCAATAGCTGATAAAGAAAATATTCCTCCGCCAATAGATGAAACTCAAAGATCTTTAACAGAAAATAAATCACAACATTTTGGTAATGGTGATCTTCATCTTGTTGGTTTATATCGGAGTGCAATAACGCGAATGGAAAATATTGAGCAAGAATTACAAGAAATAAAAACACAAAATATAACGCAAATGAATTTATTGCAAAAAATATATGATTTACTGACTGTTAAATCTGAATTGACTCCATCAGTTCCCGTAAAAGTTGACGAAATTTCTGAAGAATCGAAAATATTAACAGAATTTAAATCGCCAACGAATAATAATAACACAATATTAATAGATAAAGAAAATATTGTGTCAGAAAAAAAGAAAAGAAGACAGTCCAAAGAAATAGTAAAAGAACTTCGAAGATCAGCGCGTTTGTCGGCAAAATATTCCAATGAAAAACGCGACAGTTTTACCGAATTAGAAGCTCAGCTACAAATAAATAAACCAACACCACAAAAAACACCATCAAATAAAATTTCAATAGTGAATAAAGGACAATTAACTGGCCCACAAACCGACAGACCTTTACGTGAATATTTAGCGATGAAAGCAAGCATGAGCTTTCTAGAAACACCGGAGCCCAATGGGTTTCGTCATAATATTACTTTAATTGACAATGAAAGTCCATTACGTAATAAAACATTAAGACGATCAATATCAACAAAATTATTTGATGAATTACAAGAATTATATCTTGAATCACCGCCGAATAATACTGAATTATCATGTGAATAAATTGAATTTTTTTCTCGTTAATTACATAAATCTAACGATACTTATGAATTTAAATTCTGTCAAGCAAAAAAAAAAATAAGCAATTATATTCTAAAAAACTTGATGGATAATATATTTATTTTTCATTTTTGATTTTTCGTATTGTATCATTGATATATATGTTTTGTTTAATAACTATTTTGTTTCAATGCTGTCAATTAAATTTAAATTAAATTATATTTTATACCTGCACAAATAATAAATAAAAGTTTGACTTATTTTATAAAACAATCACAAAGATTATATTACAATTTGTCATGGAAAATAAAATTATTCCATTATATATTTATATTTTTTGATATAATAATAAAAATTACATTAAAATATTGAATTAAAATTATATATTAATAAATAAATGTGTGATTTAAACATTTCGTTTTTTAAAATATAGATATCAAAGCAAAAAATTATTGAATTATAAATAATTATAATAAAAAACTGATTGCTTCCTTAAATTAAAATCCACAAATTGCTATAGTAGACTCAGAAAAAGAAAAAAAGTTCCATTCGGGCATCTTCGGCTTTCATATCTCCAAAGCTATAATATTTGCTTGTGGCGCAGGAAGAAATTCAATCACATGATCAAAAAAATTCATACAGGGTTCAAAATCATTCCGACTAACTGCAGTGACTCATTGTTATAGTTTTTAACTTATCTACATCGTATTGTTACGTTATTTAGATCAGTTAGTTGATTTACAAATAAAATAATGCCGAAAAAAGCGCCAAAATCCGGTTTCTATTATTTCATGTTAGAATACAAACGACGTGAAGAAAATCAAGGTAGAAATTTTCCTAATGGCTTGAGAGATGTCCAATCTGATCCCAAATGCTCAGAAGCATGGAACGTATGTAAAAAAAAAAAAAAAATTTCAAACAAAGAAACTTTACACTTCAACAAAAATTTTAGGTTATGATCCTATCGAATTATTATTGAGAATTCGAGATGAAATCGATAGAAAAATATTTAATAATATTTTTATTTTGTTTATTATAGAAGAATTATTATTAATTTCATTGTTGTATTCATTTAGGCATTGTCTATTGATGAGAAAAATGATTATAATCGTCTTGGAAAGGAAAAGAGAGAAAAACAATTCAAGCTCACAGGTATGGGAGAATCTGTGGAACTTCTTCAAAGAGAAAAACGCTTGCACATGGAATATGAAGCAAATATGAAGGATTATATTGACCGAAGCATCAAAGAGGCTGATAAAATAAATAGTACATTCAAAAATATTTATAAACAATTCATATAATGCTAAAGAAAAACTTTAATTGTTGATTAAAATTGTAAATTTATAATTATTTGTATTTTAGATTTGGATGTGATGTCATTTTATTTTATTCATGTTAATCACTTTTACACTAAAGTGAATTTGGATAATAATACAACTGATTATATTCCTGCTGAATATGCACTTGCTGAATTTTCATTAAAAGATGGTGTAAAACGTATTCATCATCAAATAATAAATACGACAATTGAAACTGGTTACACACGAGAATACATTGAGCACAGTGATTCAACTCATAAATTAACAAATGAGTTGGCTGAAGGCGAGAGTGATTATGCAGTTATGTTTAAAAATCTTGAAGAATTTTTGAATCCAGGAAAAACTGCAAATCGCTTTCCTCCACTGTATACAATGAAAAATATGAAGACAATTGTACCTTGTTTATTGGAAAGAATGTCACATGCAGCCAGTTAGTAATGGAAATTTAATTAAATTGAATTTCATTTAGTTATTATCTTCATTTACAAATTATAAATTAATTTTATTTCAATTATTTTTCTAGATTCTGATGTGATTTTTGATTTGTATTCATTGGAATATTTATTTGGTACTTTGATGGGAACTGTTAATATTAATTTTCCCAAGACTGCTGGTCGTGCAATATTAGCTGAGGCACAATTTGATAAAGATGCCTACATGTGGTCGTCAGACATAGAATGTTATGTGAGCAAAAAACCAAAAAATAATTTTCTTTTTCTTATTATAAATATATAATACTTTATATTCTTCTTTTTTTTTTCTCAAGTATCACGCAAATATTGAGGGAACTGGACCATATTGCAGCCAATCACTTGTTCAACAATGGGGATTTACTATTGCTGATTATTGTTGTCCTAAATTAGGACTTGATATGATACCTGGTGCACATTGTCCATTGAACAGTCTTATTTCCGGTTTCCAATCCATGAAAATGACGGAGCCAAAGATATCAACAAAAGACACTAGCGTAAAATTTCTCTCTTCATTTGACATTAGTTCCATGTTTTTTTTCAATTTTTCCTTCAAACATTTTATTTAATTTTCCTTTCTACTGTTTCAATTAAAGTAAATTTATTCATTCTCAATTTATACATTGGCTGGCAACCAATAATTGTTCAAATTTATACAGGATTCTGAAGCAAGTCGTAAAAAACAAGGTAAAACATTCACAATAATTGATTATGGTAAGCAATCAGCTCCCACACCAGTTATCAATTATTCAGCTGCGTCTGCAGCATCAGTATCAACAATGTCATCTCGTGTAGCACCGGTTAGTCCACTCTAATCTCTATTAATGTCAAATATATTTATTCATCACTATCAAAAACATAATTATTCTATAATATAAATTATTCTGGATTTGTATTGACAGCAAAAGCAAATGCGTGCACCAAAAACAATGGCTAAAGTGTTTGAATCATCGGATGAGGTTCCGATAATGAATGATGACAATTTCCCGGCAATCGGTGGACGTGGAAAGCCACGATTTGACAAATCTGATGCAAATAAACCGCTCGTAGGTCGAGGTAAAATTATTTGTACAATAAATCAATAAAACATCGGAGCAATTTCTATTCATTTATTTATTTATTTTTATAATCTATAACCGTTTTTATTTTTTTATTTAGGACGTGGTGGCATCCGAATAGATTAAAATTGCAGAGTACTCTCAACAATTCATTTTTTCATCTAATAAAAATATCTTTTTTTTTTTTTTTTTCGTCAATTAATGATTGATAGTACAAATATTGCCAAATGTCTATCGATTCGATCAGAAGTCTTTGTTATATTTTTCACAAATAAATAATAAATTTTAATATTTCGAAAAATGTTGTATGTGCTTTTATTTCTCTTTGATATAATTGAGATCATGAATATTTTTGGTGCGATGTTCTGGTAAAGTAAACACAAAAGCTTTCTGGTCGAATAAGTAGCCGCTGGCATGAAGTAAACAATGCATATATGTATGTATAAATATATATATATATATACACACATTCATAAAGGTTTAATTTACAGCATGACTGTAATATTCATGGTAATTCTTTACGACTTGTGTGCATGGCATTCATTGAACACATATAAGTATTTTAACTCGCGCACAAGTTGTAAATTATGGCGACTGAATGATTTGATATATGACCTTATGCTCGAATGAATTGGGTGAGAATAAAAGAATGAAATAAAGAAAGAGTGCGAGCTGACTCGAATGAAAAATAAAAGAAAGCAATCGCTAAAGAGTGCTGAATCAGCTATTTTTCTTTCGGCTCTCGCCTTTCGATGTTAAATAAATTGTTGAAAAAAAAAAAAAATAAAAGTACACAAACTTTAGATTAAATCACATCAAGATTGGAAATATATATAAAAAAAAATATTAACCACAGAATTTTATCATGAATTCGTATGAAAATATTTTTTAAAATGAAATCTTTAATTTGGGAGATGAAATAAATATGGAAAAATATTGTGATATAATTTTGTTGGAGTATAAATAGAAATATTTAGAGCTTGATAAAATATTAAAGTTAAATTTATATTTTAATAGCGAGGCAGAATATAATGATCGAATTCTTCAGCTGTGTTTGCTGTTTAAACTCGTTTTTCCTTCACTAAATAAATAAAACGATAATGCAAACTGATGAAATAACATTTCTCGTTATTTTTTTTTATATCCATTTTTTTTTTTGTGGGAGCTTGTTAATACTTGAAAATAAATCGTTCTCAATCCCGATTTGTATTTTCATTTGGATTAAAAGGCGTATGCTCATTATTATCTGGAATTAATTTTTCAATACAAAGAATAACTCATTAAAATCCATTACATAATTTAAATTAAAAACTGCAAATGTGCAATTAATATTTTATACAAAGTCGCACAAGTCACATTGTTATTTTATTTCCTTTATTAATATAATCATTTGCCTTTACGCCAGCGTAATTTAAATCCGATATTGGTGTTAATCAATACATTAAAAATATTTAATATTTATGCAAGTATACTTATAATAAATATTTTAATATTTACAATTCATTAAACGCATTACAGTTATTTATTTATTATTTTATATATATTATTATTAGTATTATTGATATCAATAGTTTTAAATTTTTATATGAATATATTTTATCCACAGCACATATATTTTTAACAATACAATCAACATTCGTATTTCCAGATAAATATTTAAACGAATTAATATTCGTTATAAATTATACAATAAAAATTCAGTACGTAATTATTTTTTATTCATTTTGCAGTTGTACACTTATCAAATATTATTATTAGATAATTTATATGTGTGTAAATGCCTATATGTAATGTTATAAAAATAAGAAATGAATAAGAATGATGAGTAGAGTCACATTAGAAGAATGAAAAATGATGATTGAGAATAAGAGGAAGGCGCGTTTGGGCTCAAAAAACGACACTCCTCTAATTCCAAACAATGATAAATCATTTTTCAACGTGAATATATTTATAATTTTATATTATTTCTTCGGTTTTATAATAATATGAATGTTTAAATAACAAAATTTATAATATTAATTGAAATAGATTATATTAAAATATTTAGTTTAGGAAATATTGACGCAATTTGTCATGGATTTTTACATTAAGAAGAAATTTTTACTTTTAAAAATTATTTTAGCATTCATATTTACATTCATCTTATTCATTTGCACTTAATATTTACATACAAACAATATTAAAACATGGTCAAGTATCTAAATGGATAAATAATATAGATAAAATATTTAAATTTATTTTTATCGATCAAAAAGAAAAAAAAAACATTTATTAATTCAAATGTGTATTTATGAATTGAGGCATACAGAAAATTAATTATATTCATCGATATTAATTAATAATCGAATATATTTGAATGATTTTCAATAATTAAAACGTAATAACTCTGGAAATATGCAACAGATTTTATTTTATGTTCAACCAAATATTCAACATTTTTATTTCACATAAATTATCAAGTGGACCTTTAGAAATATATAGAACGTGTATGACCCCACACATGGATAATATTTCTATTCATGTCTATGTATATAACTCATCCTGCTCTGTTTTCATTTTTATTTCTACCAGACATTGCTTTTTTTTTTTTTTTCATTTTCATTTTATGTTTCAGCTCACATTGCACACATAAAAATCAATATTCTATCTGTGGATATTCGAAATTTATTCAGTTACTTGTTTCATTTATTTTTCCATAATTATGAAAACATTTTATTATTTATTTTGGTATTTTTATATTTTTATTTTATTTCTCCTGGGAAAAATAAATTATTTTCATATATGAAAATAAAATATAATAATAATCAATATACATATTTAAGGATAAATATTAATTAAGTTAAATTTTCACCCTTAGTAATCATATTCATGTGTTTATTCTCACAATTACGTGTAAATGTTATGAATCGATTTTTTTTTTTTTATATTCCCACAAGTGAATAAAGGATCAATTGTCTCGATTGAATATAATAAAAGCTGGAAAATATGTGTATTATAATATAAAAAATTGTGCTTATCCATGGATAAGAAATGTCTGGGTTATTTTTCGTTACAGTTGCTCCCAAGACAAAATAAAATAGAGCAAAATAAAAATAAAAACGAAGAAGAAAAGCAAACAAAAAAATAAATGGTGCTTTTACCAATTCAAGCGTTGGATTAATTATTTATTATTTTTTAAGTAGACTTCGTTGTCTTCTCTCCACACACACTCGACGCTTCTGTTGGCTAGAAAATAAAAAAGCGAGAACATAATGTTAACTCTCTGTAACAGTAGATTTTTTTATTTCTATCTACTTTTTTTCACTACTGTACAAAAACATTTTTATTTTTCATTTCTGTTTACTGAAACTAACAACACTTTTAAACGTTCTGTCATTATTGATAGAGGCGCCAAGGGACACGTTGAAAAATGACAGGGATGTTATTTTTTCTTTTTTTTTTCTTTACCAAGCGTTGAAAAATTAATAATATTGCTACGAAATTTTTCATGACATTTTTTTTGTTTAATTTTACATTTAACCCCACATTCCTCTGGATTTATACACAGATATTTAAATAAATACGTGTATATAAGTGGCTGTGAGAGGGTTGGTTACATATACGTGTATATAGGGCACACAATTAGCGAATGAATGCGAAAAAATACACGCGAAGCAGAGAGACAGACTGAAAATATAAAAAAAAAAAAAAGAAAACATGAGCGAAATACATATTTAAGTACTTTTTTCGTTTTTTTTTTACTGTCTTTGTCTATTATTTTTTATGTCCGACTGACAAATGAAAAATGTATGTCTCGTTGGTGGAAGTGAGTGGTGAAATATCCAAGATAAAAAAAAAAAAAAAATAGGTAGAGAGAAAGAGAGTGAGTTCAAACAATGTCAACCACATTTTTCTACTTCGTCTATTTTTCTTCTTCTATTACAAAATAAATTAATGTGCACCAGCTGAAGAACGATACACATCTAATGTTCAAACAGCATTTGAGAAAAAAAAAAGAGTTTAATAAAGAGAGAAATTAATTAATTAGTTGTACTTGCATAATTAATGCAGTAAAAAAAAACAAAAAAAATTATCAGATTTTTAATTGAAAATTAAATAGAAATAAAAAATTTATAAGGATTTGTTTGTATATTTTTTTTCTCTTACATGGACATTGTTTGAATGTGGGTCCCGTATTTTTTAGCCATATTTCATGGTGATTAATTAGCCATTTTATTTGGCAATGATGTATTTGCATAATAATATGCACATATTTCGTAAATGTCAAAAATCAGCGGGCTGTACTAAATAAATTATTCAATAAATCAATAGTGATTTTTTTTTTAAATGTATATGAATGACGTTTACATTATTACATATGACACATATGTATAAATACAATTGTTCTCCTCTGTTGTACTATTTACCTTTGACTCTATGACACACTATTCAAGCTTATGATTCATGACCTCGTCTGTACATTTTTTCCATTTTTCTCTTTGTCCTCTTCAGTTTTCACTGAGAAAACGTCTCTCATTCGTTTTATTTTCATTCTATTTTTTTCCTCTTCTTTTATTTATTACCATTATATTTTTTTTTTATTTTTATTTTCCATCCCTCTTCACTGTAACTCTTTCTACTCTTAGTTATTTCAATATTTTTTTTTTATCTATCGTTGTCAATTTCGTGAGATTTTTCACAACACAATAATACATCAAAGTCACTAGTAATTTATTGGCTCAACTATAAACATTGAATTTGTAATGAAATTCACTCGAGATTTTAACTCGATTAATTTTCAATATATCTTTGTAAATAAATTTATTTGAGTTATACATAAATATTAAATATATTTATGAATTCAATATCGATTCCCATGAACTAATGATCTGTGCTGTTGTTTATTTGTATTGCATTTGTAAATAAATTCACATTGTTAACTGAGGTATCAAGTCCTGAAACTAATGGTATAAGACTTTCTAAACATCGCTTGTTGAATTCTCTCAACAGTTGTATGTTATTACTTGTATTTTGAGCTGTATTCTGATATGGTTTCCTATACACAGTGTGAAACCATCCGACCATACAGTTCTCATCTATCTGTATACATGTATACAACAATTTATATACAACAAACTCTCGTCGTACTGAAATATGTCTTCAATCACGTTGCTTTATATTCTATGGATTCTGTTTCTCTTATAGCGAATATACAGTTATGCATCACATTGCTTTAGAAATATCTCAAATTTATCTGAAAATTCTTCTATTTTCTTCCAATACTTCTGCCAAAGATAAAAACATATAACAAACATTATTGTGTAATATAAATTCCGAATTTATATTTCATCTTAAACTTTTATGTTTTCATATAATTTTGTTTACTTTTCCAGTGACATCATAAATCATAAAATATTTCCGCAATAATGATATTCAAATTAAACGCTCCTCAACAATATTAAATGCTGCAAGATAACAATTTTATTACATAAATATTTTCTCTATTTCGTCTCATGTGAAGATAACTCTCTTTATTTATTTTTTTCCTCTATTTTTTGGCCATTATATATTTTAGCTCCTCTGAGGAAATGCAAATGTAAATGTATTCATATGCATGCGGTGTTTCCTCAATAATATAAAATGTAGAATATACATATACATAACTCCACTTCCTTACATTTTATCACATGGCTTTTATTTATTTTTTTTCCTTTTTTTTTCTTCTTCGCCAACAGTTTATTTTTTTTTTTTGTGCTGACATGGAAAATTGTCCTCGAGCGTATATGTACGTATGAGAATGTTTACACTGGTCGTCAAAGTGTGGCTTTTCCAACAACCACGAATTTATATGTATACTATGCACTATGAACCCTCAGGCCATTAGTTCACAGGATCAACAGCTCGTTGCACTTAACCAAGAGGTCCATGCATATAGTGTGTCCATATTTCAACTATTCTTGAATAATATACACATGTCTATACGTATATCCACATATTCTAACTCCAACCTCTTTTCACATTAGTCCATCCATTGAGTACATTATTGCGATTAAATGAACTGGCTTATGAATATCCTCCTGCTTATGACAGCACCATCCAAGTTATATGTAACTGAATATACATCATTTATATTCATTGTTACAGTTTACATAACAATTCTAAGATAAAACAAAATCAAATAAAATACAGAATTTAATACAAAATAATTGAAATTAAATTTTAAATAAATATAATAATTAACTATTATTTTCTATTCTTTATATAAATATTTTAGTTTTAATTATAATGAAAATGAAACAAAATTTTAATAAAATACTGAATTTAAATTCAATTTTAAAATAAATATAATAATTAACTATTATTTCCTATTTTTTTTTTTTATAAATATATTAGTTTTAATGAACTAAGAATCCAGAACAATAAAAATATATTTTACTCTTGTTACTCTTATTCCATCGCTGTAGAATATTTTTTTTCCTGTCTGTCATTATTATAGATTCTTATTTCATTTTTTTTTCTGCTCTATAAAGCTCTGTAATTTTTCTTTTTGTCGCTACTATCTCTCTCTCTTTTTCTCTTCTACTCTTTTTTTTTTTTTTTTATATATAGAATCAATGTACATAGTTGTATGTAGTCAATGACAATTCATTATAATATATAAAATACGTCATCAAGTCGTGAATAAAAAGTGGCGGGATTTACAGATAGTGTCGTTGGATTATTTCTCGAACAAAATTCTCGTTTCTTCTTTCGATTGGTATATGTATGTATATGTATATATGTATGTATATATGTATGTACAATGTGAATGATCACTTCAGGGGATTGGAATACGTGCTCAATACGGATTGGTATATATGAGAATTGTTCTTCACACTTCTATTACGATGAATGGAATAGTTGCCATGGCAAAAGCTTTATAGTACACATCACACGCGATATATCTAAAAAAAAAAAAATATATGTATATAATATACGCATAAGGAAATAATTTTTCAAATAAAGAAATATAATATACAAAAGATTATTTACATACTTACATATACGATAAGAAATATATATTTGTAATTGGTAAAAGTAAAAATTTAATTTATCTACTTATTCAATGAATTTTTTACCAATTTTTAATATAATTTCCTCACGAAATTATTTTTAAATATTTTAAATTTTATTTTACTTTACTTTAAAATTTTTCTTTTTCTTTTAATTGTATAATGTACTCGCATTCACATACACTTTGATTAATTACTACTCGTTCTAATTTTTTCTAATTAATTTCGCATTGGCTTTAACGAAGATCAAACAAAAAAATTCCTCATTGTTATTTTTTTTTGTATTTACTTTCCATTTTGTCTTTATAGAGAATAGATGATTAATATTCCTTTTTTTTTTTATTGAAGTTGCAGGGAATTTTTGAAGTTTGATCATTGTTTTTAAATAAAGCCTTTGTCAAGAGAGACCAGTGAACATTTTGCTATCGGTATTTTAAATGCACATATTTATTAATATGCATAGTATGTCAAAACAACACGAATGAGTAAATCACGATTCTCATAATATTTATTTCGATGTATATTATTTTTTTTTTCTTTCATTCTCACCGCAACTGTCACACGTGCGAATATAAAGTGTGAATATTATATACGTGTCATCAGTATCTAGTTGAGTATAGAGGGTGCGGTTGATATAGAGATATAAAGAGAGGAAAAAAAAAAAAAAGATTATATCTCAAATGTGTGTTTGGACCGAAAGAAAATAATATCGTGATGCCTTTTATCTTTTAGTTTTTCACAGTGCCAATAATTTTATAAAAATAAATGTGTTATAATATTATATAATAATAAAATAATTAATATGAATTAGTAAACGTGAGAGAAGTTTTTTAAAATTAATTAAACAAAATTATGAAATATTTTTAAGTGACAAGAAAAATAAATTAAATCTGCGATCAATATATTTTATTGTTTTTTCTTTGCAATGTGAATGCACTTGTGTGCATTATCGAATTAATTTTTTAACGATATTTATGTTCAATTTAACATAACAAGAGAGTGTTAGATCACGTATATAAAATATACAATCGAAAAATCCAATAAAATATACAAAATTTTATTCAGGAAATTAAATTTACTTCTCATTCGTATTTCATCTCCCTGATAATTAATTTTTTTCCCCATTTAATTTTTCTATCCAATCAATATTTAACGAGAAACTAAAGTAACAATTTATGTCACGTTGAAATATTTTTTTTCATAATTACATTGGCGCTGTGATTACACAGATTGACGATGAAAAAAGAAAAAAAAAAAAGGCAAATCAATATTATTTTTTTTCTACATTTATGAAAAATGTTTTTTTTTTATTTTAAAGTAGATAGCAATAAGTTCGCTGGTCTCGCCGGTGCTAGACCTGAGTAACTTGTGTCATGGTGTGTGTTGTTCCCGTGTGACCATTGTTATCCGGATGCAATGACACTGGCATCCATCTTCCCAACAATTTCCATCTGCAGAATAATTGGCTAAATGTCGTGCGAAATTGTCGGCTCATTGCGCAGTAAAGAATAAAATTAATAGCCGAATTTATCAGCGCCAGAATGTCCATCAGTTCTCCTGTAAACAAAAAAAATATAATAAATAAAAAAAAAATCCTCTAAATAAATTCATTTAAAAAATTCAAAAAAAAAAAAAAAATATACATGTATCAATAAATAATATACATTTAGAATAATATAAATTCCCTATAATTAATACATAATTCTAACAATTAAATATACATCAATATCAATGCATAAATAAATTAATTTCATATATAATTATTTTTTTAAAGCACAAATAAAAAAGAAACAATAACAATTATTTTTCTTTTCTCATAAACAATGATAAATTCATTAATCTATAATTTTTATAATATTTATAAACTGTATAATTTTAAATAAACATCAATATCAATGCATAAATAAAATAATTTCATATACATATAATTATTTTTTTAAAGCACAAATTAAAAAGGAAACAATAACAATTATTTTTCTTCTCTCATAAACAATAAATTCATTGATGTATATTTTTTATAATGATGAATGTGTGTAGAAAAAAAAAAAATATAAAATAGAACAAAATGATTATAGAAAAAGCCCTTAACTTTCTTTCTATATTTATACACTAAACTAATGTTTACTGCTGAATAGTATATGTATATTGTATAACAATATACTGAGTATATGGTGTATAGCCTAACGACATTACGTGACCACAGCTTTGGGCCTCCCTTTTGGTGCTTTAGCATCAGTAATACTCAACCAAACTCTCGACCCCACATTCGACTTAGTCTCAACTATACTATATACGTATTGTATACATATTATATCAACAGAGAGATACACTGTACCTAAACTCTATTTCGTTCTCTCTTTCATTTTACTCCATTGTCCTTTTTATACTGTGTATATAATACTTTAGTATGAAACATGTCTCGTGACGAAATGGGATTGAAAGCTCACGTTTTGGTAACATGTATAGAAAAAAAATAAAATAAAGAGTTGGAAAATTGTGGGATCGTTTGAATTTTTCCTAACAAAGAATTTATATATGTGTTTAACGATCGATAGACAGTTTTTCTCACGATTTCTTTTTTTTCTTTTCATCTGGTGTGTAGTTGGGTAGTGATGTATATAGAAAAAACGAGGACAGTCGAGTGGAACGATTAAAGACGTCCTCTGTTGGGTGCTAGTGACGTTTCAAAAAGTCACTGATTGTACACAGAAGTAGCGGAGAGAAAATCGCGGTAAAGGAGATAATGATGATGATGATGATGATGATGAACGAGTGAATGAGTGGTCTTTTTGAAGTTTAGCTTTATAGTTATATATATATAATTTTTTGTTTTTAATTTAAATTTAGAATATAAGATTTAAAATGAATATAACTTATTGATAAATGTTTTATCAATTATTTTATTTTATTTATCGATTTATTATACAGAATTTTTTATTTTATTAAATTTATTTAGGGAAATTAAGAATGGAAAATCCAATCCCCTATTTTTTGGCATGCCCATCAAGTTTTTTTTTTCGTTCATTCAAGAATTAGCCAAGCCCCTCGTGAATTAAATTCATCAGAGAAAAAAATTGTATAATAATTTTTTTTTTTTGTATGAAATATATTGAAATATTTCAATGTGAATTAACTGGAGATTATTGCATCTATATACATGTACTATGGAAAATAGTAAATAAAAGTATTGTAAAATTTTTTTGTCATTGAAAATGAGGTGATGAGTTTCACGAAGCTCTTGATAAATTTTTTTTTTTTCTTTTTATTTTTCTCTCAGTTGTGCTCTTGAAAAGCGATCGATTAAGGTGTGAGTTGTTGTATAAGTGCGAGGTAAATTATATGTATGTGTGTGTGTGTGTGTGTGAGTATAGTTTAGTATTTGCTGGCTAAGCCTCTTGGTGGAAAAGAGAAAGTTTGCAATAAGACATGGTAAGCAAATGCTTGGAGGGTTTAAATTCCAATCATTTGAATTTTTAACTCGTGAGTTGATTGCTCTTTGAGAATCATCACCATTCAACCATCAGCATCTAAAACATATGTATATAAGAATAAATGCTGAGTTGACATTTAATCTTGATGAAATTAATTTTCAAATAAAATTTAATTAGATATAAATTATGTTTACATTTTGTTGAATGAAATTAATCGAGTGTGGTGAATGAAGAAAAAAAAGAGGAGAGACAAAGAAAAATAATAAATATTATAATTCTACTAAATTATTGAAGGTAAAAGAGGGCATTGATGATGATGAAATAAACTTAATTATAATTTGAATTGATGTTTAATAAAAAATTAGAAAAATAAATGAAAAATAAAAAAAATTATTATTTCTTATTTAAAATTGTATTTTAAATTAATTATTCACACCCTGATATATTATATTTTGTTTATTAATTATTCAAATTATCATAAAGTATCAGGTATTAATTATTATTAAATTAATAAATTCGAGAGATATTTAATGAATATAAAATATATTAAATATAAATATAATAAAATAATGAAAATCGAAAAATTAATTATAAAAAAAATTAGTATATTATTTAATTATTTACATGTAATTATGTAGAAATCGATAGAGAATAATTGCGTGATATTTTTGGATTATTTATTGTCGACTATATGCCAATGATAAATTTTGTGGGCTTTTAATCCAAACTATTATAAACATAGAGAAATAATTTTGCTTGCAATACAAATTTAAACAATTTAAATGGGCTTTCACGATATATATTTGTGAATACATACCGCAAAAGATTTATTTATGTATTAATTAAAAGCAATCAAGTCACGTTTACAAGACTTGTAATGAATTTACTGTTAAATTAGCCGATATATTTTAGAGATCACAGAACAAAACGTAATTGCAAATCTTGATTTCAGTTTATCTATAATTGCAAACGATTTCGTATACATGTCACGTTCTTTTGTGTATACATAATAAATAAATAAATAAATCAATAAATGAATGGATGAATAAATATTTGGATAAATAAATGTGTAAATATATTATCTTACAATGAAGATAAAATAAATAATAATTTCTAATTTATTTTATTTTTATATTCAATGGATAATTTAATATATGTAATATTAAATCATTTAGATAAAATATTGGCCATTTTGTGTAGATGCCAAAAGTTATGTGTTTGATAAAAGATTATATCAAATTTATATCTTACATATAAAAGAGAAAAAAAAAAATAAAATAAAATAAAATACGTGTGTTTCGATTTATGTGACAGGATAGAAAATTCGAATGAGGATTTAATATTAATGTAAAAGCTTCTATAACATTATATTTAGTGTCTATTCGAGGGGTTAGTTGTTACCATATGTCACGTATGACATTCATAGCTTCAATGATTGATATATTTACTTGAAAAAAAAAAAAAAAAAAAAATAAAATAAAATAAATAAATAAAACAACAGTAAATAATAATTAATTTCATATAAAATATTTTTGATAATCATCGGATAATTTAGTGTAATAATTAAATAAATATTTTTTTCCCATCAACATTATTAATGACACTTTAATTCATGGTATTTTGAATGCAATTATTTTTTTCTTTGATCCAAATATTTGATGTATAGATTATTTAGATGATAAAAAAAAAAAAAATAGGGAATTAAAAAATAAATGTCTTTTTTTTTTTTGTTTGACATATTTGACATAGCACCAAATTCACGATGATAAGGTAGTTAGGAAGATATTAACTATGAGATTGGCTGGCTTTCGTTTATTGGCATTTTTACCCTACTTTACAACAACTATTATAAGTTTCCTTTTAGTAATATCACCCTCTTCTTCGTATTAAGTTTATCTATGTGTGTGTGTGTATGTAATTTATTTTCCCCTATATATATCCATATGCACGTACTTATTTTTTTTTTTAACGACACTCGTAATTTTGACAAACACAAAACTGATAAAAAACTGATCATACAGATCAATCATAAAATAATACAACATAAAATATTTAATTACATATTTTTTTTCTTGAAATATATCAGTTATAAACAAATGAAAATGTCAAGAATAAATTTATAAATAATACAAAATTATCAGAGAATTATATAAAAAAAAAAAAATAATAAAAATAAATATTTTTCATGAAATAATTAAATAATTAATAAAAAATTATTAAGAGATATTAAATATGAATTAATTAAAATTAATTAATTTATATTTATATATTTTTACGATCAAGTCAAAAAATATATAAAAATAAATTAAAATTAAAAATTAAAAAAATAACAACATGATAAAAAATTTTTATAAAAAATAAAAAAGAAAAAAAAATAATAATAAAAAAAAAAAAAGACTTTCATGGCTTTCTTTTATAACTTAGTGATAGAACGAAATATTATTATGGTGTTATCGCACACATTGTTGTATCAAGATGTGGCGTATATTTTGTTTTTTTCTTCATCTCTCTTTCTATATATATATTTTTTTTTTTTTTATACATTTATTCATTGTCAACTATTCTTCCCCGTGGACCCGTATAACTTGACACCGCGTCGTATTGTTAAAAGCAAGAGGAAGATAAAGAGAAAAATAGAGGAAGTTAAAAGAAAAGTGTACGCAGATGCAACGAGAGTAAATCCATGAGGTAACATTTACACTATGGAACTACCAGCAGTGACTCTACTCTTCTCATTCACTGTGTCTATTGCCTCATTATTTACTTTAACTTTATATAGATTTTTATTTTTTATAACATATATTATTTTAAATAAAAACTTGTAGTTACATTGCATGATATTAAAGTGAAAAAATTAAATAATTTATTAACTCATATGCAATAAAATGTAGATATTAAAATTTTTTATTTACAAAATAATATTTTATTTTCTATTTCGTTGGAAAGTAAAACAATTAATCGGTTAAATTGATAATTAAAGTCGTAAATTATTGGCAAAGACCTTCGTGTATACGAGAACAAAATAAAAGTTCTATTGGTTCAATTGATGTCGTAAAATGTTTAAGTGGTGGGTGAAGACACTTAGTTTGTAAAGTATTAGTCAGAAAAAAAAAAAAATAAAAAACGTGCAGGATGAAGCTAAAATAAAAAAAGGAAAATGTTATAGAGAAAAGTTAAAGAAGCCGATATTCCCATTGCATGGTACTTGGTCATAAAATTCCAATACGTCGAAACTCCTGATCAAAATGTGTCTTTTACAATATGAAGGCAAGTGAGTGGAAATAAAGTATGAAAATGACACAACTATAATAGTTGAATGAAAACCAAAAATGTCATATAAAATAGCTCAATAAAATATTTTTTTAAACTTAGAAACTAAAATATTTCTTGTTACTTTTTCCTACATATTATTTTTATACATATATATAAATTTAATACACACACTTAAATTGCCTTACATAAAGAAAATATAATGATAACAGCTGATGTGTGACTCAGCATACGTAAAAATAAAAAAATTACCGAATAAAAAAGATTGAGTATATGTGACCCCATAAGAATTTTTTTCCTCGTCAACTATTTTCTGCATTCCTCCAGTAGATCATCCTGATAATAAATAACATCCCAGACAGAAAAATAAAATATAACCTGGACGTTAAAATATATATATTTCAGAAGAAATAAATAAAATTTAAAGATATTTTCTCCCCTATTTTTATTTTTATTTCGAATCAAATTAAAGCAACAGAAAGACGATCTCCTCACAAACTTTTTACTCACGGTAATTTGATTGTCAAAGCACTTGAATGATTCAAGTTTTAGAGGGTTTTGTTTTTTTTAAAAATGAACAGAAGAAAAAAAAAATATTGAGAAGATATTGCGCTGCTCGTAAGTAATTTAATTTAAAACTTTGACTCAAGAGTAAAAATATATATATATATAATTATACATATATATATATTTGTGTGTAGCCACAGGAATTAATTAACCATCTACAAGAGGGAATTCACCTACAATATACACACTTAATACATACCACAAAACTTTGAAATATTAAGTAACATTAAGGTAATATATTTTAGAAATATTAATCGCTATAAATGCAAAGTTAATATTTTGGTAAAAGGAAAAAATTCATTACTTACCAAGTTTAACATAACAAGTTCTGAAGAAACCATTTCCCAATATGCCACTGAGTAAACCCAATACACCCTGTGGAAATTCAGTAAGCAAAAATAGAAGTAGCACAGCCAATAACATTCTTGTAGTCCTATCAGTTTGTCGTTCTTTCTCCAACATTCTAGTAGATTTTTTTTTGCTTTTTTTAATTTCATAAGATGTTTCAAGCACTTTATCATCAGAATTTTTCACCACTGTTGTTGTTGTCGTTGTTGTTAATAATTTTCTTCTCTTTTTCGCGTCCATTAATGCTTGAATAAGTCTCCAACTTAACATTGTTAATGCAAAACATGGTATTAATTTAATTACAACACCATACACCCAAAAATCTAATAAACTCAATACATGATTTGTTTTCATTGTTTCACTATGATCTACATGCCATATTGTTGTATTAATACCATCATCACTTGCATTATAATCACTTAAATTCATTGAATTACCATTGATATTTAATAATTCTGTATTTGATTTAACTTCAGTTGTAAATAAAACTGGCAAACATATTAATGGACAAAAAACATATGCTCCACTTATTGCAAATACTGTTCTTCTAGAGCTACACCATTCACGATTATGTTGTGGATATGCAACTGCAATATATCTCCATACTGCCAGTGTAACAGTCAACCAAATTGAAATAGTATGACATATTTGGGTGAATATTGAATGAATTAATACAAATACTGCCCAGCCATATGTATAAGTATCGCGTCTTGATCGATGATAAAGATACATATGAATTGCATAAGGAATATATTCCAACATTACCAATAAATCAGCAACAGCAAGACCAGTTAATATTGAATTAGTTGGTGAACGTATTTCACGTCGTGTTAATACAGCGATATTTAATGTATTTGCAATTGATCCAAATATACAAACTAATAAACTTGCCCAACCGTGAATTTTTGCATATTCTTCACGAAATGAATCTAATCCTGAACCACAACGATACATTGAATCGTCCGACAATAATGTTTCATTTGTCATATTCATGTTTAATTAATTATTTTTTACATTCACTAAAAATACAAAAAATATTTTTTAAATATTCATTAATTTTAATATAAAATATATTATTATTTTTTCATCATTTGACTGATGTAATTAATAATTATATAAATATATTTATATATCCACTGCGATAATCCAAGTTCTTTTTATATTTTTTATAATTATTTAGAAATGAATTGTTTTTTTTTTTTTTGTAATAAAATTTTGATTTAATTTTATATTTAAAATTCGCTTCATTAATATTATTATTATCAGTATCTATTTATTATTTTATTATTAACTTTACACAACACTTTTATTTAGTTATAAACACTTGAATTAACACTTTGAATATTAATTTTTTTTTTATTCTAGCTAGATTTATTATCTACAGAAGTTTGAAGAATAATTAATTTATTATTTATTTTAATGTTGAAGATTTATTTTTGTTTGCCCGAAAATTTTCTCGACGGACCGGGCCAGCGACGTGTTCGCATCACGCGCGGCCGTCGAATGTTGGTGTGGTGGATGAGAAGCGTCGCGACGACGAGTATATACAGTAAAAAAGAACGAAACACATTTTCATGTTTAGAGAGACGCACGCGCAATGAAACATTATAATATTCCTTGTACTGTTTTCCCCACATCTTCGTCGTATTTTTTACAATTGTGCGTTGGGGTGTGTATTCTTTGTTATCGATAACTCTTAATGTGGATCCCAATGATCACCCCTAATAGAGGGGGGTGTCGAAGAGAGAATGGGAGTAAAATTCAGACGTATTTGATATATAGCTGTAATTTTTCTTTTTTTTTTTCTCTCTCTCTTCTTATATTTTGTTTTATTCTTTTTTTGTCTAGCCTGTGACTCCTTTTTTTTTTTTCTTTTTGGATTTTCTATGAACTCCTCGAGGGGTTGACGAGACAATTGTGGACTCCTTGAAGAAATTGGAAGCTTCATTTATGTCCTCTTGGCATATACACACACAGATAACTGCTTGGGAATATCGTCAACATTTTTTCTGGAAAAAAAAAATTCATAATGAGTTATTTGACTCTTTATGCAAGTTTATATTTTTTTATTTCTATTTAACAGTGTAAATATTTAGAGAAAGAGAGTAAGAAAAGGAAAATATATATATTTAGATTTTAATACCTGAACTTTATACTGTAATAAATATTGAAGTATACGAGAAAAAGAAGAAAAAAAAAAATTAGTAAAACCAATTAAATTTATTCAATTGGATATGAAATTTAATTATAAATTCTGCGATTTATTTAAATAAAATTTTATTCATTTCAGATGGATTATATATTTATTTGATGCTTTTAATATTTTATTTTCTTTTCTCAGTGCTTATAAATATATATGTGAATATAAAAATATTATATACTTCTGCGTTTGGAAATAAAATAAATAAAGTTGGAATTTTGTTGATGAAAAGTTTATAAAATTGAATAACATGTGACTGTATATCCGGTATGCAAAATAATTTTTGGCACGTCAAATATTATAATATTATTATATTATTTCAGCATAAACAAAAATATATATTGCATATATTTTTGTTTACATAGCTGTCGAAAATTCACTTCAATAAAAATATATCCCCGTGAAAAATATAAACAACAAAATCACAAATAAATATATACATATATATATCTGTATATATTTATTTAGGGTGAGAAGAAATATTACAGACATCGAAAAGCTGGTTTTCAAGGCATCTTTATAGTCTCCCACGTGGCTTTTACCTTTTTTCCCTTCGGCTAAAAGTCTCTTTATCATTTATTAGAGTCAACAAAGGATAATACAACAACATCTTGCGTATATTTTTAATACTTTACACATATAAATGAATAGTTTTCCACAATACAAACCATAAATTTGTTTGGCAATACTATAATATATCTGCTGTCCATTTCAATTAAGTAATTTCATTAGATATTTTCCCTCATCGGCAGTTTTTTTTTCCTCTATTTTTTTTTTTTATTTATCGAAGGGTCGATCCCTTTATGCCATCAGTGCACTCACAGTTCAATGGATAATTCTGGCATGGATATTTGATTGAAGATCGTTTTCTTTCCACACTAAACAAACAAACAAAAAATTAAACAATCCAAATATTTATATCTTAACTGAATTCTCAATATTGCAATATCATTCAATCACAGAAAGAAAAAAAAAAGAAACAGAATAAATTAATAAAGAGAGTAAACTATTATTAATTTCTAGATAATAAGAAAAAATTTAATTAATAATTTGGAAGCTCTGGCCACAGTCCAGACTGATGTCCTTCAACAAATCAATTATTTTTCCTTGTGCCAAAGTGTTAGAAAAAAAAAAAAAAAAGCCAATAAATAAATTCGTCGCTTAAGGAAAAAAAATGTGCCAGTATTTTTATAATTTTTTTTTTAGTAAATAAAATTCTGTGAGAGATTCAACACACGTGCGTCATCTTACATACACACATTGAACGATGATGAAGTCTGTCACGTTCTTGTCCTATGTATTTATGTATGTGTTCATGTGTATATGTATGTATATTTCCTTTTTGCCTTGGGGAATTCTTGGGGAGATATAAAAAAAAAAATATTTTTTTTTCTCTCTGGATGAAAATGTTCATGGCGATTTTGAAATCCCCAATGGAAGATACCTATAACTGCATTCCTGTTGGTTGGAGCACGATTATACTCAGCAATATTTGCACCAACTATCTCACACTCTTTGGAATTGGTGAGAGACATCAATTTTCATAGCATATCAATGAAAAAAATCATCTGTATGTGTGTTATTTTTGTATTTATTATTTTTTTTTTCATCGTTTATCTTTGGAATTTTTTCCATTTTTTCGTGAATATTTATTCAATTGTGCCCATGAGTATGCACACAGTATATAAATAATTTTTTTATAAATGACCATTTGTTCCCACTCGACCTGTTAAAAAATAAAAAAAATATATTATTAATTGTATTAATTATTGTCAGGATAAATTAAATTATTTTATTGAATTTTGTATTGGTTTTTGAATTATTTAATGAGATGATAAATTTATAAAATTCATAGAATTTAATATTGAGAGTAATTTTGGCAATTAATTACTGTGGTCTGCGATGCATTTATTTGATCAGAGTCCAGTGCGCTGAATTATTACTTGGCATATGATTGCTTTGATCGTCCGAAACTAATCAAACTGTGAAAATGAAAAATTAATTATGAATTTCACTGGAGAATAAATTATTTTATTCTTATTCATAAATAAAATTTACAATACTATTTAATTTATTTTAATAACCCTATTAATATTGAATGATAATAAAATAAAAGCAATTTTATATTATTGAATATAAATATTTTATGAATGCATAAATAACAATTATAAACATATAATTGTTTAATGTAATTATTTGATAGAATAAAATAGAATTAAAATCGAATGAAATTCATACAAATACAATAAAATTTGTCCATGATAAAATATAAATTAAATTATAATTATTCCAGTGAATTTTTATTATTAACAATTATTTCACTTTCAAATATCAATATTAAATTCATTGAAAAATTTAATCTTCATATATTAATTTAATCCATAATATCACAGCAATATTATAAATAATAATTAATATTTATGACAGCTATATGCAATTTAAGACTGCATAAATGCATGTATAATTAATTAATTATTTATTTTATTATACCATTAGCACATACACACAATTAAATATCTTACTCTGAATTTATTGTTAAATTATTCCATCAACAAACTTTATGAAAATAAAATTTAACAATGGCTGACGTGTTTAATCCATTTAAGAATTAAATTTACATATAAAAAAAAAATATTAAAACAAATTTATTGACTTGAAATAATTTTTTTTTTTTTCTTCTTCTTTTCATTATACGTTTATGTAATCTCAATGTGTTAAAGAGTTTAGAAGTGAGTATGTAATGACCTAATGACTGTATTCTTTCTCGCACCCTCGCCACGTTTTAGTCCAAGTTAATTTCAACCCTCTCTCACGTGCCCATTTACGAGTTTATTTAACCTCTCTCCCTATAAAGTAAAAGTAATATTGCTTCGGGGCTTTTTTTTTTTTTTTTTCTTTTCTTATATTCTATTCTTTTTTTCTTTGATGTTATAAACTTGATAAATGCACTGCGTATAAAGTCACGCATTAATGATACACAGTCAGTTTAAATTTATTCTTATATTCTCATTTTAACCTCACTTTCCATTCTCATTTCTCTTCAGTTATACCCACTTTTACAGTAGACTTTTCATTGTCGACGTCGACCATTTTCTATCCTGGATTTACATACAAAGAAAAATAAAATATATGTATATGAAATTTTTAACAAGAGGTTTATCAAATAAATAAATAAATAAAAATGTTATCAAAAGAAATGAAATATTAGAGAAAATATTTTTTAATTCTATTTTGAATTAAATAAATATTTTTAATATTAATTAACGATTAAATATTATCTATATATGATTCTATCCTGGATATACATACAAAGAAAAATAAAATATATGTATATAAAATTTTGAGCTCGAGCTTTATCAAAAAAAAATAAATAAAAAAAAATTAAATATTAGAGAAAATATTTTTTAATTCTGTTTTGAATTAAATAAATATTTTTCATATTAATTAACAATTAAATATGATTTATAAATGATTCTATCCTGGATATACATACAAAGAAAAATAAAATATATGTATATAAAATTTTGAGCTCGAGCTTTATCCCAAAAAAATAAATAAAAAAAATAAAATATTAGAGAAAATATTTTTTAATTCTATTTTGAATTAAATAAATATTTTTATTATTAATTAACGATCAAATATGATTATTATTAATTTATATTGTGATTTTCTTCAGGGATTTTAAGATGATAATGATACAAATGAGTTGTATAAAGTTGATTAATTGCTGAAATTGAATTAAACGACATTATTTGACATTAAGTCATCTCTATTACGAAAATTATACAAATCTTGAGAACAATATATAAAGGGGGTAGGCAATGGGGTTAATTAAATTAATTCCAATCCAGTTTCCAAGTTTCAACCCAAACTTTGGTATATCAAACATGTCTGACATTCGTAGACAACAATGATATTCAATATTGAATATCATTTTTTTTATTTCACATATAAAATTGTGATCCCTTTTTTTTTTTTACTATAGTTCGGCAAATAAATAACGTTAAAGTATTGAAAAAAAAAAAAATCTGAAAATGATCTTGATAGATGAGAGATGTATTTTATATATATATATATATAAAAAAAAAAAAAAATGGACGAATGAAAAATCTTGATATGTAAGGCAATAGTAATGGGGATACGAAAAATATTATTTTTTTTTTGTCCACCCTTTTTGGTTTTTTGATACTAAAAAAAAATTTTTTTTTCGTCACCTTGGGGGATTGACTGGGTGTGGAGGTAGTGACGAGGAGAAAAATGAGTTTTTCATTCTCAGTGAGAAACATTTGGTGAGAGGGAAATAAAGGGATACGAGAGTGTAAAAGTATGGCTACTTTTTTTTTTTTTTTTTTTTCTTCCTTTTACTTTTCTCGTTTCTTCTTGCTTTCACTCTTTGTCGCTCAGTTGTTTGTATTTTATTTCTCCACATAGTATGATCACTACTTTTCCCATCATATTTTTGCCATTCTGTTTCCTCTTTTACTTTCACCAAGACGAACTTTTCTCATTTAACAAGCATGACGCCATGTTTATATTCCCCTTTTTTTTCCTCATCTTTATTCGTTGCTACTATACGTTTGATTTACTTTGAAAAAGAGATGGATATAAAGGGTGTATGAATTGTCTATAACAGCAAAGACATCCTATACCACCACTCAATAAACAACATTTTAGTATTTTTATTTTTTTATTTCATTCATAATAAACAAATGACTTTATCTTTCAATACCAAATGAGTTATTTATTTCGGAAATTAAATCGCAAACTCTTTTTAAATCGCTGAAAAAACCAAACAACTAAATACTGTCTTTCAAAATGAATAAAAAAAAAATTTTTTTTTCATTTATATTAACATAAATAAAGTGAAAAAAAAATTCACTTCAGGAAATTAAACTGAATAAATTTTTTTAAACGATCGTATAATCTTGAATATACATATTTATATAAATATGAAAATATAAACATACCCAATATATTTTTTTTTATCCCACCAGTGCATTTAACATTTTTCTCTTATAATTTTTTTTTTTTTTTTTTTATTTACAGCGGATATTGAATTTTTTCCCCAACCTCTGAATTGAAGATAGGTTATATAATAATAAACTCTGTACATGAAGTAAAAAAAAAAAGATATACTAAAATTTGTTTGCAAATTACAACGCGAAAATGCGTGGAAAAAAAAAAATAAAAATGTTAAAATAAATGATAATAAAATTCATGCCTTTTATATTTTGGGGTGTACGATAAAAAAAAAAAACAGCGAATGACATCATGTATATATATTGTATATATGTATGTGTATATGTATTATATGTATATGTATATATTTTTTTTTTTTTTCTTTAGGTTATAACTTGCGAAATCGGCAACATCGCGTGAAGATTCTCTTCGGTTATTCTCGTAGTGTCCCATGAGAACGATAGTCGTCAATCTCATAACCCGAATCGAGAAAGAGGGATGAAATAATATAAGATGAAGGTATGGTGGTAGTATAGAATGCGCAGAAAATGTATAAGAAAAGACAGGAATAAGAAAGAATGAAAGTTGAGATAAGTTAAGGCGCAACTTTCACGAGCGATAATTTTTTTTTTCTTTTAGATTTTTTTTTTCCCTCAATAATGTTGACGATGTTGATGTCAATAATTATTAATATCACGTACACACATGTGCCTACACTACATCACTCCATTGAACCCCCGAAAAAAAGAAAAAAAAAATCTAATAACAATTAAACATAAAAAAAGAAAAAAATGAATTAAATAATTTGATGGAAGAAATTATTTTATTTTTTCTATTTATAAAAAAATAAAAAAAAATAGGAAAATATACTCGGAATTTTTTTCCGCTACATGGATGACAGGATGTGAATGGATAAAGCAGGGTGGAAGACATCAAAAGGGATTTAGGTTGGTTCGATGAGACATAAAGACTCCATAATCCAAGATCAAAGTTATCCGGCCATGAATACCTCAAACATATCGTCCCCTATCGTCTTTATATATATTATATATATATTTTTTTCACTTCTGTACACAACAATAAATATCACAACGGAATTCCCATTTATTCAATACACCAAAATCACCTTCACAAAATATTTTAAAACGTAAAAGAAAAAAAAAATTATTAAAATTAAACGTCGAAATAAACACACATAAATTTGTAAAGTCATTTCTACTATTTAATTCCTATTTTTTTTTTTTTGTAAAAAATTATGGCCAGAATTCCAGTGTGAGAATTAATTTTTTCAGTGTTTTATTGCAATAATTTTGTCCAAGTATCTTAATCTTCTTCTCTCCTACAAACTTTTCAGAGCAGATATTTTTTTATATTATAATTTTTTTTTTTATCTTTTTTCCCATTTTTTCCTGTCACTTTTTCTCACTGAAGATGATCCTCTTGATCACGGAAATGGGTTACAAAGTCTTAAAGAGTTGATACTCTATATCGTAAAAGACATTCTCATAAAAACTATCTTTCTCATCATTCGTACAATTGCTTGTGTGTATTTTTTTTTTTATGACACATGTCCAAAGACAGAGATTTATACAAAATCTGTTTTTATTTCATCTCAAATTTTTTCTCCAATTTCACAATGAAAAAAAAAAAATAAAATAAAATAAAATAGAAATAAAAAAATTCATCGACTTTATATTATTTTTGATCATTATATTAATGAGTGCAGGATCACATTAAATTTTCTCTTCTTATATTATTTATTTATTTTATCTTGCTCCTTTTATTTCTCTTATTCCCCTTTTGTTTCATGATGGAAGTTATGATTGCTTTTAGAACGAGCCAGTGAACATGACGGAATCGTGCTTCGAATTATGATATATTTCATACACGTGCTCGTGTATTAAAGTGATAATATCACATTATGAAATGCAAACGAATTATGAGTAGCGTCAAATGAATGATTTCCCAAAGGTAAAACATCACCATGAATTTCCTCTTGGTTTTGCCTCTATTATTCTATGTAGAATTATATCCGCTAAATTTATCTCTCTGTTACCTTTCGTCATGTTTCTCATTTCATTTTCTCGCTTTGATTCAACATAAATTGACCAAACTAAATAAAGCCCAGATAGGGCCAATCTAAATCTAACTGAATGATGTCGTTAATGATAATAAATGTCCTTTATTTCCTTATACAAATTACACATACACATAAATATATATATGTAAATTCAACTATTCAATTGGCCATTGAATTAATGCTTTGGGTTCAGTAGTAAAGCATAATATTAGTCAGCCTCCATTATATTTCATGCAATCAAAATTTTGGCTATTTAATTATATATTAAATCACATAAATATAAATTTATATATTTATTTGCAATTTAACAATTTATTGGTGTAGTAAAATAAATATTATTACGATGAAAGTGATTAATTTTTATCGAGTAATAATATTGATGGAGTCTTAGTAATATATTTTATTTTTTTTTATTATTTTTAATCACTTGATTGAAATGAAATAATATTAAAAGTAGATCGATGGATTAATAAAAATTTGTGATTCGTGTATAAATAAAGCTGGATTTAAAAATAGAGTATAGATGTATGTGTGTGTGTGTGTATTGATGGATAATGTATTGGTGTAGAGATGGAGAATATATAAAATAAAAAAAAAATAAATAAAAAAAAGTTCGTCACGTTCCATTCGCATACAAATAATCTGAATTAATCCAAAGGGGATTAAGAATGACGAATCTTTCAATGAGTCACCATGACAACTAAAATGTGAATTCGCTGACAGTGTCAATATAATATGTAAATGCTCGAGTTTATGGATAAGAAGATGGAGAGAAGGAAATGACACTTGAAATTTATGAAGAAGAAAAAGAGATTAAAAAAAAAAATAAAATGATAACGATTAAAAATGTAAAAACTTCAAACGTGAATAATATTATTTATCCTCAAAGCTGGAGGATTTAATATTATAAATATAATTTGTATTTATATTAATTCAATAAGTGTTAAATAATTTTTTTAATGAGTGAAATAAATTTAATAATAAATATCAGAATATAACGAATAAATGAATTATAAAATTAATAATGAATTGTCAATTACAAAGCAAATAAATACGAATAAATAAATTATTCTGAGAGTAAACAAATGCTCTGTGTAATTTATAGTTTCATTTTCTATTTATGTTGTTAAACATCATGAGAGCAACATAAGAACAATCAGTTTTTATAAACTGAATGTTCTATTGTACAATAAAATTCAGAGATCTTTCAACCCCAAAGTATTTTTTTTTTTTGTACATTTTGTGTCAGTCCCCTCTGACAAAGACGTAAAGTGCACTCGACTTTCTGATGGCGTCTTGTACATTATCGTACAACGTTATATAAAATAAAAAAAAAAAAAATACGTCCACCCACACACACTTGGAAATAATTTTATTTAATGGATGAGAATTCATAAAGAATTTAAATGCGAAAATTAATGTCGGAAATAAATATTAAAAAAAAAAAAAAAAACAAAAAACAAAAGATAAATGACAACTTTTTTTTACTTTTGCATTTTTATTACATACATTACTTCAATTTAATTTAATTCCAATGATAAAGTTTTGGAATATTCATTTAGATAAAATAATAAATGTAAATTGATAAAAGTTTGTAAATTTTATTGATGATAAATTGTTGAATATATTTTTATATGTCTACTAATAATTTAAAATAATAATAAATAATATATTAAACAAATATTAATGAGTTATCAAGATAAATTTAAGTGACAACCCTCAAGAGATAATTGAGTTGTTCTACCCTTGTTTATAGATAACATTAAAACTCTCTTGTCACATCAGGTGAACAATAGAACATGGTAGAACATTTTACTTTACTATATGTATAACGAGGGCAAATTTTGGAGAGTGTATGTGGATATATTATATCTGTGTATATGTATAAATATACTATGGTTGTGGGGGGTGGGGGACAAAAGTTAGTCATTGTTTTCGAAGCACAGGAGCACAAATATGTCGCCTACCTTATTTTCTCTCAATTTTCTCTAAATATACATAACTATATACCATCTCAAACCTTTTGCACAGTTAACAGAAACTTTTGCGTCTTTTGGCTAACCACCCTCTAGGCTATTTGCCAACACGTACAGTAATCGGGTTATATTATTCCCCCATGCATTTATGATATCATTTTATTCAAAGTTTGTAAAATAAAACGTGAGACTTTTAAACTATTCAATTAAAATTATTTTTCAATAGCACTGAATAAATTAACATCCCCCAATTTTTTTATCATATAAAAATAAAAATATTATACCCAGTGGACAATAAAAAAAAAATAACGTACATTTATTATAATTTTAATTTCCAATAAATTAAAAATTTAAATATCTTATAAAAATCCTAGAATATTTTTTATCAAAATTATATAAATAAATATCAATTAAAAATAAATATTTAGCTTGATATATTTATTTTTAATTTTTATTTATTTAGTTATCTATCTGTAGCAATGAAGCTGAGTATTATAATGAGTTAGAAAATTTTTTTAAATATAATGTTTATGAATATTAATTAGAAATAAAGAGAAGAAAATTTTTATTTTGTTGATGTCAATATTGCTCGAAGAATTATTTTTCCTATGGGAATAAATTCACTCGCACGCACATACAAACATACTTCCCCACCCTTATTTGTCTATTTCTATACATATAGATATATATATTATACATGAAAGGGGTGTTTCGTCACTGACACAGACCTCGAACCACCCACGATCAACGCGCATCGAGTAATTGCCTTATCGCAAACGTATGCTATCACGTATACGCGTTCTAATTATGCCGCAGTCACCCATAATGCTATCATCTACCCCTTCAATTCTCAATCATCCTTTATGTATGTATGTATATATGTATATTGTATATAAATATATACATATGTGTACATGCAACGTTCCAACTGGTTTTAATTGACAAATACATTTGGATAAAAAATATTTCAATGAATATTACGAATTAATATTCATCAGAGATAAATTATTTAAGAGGGTACATACACGTTTTTTTATTAATTATTAATTGTTATTCTGATGATGGAATTTAAATAATAAATAAATTATTTATTCGGTAATTTAGTTGAAGGTTTTTTATATTTATAAATATTTTTTTTTTTTTTTTTTTTAGGCTTTGAGATTGGTTTTGTTTGATTATTATGTTTGTTATTATTTTAGTAAATTTACTAAATATAAATATTAAAAAAAAATTGCTAAATATAAGTAAAAAATTAATTTGAGAAATAAAATAAAAAATATACTAAAATTATAATTTTAAAAAAGTTACTAAATATAAATAATAAATTTACTAAATATAAATATTTAAATAAAATACAGATAAATATTAAATATGAATAAAAAATCAATTTAAAAAGCAAAAATAAAAAATATACTAAAATTATAATTTTAGAAAAGTTACTAAATATAAATAATAAATTTACTAAATATAAATAATAAATTTACTAAATATAAATACTAAAATAAAATACAGATAAATATTAAATATGAATAAAAAATCAATTTGAAAAAACAAAAATAAAAAATATACTAAAATTATAATTTTAAAAAAGTTACTAAATATAAATAATAAATTTACCAAATATAAATAATAAATTTACTAAATATAAATACTAAAATAAAATACAGATAAATATTAAATATAAATAAAAAATAAATTTAAAAAACAATAATAAAAAATATACTAAAATTATAATTTTAGAAAAGTTACTAAATATAAATACTAAAAAAAAAAAATACTGATAAATACTAAATATAAATAAAAAATAAATTTAAAAAAAAAAAAATAAAAAAATCTACTAAAATTATAATTTTACTAAATTAAAAAGTGAAATTTTCAATATTATTATATGATATTCAAAATTCAAATAATATATATCGTTAAAAATTTTTTTTCTCCAATATACATAAAAAAATTCCATCAAACATTAATATTTAACGATCATAAAAATGTGAGGTCTATAAAAAAAAAAAAAAAAAAAATCTTTTTCTGCATCTTCTGTAAAAATTGAATTACGAAAATTTATATATTCAATATTATCCTCAAGATTAGAATTCCTAATATTTATTTTTGAGTGACAAGAATATATACACATATATTTATACATACAAAGACGTGTTGGTGAGGGTGGATGAAAAGAGAATAGAGCATGTCGTCGAATTACTCATGTCATGATGTTTGCTTCGGAAATGTTACTAGTCTAAGGGGCTTCAACTAAACCACCCTTTCCATTTTATCGTTTTAGGTTATGTCCAAGTATACACACACACATGTATATATATTTGCAAACGACCAGAGGCGATTCAGATTTGCAGTTGTCATGAAGGATTGTGTGGGATGTTCCTTACTCTCACCCTCTCCTTGTCCCTTCCAACCCCTAACCACACCCTAACATTTGTAGGTTATCTACAGTGAATACGTGATTTTCAGGGTCTTCCTACTAAAATTCAAGTGAGAATAATTTTTTTTTTTTTTTATTCTCTTTCAAATATATCATCAATATTAAATTATTTTTTCATTCATTATATAAAAATTAATAAAAGCGAATTTATTTACAAGATGTGTAGGCTTAATAAAATATTAGTAATACAATAAAAAATTATTTTTGTGTTCGATACTAATAATTACATTTTTTTCTTTCTTTTTTTAGGTATTTATTTATATATTTTTTTGGTTTTACCCTCAACCTTTGTGTCAATCACCCTTGGGAGATATCTTTGGTATATGTGTGTGTGTGTATTTATATAAAAGGAGGGTGATTTATCAGTATTGAGGGTTGACTGACGACACACACTGTGTTGAGATATGTCTGGAGGACACTTTAATTGACAGGTAAGACGCAGACAGGTCGTGGAATAGCCAATTGTTCGACCTAGAGATTCTGTATTTTATTTATTTATTTTTTTAAATTATATATTATATATGTATATGTATAAATGAATGAAAATAAAAAATAAACGACATTAAAAGCTTTTATCTTATGATTAATATTTTTTTTTTTCTTCACAGTTAAATAATTCATATGTATGAAGAACTTTGTGAAGGGAGAAATAGTTAAGCAATATTATGGTGTGTGAGGTTTAAAGAAGAAAAAAAAATTCTGAACTAAAGAGCTGTACACAGTATGAATAAATATCGTCTTGATGTAATATAAATTTTCTTTATTTTGTATACGTCGATGCTTTTATGCTTTTACAAGGTGAGAGGAAGGTAGAACGATATCTAAAGTCTTTCAACGTTGTAGAGAAAAAAAAAAAAAAAAAATACTTGGGAAAAAGTTTTACCATCCTGTTGCTGCATTTTTTATTTTTTTTTCCAGGTTCCTTGTTTTGTTTTACCTCTTTGCCCCTCACTTTTGCATACGCCCAGGTGGTTTTATATAGAAAAATAATGCAGTGTATTATTCTAGACAGTGCCCAGGGCTTGATTAATTTCACATATGAGAGGAAAATTGTTGGATATTTTTTTTTCTTCTACTGATAAAATATATGTATACAGAATTTTTTATAATATTTAATTGAAATGTTGGCACGTAAATTCATCAGGAAATTGTAATATTTTTCCATTCACTTTCTTAATAATCATAAAAAAAAAAAATAAAAAAAATCCCTTTAAAATTAAAAATCATCATAAATTTATTAATATTAAAATTAAAAAAAAAAAATTCATATTATTGTAGTGTAAACAACGTATATGCATTTTTATTTCTCAGATAAATATCTCAACATTGAACATTGACTAGCAATTACATTCATTACTTCGTTTACATTTGTTTAATGTTAATTAAATATATCTTCCCCTCCGGTAAATAATGGCTATTATTTAAACTAAGACTCACAATAATTGTAGCCTGCGGAAAAAATTCATTATACACAATTTGTCTATTTAATATAAAGGGTCCCCACTAAACGGTGTATTGTATAATATATCTTTTTATTTATTTATTTTTTTTTTTATTCTTTTATTCATTTTTCATTAATTACTTAATTTATTTATTCATTATTACAACTACCCGACTTAATCCTGGTTAATAATTATTTCTTCACGAACTTTTTTATTCCCTGTATGCATTTTTCGTGTATTTTTTTTTTTTTTCTTATCTAAATCTACAAATTATTTATTTATCTGCTTTCATCATATTTAATTATTTATATATGTAAATGTCAGTGTATTTATGTGTGAATGTAGATGTGTAAATGACTCATGAGTGTATAATTTCTGTAGGTCTTTAATTTATGAATTATATTTTCATTCTAATTGTATTTTTTTTTTTTTAATCACACTTTTTTATTTATTTATTTATTTATTTATTTATTTCGTCGCTGTTTGTAACTGATTTTCATCATTTCTACTATATAATAATATTTATTCGTAACTCATTATGTGAATCATCAGATTTAAATATCCATTGCACGCTCAATTTATTATATTTATACTTCGTTTTATATTATTTAAGATATATATCAATGTTTATCATAATGAACGTTACTTATCTAATTATTTAATGGTTTATCACAATTACGGGATCATCGTTGCTAATCCGAGCGGCAAAGAGAGTTCAATTGTCAACTCTACACATCATAATTCACCTTTTTAAATAATTTATTCCATTATTTTTAATTTAATTAAAATTTTTTTTTTTTTCTTTGTATTCATAATTTTCTCGTATTAATATTTAATTCTTTTTATTTCAATATTTCTCAACAATGGCAGGTATGAATAAATAAATTTGATATAGAGATGACACATGTGAATCTCGAAAACAAAAAACTACATTAAATTTATTTTAAATTATTTTTCTCATATTATTCAATTTATTTAATTTTTTTTTTTTTTGGTTTTATTATTTGCCAAAAACATTGTTAACTAATTTTATTATTGCTGTTCGTTTGGTGCATTGACTTTATACACTTGTCATTGAGCTTTTATAAATATGAGCGAGGCTACCTTAGAGCAATTAATTTAATTGAAATTAAATTTCTACATGAAAAATAATTATGAATGAATAAAAAATTAATTAAAAGACAATTAATTTTGCACACATAAAAAATATATTATAAATAAATATTTATGTATGTTTATAAGAGCAAAGATTTTAGTGACAAAGTTTACGACAGTTTTCAATAATAATTATTTACAAACTATTTATTCTCAATAAAATATTATATTATAATACACAGCAGTGTTGTAACTATTAATATACAATGGATTATTTCCTCACTGTGCATGCTACAAATATTTCATTACGCATCGTTATATCCGCTCCTTGGATAATGTTTTGTGTGCATTATAAAATAATATCGCAATAGAAGTACTATCATCAAATATATTATGGAATAAACACAAGTGTAATTTTTTTTTTTTGTCTTTACTGGCCTTGGCACATTTTTATGTATTGTTGTTTACGTCTTTTGCCTTTTATTCATTCCATTCGCCTTTGATAGTCATCAGTTTATGGTAAATAATAATGCTGATATAAAATTTTATTATCAAAAATTCAAATAATTGAAGTTGACAGAAACAAAAAAATTAATAAAAATATTAATTAATATTGTTCAATATTTTTTAGGATAATTATTTTAATAATGTCAAATAGTAAAGTGAATTTATGTGACTTAATAGAGTGTAAAAGTAACACTTGATAAATTGTGTAATTGACGAGACAAATTCGTTTGAATAAACTCTTACTTTTTGCCTTTACATATTTTTTTTTTATTTTATTATTCCTCGTTTCTTTACTAAAAGCGAATGACAGGCAACGATAAATTGCTTACTGTCCAGAGGCCCTTTTTCTATCTCTCCCAGCTTTTATTCCCATTCAATTATCCCAAATGCAATTGATAAAAGTAAATTGCCAGATTTTCAACCTCAAACTCCAGGAATATAAAGAACCAAAAAGGGAAAAAAAAAAAATAAATAAATGAATAAAAAATAAGATTTATATACTTATACATGTATTCATTTTTTTTCAAGATTAAAAATTTTTGATATATGAAAAGTGAAAATAGAATGATGCGTCAAAATCCACTTAGTTTGTGGTGTAAAAAAAAATTTTTTTTGCTTCTCTATCACGTTTATATTCACGAAACTCCTCACAGGCAAGTTTATTTTCCCGTCGTTTCATTTATTTTTAACACACTGAATTGCTAAAAAGAATTTCTGATATTATATGGCAGTGTAAATCCACACCAGGGAATTTTGTTTCAAAGTTATATGATTATATATGTACATAACCATGAAAAAAAATTTTTTTTTTCCTTCACTTTGTAAATTTTTCTTACAGTGGAAAATTGTCTGACGATAAAATCTACTGAAAAATAAAATTTTACACCATGTCACTTTTCATTTACATTCACTTAACTTGATTATGAACAAATAATTGAACAAAAATAAATAAATAAATAAATAAATAAATATTTTTTTGTCTCAGTAATAAAAATATTATAGCCAATAATAAAATAAACTAAAACTGATGTTTAAAAATTTTTTTTCACACGCAATTAATTATTGAAAAATTTCCCTGGGCATTTTACCAAAGGTTGTCATTTATAGGTCACTCATTTACTGTATAATGTTAGATAACGGTAGAGAATTTACCGCTATCATGTACAATATTCGCAAAGCTCAACTCGCCACATGATTAATGTATTTATCGTGTCGCATAGTTTCATCCCCCATATATATTCTATTGTATATACTGATGAACTTTGAACAGTTTCACCATGTGCGGACAATTGGGTTTGAAAGCCTTTTGTCGTTTGATCGAGTAAACCACTAAAATATGTCATCTGCATGGCTATTCAATTGGAAAATCAGCAAATCAACGATTGTTTCGTATAATTGATACGTTACTGAGATAAAAATTTATTAAAAAAAAAAAAATAAATAAATTACAATAGCTTTATTGCAGTTGACACGAGGTGATTATTAATGAGAATAGTTTCGAACGATATAAATTTATTATGTGAGAGTAGAAAGGATGGTGATGCACAATAGAATTAAAGTGGTGAATTCCAATATTGAAGAGAAAATCCTCAAGTCAAAGTTTTCAAATAAACAAAATTTAATAATATTAATTGAAAATAGTAGACAAAAAGGGATGTCAAAAATAAATATGTTGGCTTTTGAAAATTTTTTGTTTTGCTTAAATTTTCATTGTAATAAAATTTGAATTATGTTTTGGAATTTTTAATTAACTTTTATTAATTAAATGTATTATTTATATTTATGATACAGTGCAACGAATGATTTTATCATGTCAAGGTAGAGTGAAAAAAAAATGTTCTTTGACGTGAATCCAATATCTATGTGTGAGTGTTGGTGTGTGTATGATGAGACTAGAAATAGAAAGAAAAAAATACAAGGGGAAATAACGAGAAAGGAAGGAAAAATATCAGTGATAAAAAGAACGGATATAAAAGCGAATGGAAAGAAAAAAAATTTTTTTTTTTCTCTCTTCAGAAGCAAAAGCTGCGTGATGAGTAAAATATCGCATTTCGATGAACAGTCGACAATTTTCTTTTTATCTTTTACTTTAAACTCTGGGTAAAAGAAAGAAAAAAAAATTAAGGCCTTGAATAATTTTTTTTTCTTCTTTTTTTTTAATCAATCTAAGGGCGATAATGAAGTTTTGTATCTCTATCAATGTTCGCCAATAACAATAATGAAAGTAAGGGTTGATAATAAACGATCTCCTTCAAAGATTGTCAACTGTGAATGTGGAGAAAAAAAAAATAAATATCGTAGTATTTAAAGAGTGGAAGAGAAAATAAAATGAAAAAAATCACGACAAACCCTAAGGGCAAAAATTATTTAAAATATATTTTTGGGGTTTATGTACTTTAATCCTTGAACGAGATTAATTTTCAACCTTTTCATTCAATCTACAATCAGAAAATTCGTAAATTTGATAACACATAATATATATATTCTTAAAAAGTAATTAAAACAAATTATAAATCTTGTGAAAATAAAAATAAAATTTGATTTGTGACGAGAACAAAAAATAAATTTATTAAAAATAAACATAACTTTTTTTTTTTTATATATTATATTTATATTATTATATCTTAATAAAACATAAAATCAACGCTGCGATGATATAATATAATTAAAGTGTGTTGAATATAACTCGTGAAGATTTTCAAAATGATATATCTATGCAAAAGAAAAATAAATCATATATGTGGTCTCGATCAATCCTCTATCACAACCATAACGCAAAAAAAAAATAATTAAATCAACTAAATCAAGCACAAAGTTATTTATTATCACGTATAGTTCCACGGTAACTATCACACTGTATTTTTCTATCACTGAATTCAATTCAATTAACAATGAATTGATTCATATTAATAAAATTATTATTGCCCGTTGTTTATTTTTATTTATTCGTCACATAATTTTATTAATTGACTGTTCGAGACCGTGACAAAATAAAGAAATCTCTTATCATTTAATAATTAAACAATAAGACAATTAATCATACATATAATTATTGAAAGCTCTGTCACTTTTGAGATAAACATAAAATTTTTTTCATTTATTAAATTTTCGAGTAGCCTCGCTCGATATTTTTATTTAACTATTTAATTAATTATTCTTTCGTATTTCATCGTTAATTGTTTTGTTTTGTTTTTCATTCCCGTATTTTTTATTTATTTATTTATTTATTTTTTTCATATGGTTATACATATAGATGCGGTCTCTTTGCTTTAGTTATCTTGCTACGGGGTTTTATCTGAGCTCAATGGCTCTCTCACAATTTTCAGGTGACAAAATAATAAGCCAAGATATCGCTTTCTAAAAGAGCCAAAAAATATAACAAAAAATAACAGCAAAAAGAAAAAAAAAAAAAAGAATTATTAAAGCTCGGCCAAAGTGATATCTTATCGCTAATAATTTTGTCCCTTACAATCATTTTCACTAAATAATAATATTAATTAATAATCATTCTATCTAAAAAACGCTTACAAGTGTACCTCTATTTATCTACTAGTTTTTTGTAAGGCATGGAGTATATTTATTTGTTCCGAGTGTTTATCACTCTAAAAACAAAATAAGATATAAAAAAAAAAAAATTAACAAACAGATCAATTCTGTGTTTTGTAAATTTTTTTTTCCTCATTAATTTTGTGTTTACGCCATTTTTTTATTTTTTTTTTTTTTCTATAATTCATTATCTATAATTCCCCGCTATTATTATTTATATCACCTTAATTATAATCTACAAATCTATTCACATTCCATGCTTCTCTTTGCGTCATTTGCTTCGTTGGTAAACTAGTTTGGTATTTAAGAGAATTCCTAATACAAATTGTAAGTATGCATATTTAACTTTCTATTTAATATATAATATATATAATTTTTTTTTTATTTTTCTATTTTATTTCTTTTTTAAATAGCCAGCTGAAAAGCCTCGGAGAGACCAAACTAGAGAACAACAATAATCCATTTGGTTTCTTCGAAGATCACAGACCCAACGCCATTACTATAATCATCAACTAAATTCCTAATAAATAATTAATAATTAATAGGCGCTTTTTTTTTTTTTTATTTTTTTATAGTTTTCATTGCGCTTATTCGACTCATTTTTTTTCACCACCACACGCATTACATCACAATATATCTCTCTCTCAATTTCCTGCACGAATACAATAACAATGAATAAAATATAAAGAAAAATACGAGACAATAATGAAGATAAAGTAACAATGTAAATTCCACGCTTGACTATTTACAATTGTGACTATTTTGCATTTTTATCTTTCTCATCCATCCAACTACATGAATGAGTACGTGCTTCTGCAAATTCCCCAGAGGCTGTGAACCTCTTTACATAAATTCGAATTATGTATTTCAATCAAGTAATTTAAACATTAAATTCGGTGACTCAGGTGTTTTTATGTCTTGCATTGACAATTTTATTATTTAATATAAATTGAATAAAATATAAACTGTGTTATTATTTAATATAGAGTTAATATTCACTGCTAAACTGCAAAGGGGAATTTATTTTGTTCTTTCAAATATCTTATTATTGGCATGAGAATACTGTTGTGTGGAAAAAAAAAAACTTATTTTCAACGATGATCGACATAATAGAAAGAAAATAAATTGAATTCGTATATTTTTTTTTTTTTCCTTTCTTTCTTCCCTGAAATAGTTCTATATCACACAATTCTCTATGGCTTTGGTAGTATTTTATTTCCTGCGGAAATGAAATATAAATTCGAACAATATTTGACCAATGAAATATAAAATAGTTGGAGAATGATAAAAATTTCTGAATACAAATCTGTATTATAATACCGAGGAAAAATTGAAAGGCAATAGGGCTGAAAAACGATGAAAAGAATAGAAATAAAATAAAAAAAATAGCAGAACAAAAGAATAAAATCTATAATATGTATTCAATTATTTTCAGGATTTTATCGAGCTGTGAATAAGACGAAGTATCATACGATATTTTATATATTTTTTTTATTTTTTATTCAAGTAAGAGGAGATATATTTCCGGAAAGTATTGTCCAGGAACGTTATCACATTTTTCACGACAATGTCAAGTGGACGATGATCATTTCCGATGAAATATACTTGAGAAAAATAGTGTACATCGCTGCACACTTTGGAAGAATTTAATAAAAAAGTTAGGAAATGATATAAGCACGAATCACATGAGATTTTTCGTCATACAAAAGTCAAGTTTTAAAGAATATATTTATCAATTTATCTCAAATTAGTGTACCCAATAATACGAATAAAAATCAATTCTCATGAGTGAATTATTCAGTCTGAGAATAATATAAAAAAGAAAAAATTAACAAATTGTTACAGATTTCTCTTGATTATTTTCACTCGTCTTTCAAACGATTGTTTAAATTTAATTCCAACTTGTCAAGTAAGAAAAAAACTAAAGAAGATATCAGAGAGCAAACTTGATTTAACAAAACATGAAAGAAAAGAAAAGAAACGAAAGACTTTTGCATGTTCCTAATTTAGTGAGCTTTCACAATTTTTTATTTTTTTCGTCATAAATATTCATTGGTTACTGCACTGAATTTTTATTTTTATTTTTTTTTTTCCTTCACTATTTCTCCTGAGTCACCGAATTGAAAATGTGCATGCAAATTTAAAGTATCACCTTGTATATGTTCAATTTTTCGTGCTATCCAATATTCCAAAACGAAAAAAAAAAAATACAAAGACTAAACAAAAATAAAAATAAATAAAAAAAATATCCCTTTTCTCACTGAATAATTTTTTTTCCTCTCATAAATTCTCCCAACTAATTTCGAAAATGTCCATCTACTAATATCAATAACAAAATACTCCAATCAAAATGATTATTAATCATCTACCAAAATAAATTTTCTACCTACAATTTCCAAAGTATTTAAAAAAAAAAAGAAAATAGTTCGCAAACAAAAATATTAAATTAAGCATGAACATTGCCAAATAAAAAATATTTCATATTAAATAAACAAATGCAATGCATCCAGAAAACTTGCACATACATATACATACATTTGTAAACACATAATGTTTATATAAAGATTTTTTTCCAGTCAGCCGAGCAAAAATTTACAATGAAAATTTATTTTTTTTTTTCCTTTTTTCCTTCTCGTTTAAATTAACTTTTTATATGAATGCATTCTCCTACACATTTATCTCCATGTTTTGCTCGTCAAATTAACAACGTCCATAATTTCCACACTACCGCGTGCAAAAAAAAAAAAAAAAAAAAAAAAAAAACAATAAACAAAATTTCAAACATCTAAATATATTAATAATAATAATAATAATAATAATAATAATAATAATAATAATAATAATAATAATAATAATATATTATCATACATTCATATGTACGCGTGTATACATATAATATATGTATATATATATATATATCTCTATTTTTTATATCACCAAAAAAAAACTCAACAAATAAATATTTTCTAAATATATTAAATATATCAGTGTATGTGTCTGTGTGTTTATATGCGCGTGTCTTCATGTGATATATAATAATATACTCTCCCAACAAATAATATAAGATTCATCTATGTTTTCGATTAATTAATTAATTAATTAATTTATATTTTTCAAATATATTAATATATATTTTTATATAATGTAATTCGCTTCTTTTATTTAATTATTTATTTATTTATTTATTTATTTATTTCTTGTATATTTACTATTAATTCTTTTTTTTTTCTTTTTTCACTTTTTCTTACCACATGTTCGTGAATTAATTTTTGTGTTCGGCAAAATTCTATAAATCAGCTCGTTCAATCACATACTACGAAATTATTAGAATATAATTCACGATCAAGCGCAATATTCTCTGTATATAATATAGGCGTTTATCTATATGTGAAAGTCTACCCTTGTATCCCGGAAGGGTTGATTCAACCCTAGCTCTACTTGGCGCTTTTTTTTTTTTTTTATTTTCTAAAATTTTTCCCTCTTGCATCCGCCTCCTCTTTTAATCCACTACCCCTGACACGTCGTCATGTCGCTCCACCACAAATATTTTCACCACTTTCTTCATCTTATTCTTTTTCCTTTTTATTTCCATACACGTGTATATAATATATCTTTACATTATCTTCTTTTTTTTTTTTTCTTTTTCATTTTTCTCTTCGAGATCCTCAATGGTCACAGCTCACAGCCAAAACCAATTTGTCCAAGACGACACAAACAATTCTTCACCATTCGTCAACTCACATCTGCTCTTTTTGCCTATATATGCATATGTAAAAATCTCCTTTAGGGATTGTAAAAGATCAAAAGCAGATAATGTTCCGCCTCGACATTTTGTACTTTCGTTTCTTCGTCTGTAGCCGCAGTAGCTTTTTTACATTTTGTTTTTTTTAGTTCTTATTTTTATTCTTTTTGTTCTTTTACTTTTTAATTTTTTTTCTTGTTCACTCACACTTTCTTGTCATTTCTCGTGTCACAGTTTTTTTTTTTCCTTTCTTTTCATACAACGCAGATAAAACCGTATACTAGTTTGCGATATATCACAACCTGTCACACCTAAACTTACTCGCACAAGGACAAGTTCGATCGATATCCTACCTCGTATAAACTACTGCCTCTCCTCAACAACAAGAGTTTGCTCGTATATATTTTTTTTTTCCTCTCTTTACTTTTTTGCTTAGGTTGATTCGAAATTTTCCGAAGAGTTGGCTTGGAGGGCACATCAATGTATCATAGTGTTTGTGATCATGGTTTAGCAGGAGCTTTACAACTTCTTCACCATTATGTTGTCGGAGTGTAATGTATTTTTTTTTTTTTTATCTTTTCTTTTTTAATAGGCATGTCGAAGAGCATTTATTTAGAGATGACAAATGGCTTTGTAGTCATGTAGAAATGGACTTAAACTTTTTCTTCTTCATCTTCTTGGTTTTATTTTTTATTTATATTCCTTAGTTTCTTTGTCGTATGTTCACAGCCTCAGCGCGCGCGTTCATCTGGTCCCACGCTATCTCCATTTCGTCGACTTTGCTCTATTTGTTTGTTTATTATGTTTTTTTTTTCATCTTTTTTCCTCCCTTTTCTATTTTTTTTTTCTGCTTTTTTTATCCATTACTCCTCACCATCATTTAACGTCTTGTCACATTTTTTGCTTTGTTTGTTCATTAGCTTTTTTTTTTATGTCCATTAAAAGTCGCACCTTGGACCCCAAGGTTAATATATATTTAATAGAGAACAATTTTTCCTTCTTTTTTTTTTTTTTTCATGAGTAATTGTATCAATAAAAATAATTTTTTTTCCCCCTAATTATTCAACTAATTTTCTAGCAATACCAAATTTTTTTTTTTTAATCGAACTTACGTCAGTATATTAAGTATCATGCAGTTGTAGATAAAATGGTTGTACTTTTTATCTATCTTCACCAGAGGAATTTAACGACTGTAAACCGATAGAGAAGTTAACAGAGTTCTCACCTGTTTCTCATTTTTTTTTTTATTTATTTGATCTCGCTGGTGTTACTTTCAGTTTTACTGTACACCAGTGAATAAAATGACGATATTAAACCATGTAACATAAAGTATTTGCATCTGACTGACACTTAAACCCAACGTTTGAATAAACTACAAAATCGTTAAAATGAAAAATATAAAAAAAAAAAAAAAGAAATTGAACCCTACAAAAATAAATTTTCATTTTCTAACGAATTATTTCTTTCGCATACATTTTTCTTCTCCTATAACTATTTAAATATCAACTTTAATACATTCAAAATAAATTTTTCTATTACTCTACTACAAAAATAATTTCTGGCGAGAAAAAACAAAATAAGATTTGTTTAAAAAATTGCGAATTTAGATTATAAAAGAATTTTTTTTCTTCTTTCATTTCTTTATAAACTTGCTATTTATCCACTTGTAGATAATAAACAGGAACCAGTGGTGGATGTTTTTAAACTCGTTTCCAGAGTACGATGAATTGCATGAAGATGTACAAAGCCACCATGCGATTGAACTGACGATGGTTCAACAAATAAAAGTTCTTGATGGCGACGACGACGACGACGATGGTGATGATGATAATGATGATAATTGTAATAACGATGGTGAATGGTGTCTTGGGACTCCCCGGAGCCAACGCACCTACGACGATATTGGTGCTGAGGGTGCGGGAGGACGCGGCGTAGCAGGAGGGTGGGCTGCACCCTGCGCGCACCCCTTGCCCCCTCTCACTTATCCTCGGACTCGCCGCGTGGCGACGTATCCGTGTCCTGTCTCTCGCTGAAAGAAAAAAAGCAATCAAAAAAAAAAAAAAGGAAAAAATAAATTTATCTTCATATCCAAACTAATAAAAATCACTTTAAATATTTAATTAAACTAATGGAAAATAATATGGACGGATATTACTTATTTAATTCTTCAAACATGCAGTTAAATAAATGAGAAAAATTAATATGAAAAGTATTTTTTACCTTGAGGAAAAAAAATGGAAGTTTGGTGTAGGTGGATTTGGACGATTAATCTTCTGAATGAATTTTATATAGAAATGTATATAAAAAAATGAAACAGGAGCACGAAAATAAAATAATGGTAAATATAAAAAAATAAAATCATTCGTGATTTTTTTTTTTAAATGTATTGTAGAAAATTTTCACTAAAGATTTATTTAACATAAATTCACTCTTCATTCTCACATGACAATTACCCAAAAGACAATTACACTACACACATACAATTTATACATAAATAATTATATAATCATTGAGGGAATTCAGCGAGTTCATAAATTGAAATTTATCTTGAAATAAATTAAAATAAAGAAAAATATTTTATGATGATTTTCCATCGCAATGGAATAAATAATATTGTTATTTTTTTTTTTTATTGTGTCTTCTATCTCAATGCATTTTAATCTGGGAGTTGGTTCTAATTCCAACCAAATGTATTTAACAATGCTAAACTATTCATTCATGATAATATTCATAGAAGAATGAAGAGAACAATTCCATTCTGGTTTTAGTATACGATATAATTCTGATGTCATATCTTTAGCGTTGTTGTCGCGAGCAGTGGTTGCAAGCTCTTGTATATGACCAAACGAAACCACTTTAATATTGTGTTGTGAAATAGAGGAAATGAGAGTGTAAGATGGTCGTGCACTAATTTTATCAAAAAGACTTTAACCTTCTATGTAGCAATGAAGGTTGAAACGAGAAACGTGTGGTTATGCTTTTTACTTCACGAGTGGTTTTACAATTTAAGCTTTAATCACCACAAGAAAGAGGTTAATTAAAATTAAGTTTAGAAATAAAAAATTATTAAATATGTGTATGATAATAAGTAAAGAGAGTGTAAAATTTAAAAGGAAAAAAATGAATAAAATAAAATGTTTTGTGCACGTTTACTTGAAAATAATATAAATGATATGAATAAACATATTTTATTTATTTGAAAATTTTATTTCAACTGTTCGTTGTATTTCACGACATCTTTATATACCTTTATTACATTTATTTTCCTACAAGTCTGGTACATTCAACGTAAAATTCGTATTCTTTGAATGTCACTGAATAAAGTTGGTAAAAATAAAAGATGCACAAAAAAAAGAAATTGAGATGAAAATATTTTAGATAACGTGTCGTGTATTGGAAATATTTTCTATGTGATATATAAAATAAAATAAAATAAAATAAAATGCTATATATAAATCAAATTTTATTGTAACTTGTTCAAGAATATTATGAATTTTTTACACGAATAAAGAACTCGTAAAAAGAAAACTGTGTTTATTTTTTTTTCTTTTATATTTTATTTTTTAATGTTGAGATAAAATTTTTTGCTTCTCTATTTTCTTCAAGATAAAAATTGCACTTGGAGAATTATTTTAGCTGTAGAGTAATGAAAAGTAATATCTGATTTAGAGCTTTTTGGGGACTAAAGAGGCAAACAATGTTGTGTGTGGCAATAAATGTTATAAAGGGAAAGTTATATGATGAACAAAAAATATTTTTCTACTTCTGGACTTTATAAATTATATCAAATGATTACTTTATTTTCATCATTGAACAATTTACCTCGAGCTTGCGAGCAAATGTTATCCTGTTTATTCCCTCTTATTTAATATAATTAAATATATTTTTAATTTTGTATTTATTTTTTCTCCAGCTCAGTTACAACTTTATGAATTTTCCCTAAAGTCACTGAATATTTTTTTGTAGTCTACTATTTTTTTAATATTTTTTTTTTCTCATTCGTGTATAAATATAAATTGCAAACAGCCTTTGTCATACCGAATAACAGCACCGGAAACCGTCGAGGCGTGAGATTTGCCCTCGAGTCGTTTTTCAGAGTGTTATAGTTATAACAAAATACACCACCGACGTAATTCAAACTTGGCTTATAGGACATGTTACTTTTGCTCCTCTTCATTTTTACTCTTCTCTGTATTATTACTCTCATCATCCAACAATCTCTCACACTAATTCAAATGCAAATGAATAAACAAACGAAAAAAGAAAATGAAAAAAGAAAGAAGAAAAAAAAACAAATAAAATTATTTTTCCTCTATTTTAAAAAATAAAAATAATAATATTAATAATTAATTTTTATTTGTAAAATATAATTTTTTTTTTTATTTATTATTTTATATACTAGCTTGGTCTCCGTTTACAATTTATCGCACGCTTCAACTATTTAATATATATATTATTATGCTATACGAAAGTGTTGCTACACCGCAAGAGGAAATTGGATCGTCAAATCGAAAATTGAAACAAAATTTTCTACTTTGACTGATGTTAAAAAAATTAAAAAAGGTTTTCTTCATATTCCTAGTGAATATTACCTCATCACTGTCACTTTCTCACTTGTAATTCATTGAAAAATATATTAAATTATATTCATAATTATATATTAATAAAACAAAAATGTTAAAATATTTTTTTTTTTTCAACGAATCCACAACGACGATAAATGTTTTATAATCTTCTGGTTGATCGCTCACGCTTTTTTATCGCAATCGAGATGCAATTACTAAAGATAATGAGTGTACGTAATTGCAATGACATTTAATCGTATAAAATAGAATGGAAAAAATTAGCTGATGCCATCAGCATAGTTAATGACATTAAGTTAAATTTTTTTTTCTTACTAATTTTAATTTTAATGTATTCTTTATTTGCCCTCGTTAATAATAATGCATGAGGATAAAGTATAAAGGAGTAAATGTGTGTGTGTGTGTGTGTGTGAGTGTGTAGGAGGGCTTTGAAAAATTAATCGTTGACAGTTCAAGGCAATGTATAAATTACAGGAGCAATATATGAAACAAATATTAAAAATATCATGCGAGACTCACCAGATGTAACGGATTGACTTCATCTTTAAGGCTGTTGAATTTTCTTTGCACTTGTAAGCCAACACTTGTTTTACACTACTCACATCTACCGAGGGAAATCTCGACGTCACGTAAGCTGCAACAGACAAGAGAAAAAAAATTATAATGAAAATAATTCATTAATCATTCTGTGTGATTGGTGATGTCAAGAACGTTTGCTTGTAGTTTAGGGGGATGGATTTTGTTTGACTATGTGTGATACATTAGAATGTGAATCAGATAAAATTTCTTTTATATCACTTGTGGATTAAATTTTATTTTCAATTCAAAGACATGAATTGATTTATTCAATCGCAAAATATTCAATGTCATTCAACGATTGTCTGGATATTTTTTTTTACTGGGAAAAAAATTTCAAGAAATTATTAATGACAGCTTCAAATAAAAAATAGGGGAAAAAAAAACAAAATTCAACAAAGTTAAATTATTTATTTGAAGCGGAAAATGAAAAATTTTTCATATGAATTTTATAAAATATTTTGAATAATTAATATTTATTATTAATTAAAATAATGTGCGAAATTATAATAATAAATCGTTGCTAAATAATTTATATTATATTGCATTGTATTTTATAAATAGATTTTTTAGTTTAATTTATAAGAATTATTTATTTTTACTTTGTATAAGAAAAATTAAATTATTTGTAAATAAAAATTTATTTTGCTGTATAATATTTTTTATACATGATAATATATAATAAATATTAACAATAATAAATATCATTTCAAGATAAAAAATAAATAATAATCTTTCATCGAATATTTAGATGAAAAAAAAAAAAAATCTTTTTATAAATTCTATTTCACTCTATAAAGAGCAAACGAATTTCAATCCATAACGCAATTAATTCTTAAAATTAAAAAAAACAATGAATATAAATAAAAAATTTCCATTCAAATTAAATTTTACCGGATACTTATATAATAGAATTTAAAATTAATCCAATTTCATCCAATGTTCTGTGTGCTGAATTATAAATAATTATTTTATCCTATCTTTTTTTTTCCTGTCTTTTCTTTTTCTTTTTTCAATTCCTTCCATTAAATCGGCAAATGAAACGCGGTCAGGAAAACGTGCCCAACGGACTAATGACTCTCTGAGGGCACTTGCCATTTCGACTTACTTATATTCCATATAACGAAAAAAAAAAAAAAAAAGAAAAAATAAATAAACGAAATGGCGACGGTACTAATTGCTACTACGGATCTCTCGATTACGTACCAACTGTGAGCCGTATCAAAAATTACACGCACCATTCCTCAGTTGTTCACTCTATGCTTGTTCATTTAACATTATAGATATATACATGTTGACCTTTTTACCCTCGAAATAATAGTTCTCACAAGTTCATACTCCTATATGTATAATCGATTGTGATATTTATCCAACTCTAAACGTTCTCGCGTGTAATTCAATAATTATTCATATAAATCCAACAAATGATAACGGAACTTTGGTCAAAGCACGCAATAACAATTGCTTCAATTTATTCCGCCTTAATATGATTTATATTACACGAGAATGAACCAGAATTAGGTACTTAAATAATTACAATTTAACTACCTGAAACAAAAAATAAATAAAATTAAAAGAAAAGAAAAAATATAAATTATTTATAATCAATAATTTTTAATGACATTCTTATTTTTAATATTGTTAAAAATAAATTAAATTAAATATATACAGATTATAATTAACTCTCATCAATTAATATAAATATTTTATTAAATTCCCCAGACACTTGATTATTTTATTTGGAGTAAAGAGAAAAAATTTTTTCCTCACAGATTGAAAATACCAGAAGACAATGGTATTTACTTCAATATATTATGATGTGGCGTGCGTCACTTTCAATTACGAAGTCACCGACGTGCACATCGTGATTTAATTTTGTCTCCTGTACATATATATAAATACATATATGTGAACAATACGAAGACAAACTCCGTTGAGAAAGAGGGATGACGTATAAAGTGTACGAGAATCATGAAGAATGTTATCACTTGGCTATATGTATATTTGACAGAGTCTTATATATACCTGTCTATATACTCCTCAAGTCTCTTAATAGATCTACGTATAAAGCTGTTATTACAGTTTTAGTAGTGTGTAATGAAATTAACCCAGAGATTTCTAATTAACAGAATAAAAATATAATAAAAATAAAAATCATCTATCCGCTTAATTAAATTTACTGTATAATATTTGGTAAATTATATTCTACACTGTGTATATATGTATGTATATTTGCTATTTCGTTGCTCTTATTTCTCGCTAAGTTAATTGGGAGCTCAGAGAAAATTAGCTATAAAAGTTTTATGAGCTATACGAAGAGTAATGAATGACAGACAATTGCTATCGAGGGAATTGACAACGAAAATAAAGCTTTTTATTTTTTTGTTTTATTTTATTTTGTATTGTGATGTTGGAATTTAAAGAGAAAATTATGAATTGTAAATTAATGGATGAGATTTTTATTGAGTTGATGGGTTTATTTATTATTTTATGAAAGCTGATTTGTGGTGGAATGTGATGGGGATTTTTTTTTTTTTCTCGTTTATTATTCAGGTTTAAGTGAGCATTAACCGTTGGATTATGTATGGCTGTGTATTATATAGTTGGACATTTATGGAAGAGTATGTCATAAACATTTTATCGACAATCATCGATAAGTGCGAGTATCCATACGAAATTTTATGAGAGTTATCAATTGATTATACGATAAAATTCTATTATATTTTGTGTAATATCACCGAAATTCACTATTTTTTCTTTTCATTTTTAATCTCGTATAAATATTAGCTATTGAATTTTCGTATTATATTGAATTAAATTCCTATTATCATATTAATAAAAAAATCTTTTTAAATAAATTTATTTTTCCAGGTACTTGAGTAATATTTATTCTGTTTACTGATATTAATTTTCACAAGAATATGAAAAAAACGGATTTAATATACTTTAACACAATGAAGAACTACAAGAATTTAATACCCTCATCCATTGAAAAAAAAAATGGAAATTAATTAATTGAGACAAAGGACAGTATTCTTTGATCGAAATTAAAAAATGAAAAAAAAAAAAAGTTTCACTAATTTAATTAACAAATCACATTGGATTTTAATTCTCATCAGTGTGAAACTGAGAATTATTAGATGATACCGATATGAATCAGATCAAAGTAACTCAATATAATGTAAAAAAAAAAAAAAAAAATTATAGAAATGTAATTAAAAAAATAATATTGAAATCGTAACAAAAGAGATAAAAATAAAAATAATAAAATCAAATAATGAACAAAAGAAGAAAAAAATTGCTAATAGAAGCAATATGGCATATCATTAATTAAATTTAAAAATTCTCAACTTCCCATTAACTCATAAAAAAAAAGAAAGAAAAAAAAAGTTTAATTCAATATTCAAACTGAAACACAATTATAATATTTTAATTATTCAGTATATGTATAATACATAATTAAATATCTCTCATATTACTATTATTATTCTCAGTAGTTGAAAACTACTTGAAAAATAAAAAATAAAATTATTCAAATACTTCACCATGAATTTTATATAAAATAATTAAATTACATAATTATATTTATCCAATAAAATATCACTTACATATAATAGCCTGAACTTTCGCACGATCTAGCGCAGGTTTAACTGGCCTTTCAGTAGCAGTACCAGCCCGACTCCATCTCTGACCAGTAACCGAGCACGTTGCAAGCTCAGTAGGACTGAATAATATTGCAGCAAGACCACGTGTAAGCTTTCGATAATCACTCCATTTAACAGCTCTCAATTGTTCTTCACACACAGCAATTCCTTCTCCCAAATGTACCTGAAATAAAATAAATAAAATTATCACCTATCAAATAAATAAACAAACAAACAAATAAACAAACAACTAAGTGAATAAAATAAATAAAACATATAAATCTATAACTCCTTTATTCGAATGAATTGCGAAAACGTGACATATTCCATATCCAATATATCCAATGTTTTCATCCTCTCTAGCTTGTATATATTTCTAACTCGGAGGTTTTTCATAGGATCAATTGCGTGTGCTCGTCTCGATTTAATATTACCACAAACTCTACAGAGCTTTTTCTCATTCTTTCACTGACATTCAAACACCAATCAATAATAGAAAAAATCGTTACCAAACCACTTTGAAATACTGAATGATTTAATGGGTAAAATATCTGACCACAAAAGCACCACTGGCTCCACCTTCTATTTTCCAATGATAATAAATCTCTTTTAGCTATATAAGAAAAGCACATTGTGAACAAGAGTGTACCATGTATGTATTGCTTTCCCCAATAATTCAAGCTACACTTTAAACACGTGAGTGTTGCCCACTTTACGCATCATTGTATTTATGAATTGGTATCAGGATTTTTTTTATATTATTATTATTATATATACAAACTCTTTGCAGGCTCGTGAGCTTTTATTTATTTTTTTCTCTTGTATGCTTTCTTTTTTTTCTTTTTCAACTGACGCGTATATAGTTCTAGTGTATTGTAGCTACTTTTATTTTTACACAGTGCACGAAATTGAGAACAACAAAGCTAAAGAATGTTTTCAATAGAAATAAAGTTCTATTGAAATTTTGGAAATGAAAAATAAATAAATAAATAAATAAATAAATGAATTGTTGATGAGAATAAAAAGTAAATTTTTATATACTTTGAAATCAATTACAAGTGATGTGAATTATATTTTATATTTACATTTAAAATTTAATTTTTTAATTTTTATTTTTAACAATCGTTGATAGGAATATTTAATATTTTCTGAATAAGTTGATTGGTATGTAGTGTATGAATATAAATGAGTGTGTAGATGAGAAATAAGTGGGGAATTGGGCAGTCAATCGATGAATTTGAGGGGGCAAGTAGGCGCACTTGAATTTACCCCTTTTGACCTACATTTTACAAGAGAGTTTAAATGATGAAGAAGTGAAAAAAAAAAAAAAGAATGAAGAACTTTACTACACTGAGTGATATTTAAATATTAAAATTTCATATCTAAAGCTCAGCATCAAGAATTAATTAATTTAATAATTACATCATTTTTATAATAAATAATTTTAATGATTTATCAATGACCGATTTGATGAAACAAATGAATTTATTTGTTTGAATTGAATTGAATTGAATTGTTGTTATTGTTTAATGAATATTCACAGCACTATTGGAGATGACACATGTTATGTGTGAACCAGTAAATCGATGACCAAACCTGTTTGTGGATTCACATCAAGGGTACATGGTAAATGGGCTTGAGGGCAAGAACAAGATAATCGCTTGATAACCTTGCGAAACAATTAATAATTTCACTGACATATCACGACTACGATATACACAATGATAACACCAAAATCACAATTTATTGCACGTCATATCTTGGAGATATTACAAAATAAACTGACAATTGTTGATGTATTTAATAAAAAAAAATCTAACAAAAAAGATAAAAAATTATGAAAATCAATTTTATCCATGGAAAAAATTTTTTTTATACACTTTGAGATGATTCATAAATTATAAGCATGTAAGTTTTAATGTTAGTGCACTGGAAAGAAAAAAAATGTGAGCATTAAATAAATATTTAGTGCAATATTATAAATTCAATTAATTTTTTTTTTCTCAATGTGGATTTATGTTATTTACTTGAAAATTTTTTGTTCAGTTTATTTTTGGATAATATGTAGCCATTTGTAGATTGATGATCTGAATTGTAATCTGAATTTAAGCTTTTTTAAGTATGGATTTATTATATACTACATGAAGAACAGGGAAAAAAAAGTGATGAATTGCGGACTTGAAAAAAGAGATCGAGGTACATCATCCATCGTGCACTCATCAATTTAACGTTTCACAATACTAAAGCCAGTTATAATAAGCACACAAATGCATGATAGATTGCAGTAATACACAAGAAAAAATTAATACGAATAGGGAAATATTTTTCAAACAGAAATTAATTTTTATCAGCATTTTTGCAATATTTCAAATAACGTCAATGTTCAATGCGTTGGTGAACATTAATTAAAATCACTGGTTTTGCTTTTAAAATATAAAAAATAAACTCGTTACATTTTATATTGTCAATGAAAAATGGTTTTGAAAGAGAATAATACATAATAAAAATTGCAACAAAGAATAAAGCAGAAAAATTGGGCTATTGTCAATTTTTTTTTTGTTCTGCAAACTAGGCAAATATTAAATGCAGTTTGAAGAACGAAACGAAACAATAGGACAAAGAGTGGACATTAAAAAATGCTCAACATGACGGTTTTATAACAACAATGAGAGGAATGTATTTAATAAATACAAGCTCTTGGTGTGCTTTTTATGATGTATATAATGGAATATCATCACGACTCAGCTGTGAAATAGCGTCCAAACCATGTCGGATGCATTCACGAATTTTGATCGAATAACCAAGTGCTTGAGAATTTAAAAATTCACTTTTGTCATGGTTAACACGTTAACACGTCACTAACATAAATGAAATATTAAAAAATTAAATAATAATAACACATGAAAGAGTACTTAAGTGGTAATAAAATTCTCACTTCAACATGTGGAAAAAAAGTGTCGCAGAAATGACAAAAAAAAAATAATATTATTCACGTCCAACCTCGTGTCTCTCTAGAGCATTTTATGTTTGCGTCTAAAAAGCAAAGAGTAAAAGAAAAGCATGAATGAAAATTTCATTAACACCTTTATAGAATCATAAATGAGCATCATGAGCATTTATATTATATATCAAGCGTGAGAGAATTTTTAATGTTCAATAGACGTGAAAACAATCGCGTAAAGTAGAATGAAAAATAAATATATAAAAAAAAAATAAAAAAAAAGGGAGAAAAAAAAATTCGAAACAGCAGAATGGGTCTGGCAAAGTGTAGAGATTTCGCAAGAGAAAAAGACCATAGGATCTTTTGTGCAAAGAACACGAGTAGGTGTATACAAAAAAAAAAAAAAAAGGAAAGTGAAGGAAAGATACAGGAGAGAGAGTTTGTCGAGAGATGGAAGAACGATTTAGATCGTGTGACGACGAGCACGTTGATGTTTCCCTAGGGATTTTTCTCCCAAGCAATATAATAGCACTCCTCCACGTGCACGTTCTAAAGCTCCTGATGAAAGAGCACATTCCTCTTTTACAAATGCCGACATGGCCTTTTTTTTTCCTTTCCAAACCTTTACCATTTTTTTTTTTTTTTTCTTTAAAAACCTTTCGCGAATTCTCTTCGTTTCATCTCTCTGACTTAGCATTTATGTAAATAATCAGTAAGCGCCTTGGATAATTTATGTATTTGATCGAGTGAAATGTACGAGAAAATAATCTCAACTACATTTTATCCCAACTTTTTGTCATTTTTATCCAAATGGTAGAAAAAAATATTTACATCCTCCATGATATTTCCTCCTATTTTAATTTAATACACATTAATTTATTTTAATTTTTAATTTATGTTTAAAAATAATTAACGATTAAAGATCAACTGAAATAATTTATTTTTTTAATTTTTTTAATTAACTTACCACTCCATCCGCGGATGACTCTTCAAATCCACGAAATGCTGGCATTGTTGGTGGCGTTGTACTCATATCCAAAGGACCTGGTAACCAATCATTCCTAGATGGTGAATTGCCGTGAATTGAGGCCAAGTGTCTTCCACCTCTGGTGCCAAGTCGTGGTCTGCCACGACGCACTCGTCGTCCTAATAAACAAAAATAAAAATATCACACAATGAAACAACAGAAAAAATTACTGTAAAAAAAAAAAAAAAATAATAAAAAGATATTTAACATTTTATATAATTGATATTAAATTATAAAAATATTTTTTCTTTGCCTCTGACAGCTTGTATAAAATTCACATTAATGTATAGTGTATGACAACAAATAATAATGGCTCTTGGCTTTCAGATAATATAACATAATGACAATCTAAAGCCAAAAGACTCTATCCATATACCATTGGCTATAAAAACGTAATTGATATTAGTTTTGTGTGGTAAAGTGCTGGGCTACGATACTGTGAATTATCTTGGGGAAAATAAATAGTCTGGGGACCTCATTGACACTGCAATATCTCTGTCGAGTGCTTTCACGACTTTGGTATTGAAGGAAGGAAGGAAAGAAAGATAGAAGAAGAAAAAAAAAACATTGAAAAAAAAAAAAGAAGATAAAAAGGGAAATAAAGTCAGGAGTGGAAAAAACGATTTTTAACTATCTCTCATGGGAGGTGAATAGGAAGGAAGTTGGCAATCGAATATTATTACCCTATTGAGTGGAAAAGTTTGCTTTGAATGATATTCAAGGGGTTATGAATAATAGTCCATGATGATTATTTTGAATTAATAATTGTACTCGAGAGAAATTAGGGAATTTAGTAAAAATTGAAATTGCAAACGTAATGTACTATTAGTTATTTAAAAAGTATTTAATTATCAATTATTTACTTCAGAACAATTTAAATAAACTTTCCTTGCATTTGTGAAAAAAATAAATAAATAAAATAAAATAAATAACGAAACTTCTTTTTTAAATTTTAAATAAATTGCAATTAAATTTTCAAAAACTCAATTGCCATTTTTTCCCAAAGTTATAATGTTTGATTAATTACAAAATGAAATTTTATTTGAAGATTTAATTCAAATCTAAATAATATATTGTAAATTCAATTAAATAAAATCAATTTAAATATTATTTACCATTGAAAATAATTAATGTCATCGAATTGATAGATCATATAGATAGTTAATGAAATTCTATAACCGCAATGTGACTGATTGAAATTGAATTTTAGTATGCTCAAATCGAATGTTTTAGAATGCTATATATTAAACCATTAAAACTCTGCGTTTGTGGAGTTTCATGAGCTATTTAAAATAAATTCACCAGGTTATCTAATATATTTATACATACTCATTCACTGTACATATAGAAAGAAGCCATAAAGCCATATCGAATGAGATGTGAAAGAGAAAATAGTAAAAAAAAAGAAAAAAAAAACGAAAGAAAACCTGGAACAAACTTGAATCACATCAAATAAAAAATTTCAATTCCTCCCTCACTTGCAGTTATAATATTAAATCCATGGCAACAATTCACTCATGACTGTCGTGTGCATTAACACAAAAAAAAAGTTTTATAATTTATATCGTGGTACTGCAATTGTCCTGTGCACTTGGCTCGTTCCATTTAAAGTACTTTTAAAATTCAAGTACATTTCTCCTAACTATTTGCATGAGAATTAAATAATTTAAAAATATACTCTTAAAATATTGACGAATATTCTGTGAATTTAATTAATTCATTTCAAAGACACAAAAAAATATCAAAAAAATATATAAAACCTTATCCAACAATTAAATAAAAAAAGAAAAAAAATTCCTATCTCAAGTTCTTTAGAATCCTGATAATTTTGTTGATAAATTGAACCTCATACAACATAAATAAACCAAAGTGATAGTAAAAAATTTTTATATTCTAAGATTAATCTGTATTTTATTATTTATAGTTGATAAAAATTTATTTCCCCACTGATTTATCGAGTCTTTCTTTTACGTCTACCTTGTCAACCCACAAAATATTATCCTCTACATGATGTAACTATCTTAAAATTTTATTTATTTCTATTGTTATTATATAATGAAAAAGCAGTTTATGCAGATGAAAGTGTGGGAAATAAACTATACTAAATAAAATCATGGATTTGATGATATGATCCTCTCGTTTAAAGTAATAAAAACTTTTCAAGCAAAACCCATCTAAAACTTCTTCATGTATTGCAAAGGATAAAGAGTGCCAAGAACAAAATACATAGATATATATATATATGTATAACTATATATGTATATAAATATAATCCATAAATAAAATAAAAAGCAAAATGTTAACATTATACAAGTAGTTATAAAACAGATTTATGAGCAAGTGGAATAGTCTGAATGAAAATGAGAAAATAAAAAATATAAAGAAGAAATAATGATAGAGATTGAGGTAAATTAAATAAATATATATTTTATTTATTTTACGAGCTCGAGGTTAGTTGTTGTTGTTTTTAATTAAATAACAATATTGTATAGTCAATGGGGGAATGGAAAATTAGAGAAAAGAGAAAATTGAGAGGAAGAATAAGACGAGCAGTGTATAATTAAGAGGTGTCTGATGAGACGAAGACGATTGAAAGTCTTGAAGCAACTTGATCAAAAGCACTTTTGCTATATTCTTAACGTTCTTTCACCAATTGCTATTTTTTTTTTCTTCTATTTTACTGCTTTATTCTCAAATCAGATGTCCTCGATATAGTTATAGTGTCTGCAGACTGATGGAAAAAATTTACGATGAAAAATATACATGAATATTCATTTTTTTTTTTCCAGACTATCTTAATTTATTATTTTTATAACCTTTCGCTTCGAATATTAATGATAGTTTTATGCTCACTGGAAAGCTCATTCGATTTCCTATCGATACCATATCCTTCCATTATTCCTAAATTATCAGAAAACACTCTAAAAAAATTTTGAAAAATAAAAAAAATTTCATTGTCATGAAATTACATCTTTTTTTATCTACTGTTTTAATTCCCAATTTTTGCAAGTACTGCTCTACTTTTCGCTAATTATTCCAAGATCATTAAAAAGTTCGTGCGATTTCCTATCAATACCATATCCTTTCATCATCCCCTAAATATAAAAAATTAGTCTAAAAAAATTCCTAAAAAAAAAAAGTTTTACTCTTAAATTATATATTGTTGTCTAATGCCATTATCCAACTTAATAATGTGGTGAATTTATAATTCAAACAATTTTATCAACTCAAATGAGATTTTCTGTGGCTTAAAATCCCAACGTAAGTACTTTATCCAATTGAGCATCTAAAATAAACACAGAGTTAGATAGAGATGAAAACATCTCGCATTCACAATCCCACGAGAACATTTTCTGAATTACGAAAACCCACAAGCCACATTGACTATCAACGACTTCACTACTTCATGTCCATTGTTAAGAATAATATTAAATCCCATGCTAATACATTTTGTCTTCTTATTTCATTTACACTATATCAATTATTCTTTTATATTTTTCTCAATACACAAATAATTCTATTTTAATCATAAATTCAAACGATTTCTCCATTTATCATCACTCATTCCAATTGTATTTAAAGATTCTATTCACAACCATCTGCTTTATATATTATCATCAAACATTAAAAATAGAAAATGCCTTTTAGTTCAACTCAACCCACTGTGCAATAAATATTCTATACGTAAATGAGATTAAGCAATAGAGCATTTTCACAAAAATTCTTTCTCTCCTTATCACAATTTTATTCCCAAAAAATTAAAAATTTTTCCAGAATTATAATAATAATTTGCACATTTTTCATGCGCATTTTCTTCATTATCGAACATAGAAATCCTGAATTACACACACACAATGGTGGCACTGATGCTTCTGTCACCAATAAACACGTGGTATTATACCACCATCAAGGTCACTGTGGACACCCTCCAGGAAATGTCACGAATATCACCACTACCTTTCCATCACGTCCATCATGACTTTTTTTCTTTCCTTCCTTCCTATTTCGGATAATTCAATTCACGTAAATAATTTTGTTTCTACGTGATGTCAGATAATTTAATAAAATTAATCAAACATAATCAAGAATTTTTCTTTTCTTTGTAATACATTGCTGAAGCGAATCTGTCAAGATTCTTCTTTATATTTTTCTTCATTTCATCTTTATTTTTTATTTTCGTTCTCTATTCGAAGGAATGTTCAGAGATGAGATTCGTTTGCATTAGATTAAGGGATCAAAAGTGATTCTGATTGAAGAAAACGAAAAATCGATTGAGTTGCTATGGCAATGTCAGTCAATGTGAAATGGACGTTTAATATATGGTATAAATACTCGTTTGTATTCAATGCGCTTTTTGGTATCCACTTTCACTTCATTCCATGGGTAGTTTTCTCACTCCTTTCCAATTATTTACTGTTTACACAGGACAGTACGGTCAGAATGGAATAGGAGGTATCTATGTACTATCTGTGAAACAAAAGAATATTTATGATGATATGGCGTTTGGTATTGTGATATTTAAATTTTCATCGTTTTTTATTCATTTTTTTCTTTTTCTTTCATTCTGTTTTTATTCAATCCTTTTTTTATAATAATTTATCTGACAAAACAAAAATAAAACTGAATGCTTGTAATTTTTTATGGTAATAAAAATTAACGAGATATTTTATGAATCTTTTTTGTTTCATTATTAGTATGTTCATAAATATTTGTGAATTTTTTTTTTCTTCATTTTATCAATTTATTTTTTTCTCTTTGCTATTGGAAAAAGACTCAACCGGAATCTTGCAATGTAAATTGGCTAGAAAGATTGTAAATATTTCCTGATAGTTGCCAGATCACGTTGAAAAACAGGGAGTAAGAGATCATTAAAAGTTTTTTTTTTTTTCTGCAAAGTCAGCGAGGGTGAAAGAAAGTCATAGGAAAAAATTCAATTACGATTGGGGAAAATATTCATAGGGGCAGTATAAGAATTGTCTGTAATAGCAGTTACTGTTTTTGTTGGTTCTTAAACTTTATTTAATACTTTTATTTGTTTCATTTTTTCTCCCTAAAAATTTTCAATGGGAAAAAATGTGATATTGAGTGTACCGAACTGGACTAAAAATTCAATTCCAAATAAAAATAAAAATGTTAAAGAAAAAAAAATAAATAAATTGAGGATTATTTTTCAAAAAGTTTTCCAAGGCTAAAATAAACATCACAAGAAGTCAACAATGAAAGAAAGTTTATATAATATATACGTATAATACTTGTTCAACTTTACTCATTATTTTTATTGAATTTTTGTTCATTTTTCGGAATTATGCAAAATGTCAACTTCCAAATTTTTTTACGGTTGAATAATCATATAAACAACATCACTGGAATTATTGTACAACGATAAAAGAGATAAAGATTTAATGAAATATTTAAAAAAAAAATTTATATCAGAAAAAAAAAATGTATAAAATATTTTCTCTAGATTTTATATTATAATTTTCTATGATTTTCTGCATTCATATTTGACTTTACACTTCAGTGCATACTTTTGCCATTGAGGGAGAAATGAAAGATTTAATTTGATAAATACGCAGTCACGTTTGGAATGACTAGTAAAAATTTACAATTGAACTTGGAGGAAAAAAAATGAATCAAATAGAATATTCAAAACTGGAGAAAAATAATAAAATTCACTGTATGATATTATAAAAAAAAAAATTCAATTATCATCTTCATCATTGTCTAGCCATTTTTCTGACATGGAAAAAATAAATCATGATAAACTGTGTCTTACATACATACATAAAGTCAAGTTGTATATTTTTGTTTGTCACTTGGAAACATTTTCCATTCTACAATTGCTCGCCAAGAAAACTTTTGACTCTATCAGCAATTTCATTTTTTTCGTATATGTATATAATGCAACTGTATTTTATTTTTTTATTTTTCATGGTCTGTGAAAGATTTACAACTTTGTTGGCACAAATGAATATAAGAATTTCCAAGAAATAAATTTCAGAGTGCATTGAAACATTTCAATTATTCTCCTACATGAAAAACATTCGAGAGAAAATAATTTGCTAAAGTTCATCATTGCAAACATTTTCAGACTCTCTCAACTGAATTTTCTGTTTCCAATTTCATTTCATTTATACTCTCAAATAGCTATAGAAAATTTGATTAAATCCAAATTAATCACAAAATCATATAATTTATTTTCATATAAATGTTTTATGCAAGTATATAAATAATAAATTAATGAGTTGTCGACTAGACAAAATGATCCACTGATTACAAGTTGATGAAATAACTTTGACTGCTATTTTGTCCTCGAAAAATATTACTATTTGTATAAGCCAATTTAGTCTGAGCATTTATGTAGCGATAAGACAAGATAAAATTATTCTCTCTGCTCCCTTTGGGGACAATATTAAGCTATTGTCACTCTGGATGTAGATCTTCAAGTCCGAAAATAGTGAGTGAAAACAAGTGAACCAAACAAATGCGATCAACATCAGAGATGATAATAAAAAAAAAAAAATGGCTGTCTCCGTGACATAGAAATGTGTCCCTGAGTTCCACAAATCAATTTTCTCTTGTACGATTTTAACGATGAAACGAAGCTTGCGTTCATACGTGCTTCAATATTATTGCTTTGTCGTTATGCATTTTTTGTCATATGAGTAAAAGGAAAATATGAATTTTTCCTTTCTGTTAATATTAAATTGAATATATAAAATATCAATTTATTTCAATTGACATAACCTACATATTCCACTTTCGAAATCATTCATAAATCATGACCTTAAAATGCATGTGAATAAATCAACCAATATGACCTATATCTAACAGAATATTTCATTGAAATTTGTATATATAGCAACAATGTTTAATATTAAAATGAACAATTTACCAAGCGATTCTCCTCGACATCGTGCATAACCTCAATAATAATTGAAGTTGAAATACTATTTAATTAGCAACGAGCTAATTAATGTACAAACATAATTGGCACTGAAATTTCGTTTGCTGTACAAAGTTTTGCATAGAAACAGTTTGTATTATTCAGATTTCGGGGTTGAAATGAAATTGTTAATAAAAAACAATACATTCATCAGTCGTATGACGGCGCCACTCTACAGTGTACACTATAAAGCGCGCGGTATTCAAATATTACATATTTGAATTTAACCTCTATATCAACCACAATATACTCAACAATTCACATACACCTACAATTATTTTAATATCAAATCATTTTTCTTCTATAACATTTTACATCACCCTCCTATATATTTATAAATATATAAAGCACAGTATTCCATATTTTTATTTGCCAATATTATTTCCCTGACTTTATCTAGGAACATTTGTCGTCAACAATTTCATATTCACCATAATACTTTTCATTATTCTCCACCAAGAATTATTAAAATACAAACAAATGCGTAGAGAAAAAAAATTTACGATCTAATAAATTGATAAATAAATTCTAATGACCTTGTATATGCTTCAGTAACATGCGATTCATTGTTTATATTTTTTTCTCTCTTTCTACAATTTATTTCAGCTGTTTTCTTCTGCTCTTACACATTTTTTTTTTTTTACACTCCATCCATCCAACACAACAACATCAGCCAATAAAATACTGTAAACTACCAATGTAGTACAGCACAACCAGAAACAAAACGAGTTATATCTGAAAGCTCACAAAGTTATTAAAGCTATCATACTATATGAAGAAAAGAAAAAAAAGTAATAATAAATTAAATTAAAAAAAACAAATGAAAGAAATAAATCTGTATATAAGTATAGAACTTAATCACCATAAAAACCAGTTAAATCACCAGTTTTTCTTGCCAATAAAACATTCAATTTCACATGCACACAACAAATACAAACATAACTTTATTTATTTTTTATTTTCAAGTCAACTAATAAATTTAACTGTTATATAACTATTCATTTTTTCCCACATTTACACATTAAAAACTCTCAGCAAAATAAAAAATGAAAACATTCAAAAGGAAAAAGCTCAATATCCTATTTATATTTATATCCCTATTTTCTTTTTTTTTTTTTTTTTATTCATTTATTATCATCTCATTTTTTTTTTTTAATATATGAATAAGCAACTTTGTGCATCCGATATCCAATATAACGGAGCTTACACAAGCTTTATATTTTTTTTTATACACCATTCTGTGTAATATCTGCTGGCATTGATATCCAATATTCCCATGGCTGATAACCTCCTGTTTATTTGCAATACCTCTTTCTGCACCCCCCAGACGTTGGAATGGTTATTCTGTTGCCAATGTGAAATGAATTGTTGGCTCGTTTGCTCATCGATCTCCCAATATATATTGGTGGCATTCTCTCTTTCTCCACAATCTTCACCATCACACAATCAACAACCTCCCTATTTTGTCCATATGATGTCAGCATTCAATGTGCACATTTTCATAAGTAAATATATCGCGTGATTGCATTGAATCATATTATATGAAATATCAAATGTTATTTCACATTCAATAATATCCCATTTATAATTATTAAAATTAATCAAACATGTTGGTATATTTATTAATAATATGCAGAGGATGGAAAAAAAAAAATTATGATGATGATGGTGATGGAATGAAGAGCTGAGAAATATTTTTTTTTTTTTGTATAAAGAAAGATTATCATGTGAGAATAATTTTTTTTTTTTTTTTTTTTTTTTTTTTTTCATAATTATACACATTATATATAGCAGACAAAAAGGTGTTTGTTTATTATTGGAAATGTTTAGCTATATAATAAAACAAAATTAAATTGTATATAGAAATAGCATCTATTGCATTATGATTATTCGAAATACCACATTGCCATTAATTTTGTCAACATTACTTAATTAGTAATGTGAAATATTTGTTTTTTATTTCCCCATTTGTTTAATTTATTTTAAAATTTTAATTATTGATAAATTTATTAAAATGGATTTAAACTGTGAATTATTTTGTTTTATTTTTATGTTAATGTTCGCTGAAGACAAATTAAATATTGTGTAATGTGTATTGTGTATTAATTATTTATTTATGCTGATGATGATTTTGTTTGTTATTATCATTTATTTTTTTTTTTTTTTTGCATTTCTTTCATTTTATTATTTATTTCTTTGCTTTGGGCTCAGTGATGTTTTAATAACCCATTGATTAATTAAATAAAAAATAACAAGCGACGATTAATCACACCAATTAATAAAAACACACTCGATTACAGATTTATTGTGTGTCTAATCAATTATGCTGTGTATATGGTGAATATGCTCAAATGTTATTTGTATTTGTATTTAATTTATTATTTTTTTTTTGCTATTTTTTTTTTGTTGGACGAAAAAGAATTTTTTTTTTTTTTTTTTTCATTTCTTTTTTAATCCATTAAGAATAATTATAGCGTGGACGTATCAATTAAATTATTGTATAATATATTTTCTACGTTCATCAATAGAATTAATTAAAAATAATTAATTTGATATCATTATTAATATTTTTATTTTTTAAGTACTCGTGTCTTTTTTATTTCACAATTTATTTTAAATGAAAGAGAGGATAATATTAATTAGATATCATTACAATATTACAATTTGATCATTGATTTTTGTTATTGTTAATTATGATAAAGAAAATAAAAATATAATAGTAAATAAATTATTGTAAATTTAATGATGAACGTAGAAAATTATAATTCGTGCGGAGTGAACAAACATAATATTGATTTGACGGTGACATAAAAGCTCTTTGAAAAATGATGCAAATTCAATTGCTACAATTTTATCACTTAGGAATAAATGTTGCTAATCACTAGACGCTCATTAATATTATCATTTCGACAAGAGTAAAATACATAATATTATACCAATAATTATTTTTGTTTCATTTTTATTTTTTAATTAGCAAAGAGCTATTGTTTTTTTTTTAAATGACCTTTTTTTGTATTACTCGGAATGATATTTGTTTATTTAATTTTTATTTATTTCCCATAAAGCGAAAATGGAAGTGGTAAAATTTTAATGAATTTTTGTATTTTTTATTTTTAATTATAATTGTTATCAGTTTTTTATACTGTGGTTTTGATGTCAGCTCATTCTGTTCAGATAATTCGACGTTAAACCAAACAAATTAATTTTCATTTTACCTATTCGTTTTTTTTTTTTTTTTTTCATCAGTTTTCCAAAAGAATATTTATCCAGAATACAATTTTACTTATTATTTTTTCGAATACATTGTTTTTTCTTATTCGTGGCACCGCTAATATCACAATTTAATTTCGAACTCCCTTTTTGTCGTTTTTTTTTCTTTTTTTTTTTCATAATTTTTTTATTTTGTAACAAACGAATAAACTTTTTTGCCCCACTTTCACATCAAATCTTAATTTTTTTTTTCTCTCTTTAAATCTTAGTCCAAAAGTAAACTCGAAATCTACAGTCTTCATTCTTTCCAAAAAATTTTCACGTGAATTTCGCGTTATTCCACAATATTATTCATTTTTATTTATTTATTCCGCCGTTTAAATTGACTGACTGGTTCAACTTGTCAATTATCTGGTCAGAAATTGTGCCCCGGCCATTATTAATACAATATTACTCCCAACAATTCACGTTGTAACATTTGCGTAAAAATGCATACACAATTGCGTGATGGTCGTTACGTAATAATACATTCTTAATAATATATATAATTTTGTTGTTGTTGTTGTTTTTTTTTTTAAATTCACATCGTACACAATTCAGTCATTCTTGATTAATTATAAACTTACATATCTAATTAGTACGTTTAATTATGTCAAATTGAATTTATTTTTCATGTCACTTTGAGGTTCGAACAATTTAATCTTGCCCTGAATTATTTATTTATATTTTAATTTTACATCGGTATTCCATGATTGAATAAATATGATTTTTGCCATTTTATTTTGTTTATTTCGTTTTTGGAAATACTTAACTATAGCATGACTAACTTGTAAGCGAAAAATCGGGAGAAATCATGAGTATTATTATTTTTTTTTTAATTTTTGTTTTTTTTTTGCCTTAAATTATTTTTTTTTTTTTTTTTTTTTCGTTATTTACAGGTCCAAATATTTCTTTTTTATTTCATTTCAATGATATTTTAGCTCTACAATAGCTAGAACGACTAAGAATTCGCACTTAATGCTACAGTAAAAATTTATTCATTTGAAAATCACAAGGAACACTGGAGAAAAATTAAAATAACAAACAAAATAATTTTAATACTCAAATTGAATTTGCATACCTGAATAAATCGATTAGTTAATTAATTAACTATATACGATTGGATATCAAATGGAAAAATAAAAACTTAGCTTACATTTTTGTATATATATTTTTTTTTGTTTTTCTTTTTTTTTGTTTTCTTTTCGTTCTTATCCGGACAGAAATTGACATTTTTATATTTATTTATTATTTCCTTTAGAATACTGATGAGATATGTAATTAAACATACAACAAAAATACTTATTTTCATAACCGGCTCAAAGCATCGATTGCTCCTCGCTCAAAAATGACTAGAAAATTCCAAATGAAAAATTAATCCTAAATGAAAAAGTAAAAATAAAATTTTTTTTTATCTCGATTAATCATTATTTTTTCCCAAAAAAAAAAAAAAATAAATAAGGAAATTATTCATTGTCATTACTGTCCGAATAAGCTTACACACAAGAAGGAATACACACACATATTTATTTCGAAGTATGAAAAAGTTTTTTTTTTGTTTTTTGTTCTTCTCTCTAAGCTTACGTTTTTTTTTTCCTCTACTAATATTAATTAGTAATTAATTTTTTTTTTTGTGTTTGTTTCAGTATTACTAACACGCAAATACAAGAATAACTTCTAACGCGAATACAAATGCATAATAATTTACATATATACAACGCATAATCAAAAAATACAATACTAATCCATACATTATTATATGTCGTGTATATTGATTTTTGCTTTGTGAATAAAGCAAGAAATATTCGAATAAAAAAGAAAATTATTTGCATTGTTTTTCAATAATAAAACATTAATAAACAATTTTGTTTGGTTTATATAATAAACTGCAATTTGAAAATATAAAAAATGATAAATTAATACAAAATATCGCAGTCTTATACTCGAGAAATCAAAAAAAAAAAAAAATTATTTCTCGAGTTATTACAAAATATTCAATATAATATTGAATCATATAAAGTCAACAACTTAATAAATCACCGTGAAAAAATTGTAATTTCATAAAATAAAATTTATATTCGAGACTGCGTTATAATATATACTCGATTAAAAAATAAAAATTTCATTTGAAATAGAACAAAAAAAAAAAAATATTCTAATTCTATAATGCTGCGCATGATTCGCATAATCATTTTGCCATTTTTTTTTCTTTTCTCATTCATTTTTTATTTCATCTTTTTATATTTTGCTTTTGCTGCTTGAAATTGTTTATTTTTATCTTGTTTTGTTTCGAATGCATCATTAATTTTATTATTTTCATATATTCAATAATTGATGTGGCAATAAATGAATAATATATTGATAATAGATAATAGATATAATGAATAAATGCGCCAAAAAATATTCAGCAAAAGGTTTATGGAAATTTTAAAATTGATGATATAACTAGGTAACCGGTTTTGCGTTTAATGCCCAGCGAAGTTTAGCCTGTCATAATAAAATGATTGTTTTACTAGCATTAATGCGAGACATTCTGTAACGTATCACTTCTGATATAATTATTAAGTTGTATGGATCTCGGGCGATAGGACTGAATGGTTTAAACTTTGATTATTATTCTGTTAATTAATTCTGTATTATCATAAAAGCTCTCTGCTTATAATAATAATTATATTATTTATGTTATATTCTGTAAATAATCGATGCATATATATTATGTGAAAAAATATTGTTCATATTGAATGCGTGAATTAATTCAGCGATTCAATTAAAAATTGTATAGGCCATTTCAGTCATTTTTATTCATATAAAAATCTATTTGCACATATTTAAAAATTGTTTGTGTCTATTGTTTTATTTTGTTTAATTGGGTACGATCCAAACGCCCGAGATTTGATGCGTGAAACACTGCTTGGCAAATGTATAACAATATTATAATATGATATGCAACATTTATAATCTAATCTTATTTCGGTATACTAATTGTCACTTTTTTTTTTTTTTTTTGCTGGGCATCCTGCTATTATTTTTCATTCTATTTAATTATTGTAAACTAAAATTAATTGATATTTTATCATTTGTCAATATGCAATATTTATGGATTGACATTGAAGAACAAGAAAATAATTGCTATGAAACATCGCTGCTTACCAATGTAATAACAGATAACGAAATTTAAAAGAAAAAATAAATACAAAATTAATATAAATGATGAATTATATAAAGAAAAATATTATTTTTATATTATTATGGGCATTGCTTTCCAGTTGATTGTTAATTCTAAAATTTTAAATTATAAACAATTAACAAATTACAACAAGTTTACGACAAAAATGACAGTTGCGTATAACTTTTTGTTTTTGTTTTTCCGGTACTATTTCATTTTTTTTTTTTTTTGTTTAAATATTGTTGTATGTAAATATATAATATAGCTTGTTATCTGTTTTTTTTTTCTTTATTCATTCCTTTAATTTGATTGTATGTGAGGTAAGGAGCCTGTTTATTAAAATTGTCACGATCACAAGTGAAAATCATAAATAAATAATAAAAAATCTATTGAATTATTATTTCTTTCGAATAAATATTAAAATCATCAGATTGATAAATATTTCGTCGAAATAAAAATCAATAAATTTATAAAATTTATCAGACATTTAACTCGATAATCGTGCAATTTTTTATTTTTTTATTTTATTTCTTTCTTTTTTATGGAATCTATTGTCATCTGTAAAATATATTTATAATATAAAAAATCCTGAGTTGTACTGTGTGGTACTATGGCTATGGAATTGTATGGAGCGAGTCTGTGCTGATTAAATCCAATTGTTAGTACCATTGTTAGATCATTAATATTATTATTATCATAATTATTGATAAATTAATAATAGTATTATTGCACGTTTGCAGTTCATCTTGTCAATAAAAGTGTACAGCGGTTAAAAAAAAACAATGTATTTGAGTTGAATATAATAATAAAAATTGAAAGCAAAGTAAATAATGAATTAATAATTTTTTAATTTAGTTTAATAGAAAATGGAAAAAATTAGCACAGACTCACAAGCCCCCTTAATATATACTGTTTAATTCAATCTGCTGCACTGTCTGCAATCACGGTATTTCGTTCAATAACTGTTTAATAATAAATATTATTACTCTGTTGAGCTGTCGATTGGCTGTATATTGCAATTAATGTGCACTCGGTGAAAAATATATTCATTCATTGTTGTGTTATTTTTTTTTTTTTTTTCAACTCTCTTTTCATCACGATTTATTTTTATTTATTTATTTTTTCCTTCCAATTTGCACATTGCGCTTGCAATAATTATAAAGTAAATATAATTCTCTGTAAGAATATAATATTGTTGTAAATATCTGTAGTCTGTGTAACACTGTATAGCATCAAATGAAACAACAAGTTTTTTTTCTTTTCACTTTTCCTGCGCATTATTATTATTAGATTTTTTATTTTCTTTAACTATTTTGTGTTGAGTTTATCTGGCTGCGGAAATTATTATCAGTACGAGGTGGGATGGCTGCTCCACCTGCGGCATTTTTTTTTTTTTTATTTAGTCACTTCTCTCCTTCGTCATATTATTACTTTTTTTTTTATTTTATATTTTATTTTTTTTTCATCTTTTCTCCATTTTTCTAAACTCATCATTTGGAATAAATTTATCACGGACTCACGAACAATTTCCATGTGTTTTTTTTATCGAAAAAATTTGTCTATGTACAACCCTACATTTAAAATTGTGAAAATGTTCACCGAATTCGCGCGATGTTTCGCGCGTAACAGTAATTATTTATTTAATTATTAATTATTTGTTCGTCCCTTTCATTTCAAACTTATCTATTATTTATTCTTCACTCGCAGAGGAAAAAATTTTGAATCATTCGTGGTCCGTGTACCTATACTCCTTCTTCACTTTTCACCATTCTCTTTTTCACCATCATATTATTTTTCTGTTTTTTTCTTTTTTCATTTTTGTTTCTTTGTTTTAATACACAGTATCAGCCTTATCTCGTAGTTTTTTTAGCACTACCCTAAAATCATCGTTCAATGTACATCAATAATACATTTCCTATTGAATCACAAGTTCACTAAATCATATAATAAAAAAAAATACTAACATTAAAATAATTAAACGCCCTTATCTAATTAATTCTATATATCACAAATCATATTCTAGGCGATTTGTAAATGATACAAAATAAAAAATGATAATTGTACAAGTGAAATGGATGCGAATGTAGTTACGTTGAAGGATAATATTGACATTATCCTGGTTACTGATTGTATAAACAAATAAAATAAAACAAAATAAACATTTAAATAATATTGATAAATAAAATCAATTTTTTTTTTTTTACTTTTTCTTTTTTTATCTTTCATACGGAATATTTTTAGTACGACGCGTTGTACTGGAGCATTCCACCGGTAAAATTTTTCGATTCAGTAATTTGTACGACCTCAACTGGATAAGCAGTATCACCAACATGAGCATGATAAGCTCTGAGCTTTCCTTCGCCACCACCATCGTCACTCGCAACGTCTTCTGGACTACCAATTTGTTGTTGATGCTGATGTTGCTGAAGCTGCGACAACGAAGGTGGCGGGACGGATTGATTGCTATCAATTTGTGTTTGATTTTGTTGTGCACATTGCGATGATGATAATGAATTTTCAACGCCATTTTGAACTTGTACATGCCCTTGTTGCTGCTGTTGTAGTAACGATGGCGTTGCCACTTGTCCACCTACTTGAACTTTGAGCTGGTGCTGATATATTTCCTCTTGAAGTTGACGATCCGACGGATTGACATCGTGAAAGCTGACCAGATGACGCTTGAGGTACAGCTTGGTCTTGAAGGACTTGCTACATATAGGGCATGTGACACTCTGAGGGTTGTGGATGAGGCGCATGTGCTGCCGCAGGTTGGACAAGTTACTGTACATGCGGTTGCACACAAGACAGGGGCGTGGGTCCAGCGAGTGCAGTTTACGCAGGTCAGCTGCAACACACACACAACTTGCTCTAACCGGGTAGCAGCCCACAGCATAGCAACGTTACCACAGCAAATAGCCACCACGCGATTTTTTTAATTACAATTTTTTTTTTTCAATTTTTTTTACTTTTAATTTTTTTTTTTTAAATAATTTAGTATTTTATTTTTTTTTTAACAACGATTTGAATGGCTTTTTTCTTTTTTTTAACCAACCCACCACAGGACAGCAACAACCAGCGAGACAACAAAACCCTATTAGCGCTTCTACCCTTCAGTATTTTTTTTTTTTTAATTTTATTATTTTTTTTTTTTGACAATATTTTTTTTTTGCTGCCTGGACGGTACACGTTTGCATTGTGGTCTTGAATATATTTAATATTGAATTGTTTCAAATGAATAAATCGTATTGATTGTTTGAATTTGTGAGAAATAAATTTATCAATTTGGATTTTAAAAACAGTAAAATTTGATGCTAATTGACAGAGAATTTTTATTTATTTAGTTAAGAGCTAGAGCTCGATTCAATTAATTTTTTGATAAATTACACAGGCCACTGATCTATATTTTTTTTTTTATAATTTTAATATTAATTTAATTTTTGTTTCTTTTTTTATTTTAATATTTAGTTGTGTGTACAATTTTTTATTAGTAGGCAAATAAAAAGCAGATGATTAGAACTCCAATGATAAACTAACAAAAAAAAATATAATGGGACACTCTCATTATAGGGCGTGATGTGCAGCACCGTGAAACAATGTGACAAACAATAACGATTAAATAAATAAATACCTAAGGTGAATAGGTAAACGAGAAAAAAAAATACGTACAATAAGCAAATATATAAATGTAAATGATTCTATAAAAATAAATAAAAAAAATAAATTGAATGAAGATGAAAAAAGCAATTTTATCCCTAAATGGACGACCAAAAATGATTTGCAATGGGACAATAATCTAAATTATAATTATATATACAACGTTAAGAAATCCATCAGTTAATATTAATCATAAATCACATTTTTGTTTGTCAGTATATTAATGTGAATATAAAAAAAAAATAATAATTAATCGAACAATTAAAATATAATAAAAAGATTACACAAAAAACAAAAAAAAATCCCGGAAAGCTTTCATACAATGCAGCTGATCAGCTGCCAAACTGCACTCTGTGGACTTTTATTTATTTATTTATTCATCTATTTATTCATCTCTTTGTACAGGGAATTATCGCAATTGCCCCATGAGTGTCAAATGTCTTTTCTTATTTTTTTTTTTCCTACCACCTACCACAAGACCTACCGAGCTACACACGAGCTTACCATTTCAAACCGTAATCTCATAAATTCTCTTCTTTCTTTCACTCGCTTTCTTGCTTTCATTCATTCTCACTCTTTTTCTCACATGATTATCTTTCTTTTTACTTGAATTATTTCGATTCTCTCATTATATTATTCATTACTATGTATATATATATGTATAGAAATATTTATTTATTTATTTATTTATTTTTTTGGCAAATGTGATGTAATGGCTAGGTTGTTGCTGTTTGTAATGGTGCTCGCACTACCAATAATACAATTCATTTAATTACTCACCCTGCTCCTGATTTGGCTCAGCATTACCGTGCGATGGTCCTGGCATTCCACCTTCCATTCCACTACCTAAAATAATTTATATAAATATTATTATTCCATGTACTATCTATGATAAAATTGTATTATGAAGATAAATAAAAAGGCAACTAACAATCACCTTGATAAGCCGATGGATACGTTGGCAATACTTCCATACCGCCATCCAAACTGAGAAATCCTCCTGGTATTGCATTGACTTCTTGCTTTGGTGAATAATCTTCATCACTGCCATACTCGGGCAACTCCACTTTTGGCTAAAAATGAATAGACATTGAATGTACAATAATATACTGTATTTGAAATTAAAATAAATTTATTTTGTTATTTTTAAAATAATATATTGTAATGAGATTTTATATATTTTTTTTTTTAAATTACCTCAACAACGTCGAGGTCTTTATAACAATCGAGCTGAACTTGGGGTTCAATAAGTGGACGTGTGCGTGGTGTTGTCGGGCACGGTGTAGCGGCGGGTACTGGACTAGAGTTTTTCGGTGAATCACTTTTTTTACACAGCCTTTTTAGTGGCGGTGGACTTGAAGCCGGTGGGCTTCTACTACGTTCGTCATCAAAACTAGGCGATACCAAATCACGACCATTCGATGCATGAACATTATTGATTTTTGAATGCTATGAAAAATAAATTTATACATTAATTGACATCAAATTTAACAATACTAATTAAATATTTATACATTCTATTATGTTGTTTTTTCATTCTTTATATTTTTTTCAAAAAATAATTGTTAGGTATTTTTGTTTTTGTTAATTTTTCCTTTCTCATCTAACCTTTTCGTTGTTATGCTGATTATTTTGTGAATCAGTGAGTCCACGTATTTGTAACGACTCAGCTGTACGTAAAAATGTTGGTAATTCAGCTTGAGAAATGTTCACTTCACCGGCATACATAAATTCCAAAAGCGATTGTAGATGTTCAAACTCCACATCTCTCATGAAAATTATTGGATGCTTGCAGGGATTTGTCTGTAAATAATAATTGCATATATAAAAAATCTATAAAATCACGTTTACAAATATCACAATAAATAAAAAAAAAAAAGAGAGAAAAAATTACAAACAGAAAAAGAAATAATATAAAAAGATGAATATGATTATTAAAAACATGCATGATGCAATGGTGTACTGATACATGTGTGCATGCATATACATTATACATACATACATACACACGTATGTTGCGAATTATTACTCAAATGTAAACTGGATTTGTCTATAAAAAGCATATGCCGTTTGCTCAGCCAGTATAGACATTACATAACTCGAATGGCTATGGTGGCTTGTCTTATAAGCTCAACAAAAAATAAAAAGAAAAAAAAAACGATCAACTCAACAAAATAATACATTTACAACATCGACATAATATATTCTATATACACATATAAATATTATTACATATATACATATATCACCTATCTATCTGTGTATCAATTTGCCAGTTGTTCACAAAAAGCAATAAAAAAAATCATTTTTCGTCTTATCAACAATTAAATCCAATGACGTGATGAATACCAATTCAATAAAAAAAAAAAAAAAAAAAGAGAAACAAACTAAAGATTGAATACGTTTCTTTCTCTCTTACATCAATTAAATCAAGACAGCCATATATTATAAAAATCTATCCATAAATATAATACCTATACAATAATTACTAAAACTCTACATAAAAAATTAAAAATAAAACACACATAAAATATGAATATTTGGTATCATATATCCCATCAAGGCTGTCAAGTGGTCAGTATGAAGACACTGAGCTTTGGCTGAGTACTTTTGGAATTATTCATCTCGAGGTCAGGAGGCAATGCACATTACATGCACATAACCATTGGTTCTACATATATTGTCGCAAAGCAAAAAGACAAAGAGAAAAAGAGAGAGACTGACATGTATACATATATATTATATATATATAGAGCGATAAAGCAAAAAGACAGAGAGTGATATACAGAATGAGACATGAAAACTGAAAAAGAGGGAGGCAAAACGTGGTGGGTGGGGAAGGTGAATTGAAACGTAAGGGAGAGTGAGAGGGGAAGAGAAAAATTGAAATAAAATTGTAGATGAGGGGGTATTGTAAGAGAAAAAAAAAAAAAAAAAGAGAGGGAAGGTAAAAAGATGGTGGATTTCTAACCTTGAATAACTCCTTGAAGTACGGACTACAGGCAGATAATACAACCTTGTGTGCCTGGAGACGTCTTCCATCGCAGGCAAATGTAACATCCACAAAATCTTCATCATCACGCAATGCCTCAAATTGGCTGGTAATATTTGCCTGAAAGTTGTTCCACCGCAAGCAAAACTGCTGCTGGCTATCCGTCATTTCTCTCCTGCACTCCCACTCAAAACCCACCGGCTCTTGGTAATCGTCGTCGTCTTCGTCGTTGTTACTTGATGTTCCCGATATCTCACCCACTGTGTAGGAATATATATGTATATATATATAATGTGTGTATTATTATTATATGTATATTGTACATATATTCTCTCCACCGTTTTTCGTTTTTTTTTTGTATTTCTGTCGTGTCCACCTTCACACGTCTCAACGTAACCTACAATTACACATTCGTACCACCCCGCCGCGTATTTTTTTTTTTTCTTAATAATATTACCGTAAGACTACAACTAAACTTATCTCTCTCATTACTGTAAAAATGTAAAATGTAAAAAGAGTGAATCGATGACTGAAGAGGAAACGTACGATATAAATAATGACAATCGATATTCAGACAGGCAATATGGCGATACTAAAATTCACTAGGATTATATGTATTATGAGTAAATTTTTTTCGCGAAAAAAATGTTTGAGTTTGTTTTAATTTATTGCAAATTTTTATGTTGTTGTATAAGAAATTTTGGAAAATTAGATTGATGATTTTTTTTTATTTTTTTTTTATTATTAAAAATTTTCAGTGATTTTGTGGATTTGCTATTTGTTTGGTTATGTCATTCGAATAATTGCAAATATGAATTTGAATAAGAAGTATGCGCGCGCGCATTATCAATGGCTACTGTCACGGATATTTCCGGTCTTTTTGCGAATTTACAGTGTCGCAAACATACCCTCGAAAATTGCCAAATATGGATAATCACTGTATTTTTTGTTCTCTCTCTTTTTCTCTCCCTGTTGGCCTCATGAGTCTCATGCAAAATTAATGTGTTTTCATAACTACGTTCGCCCACCCAAAAAAAAAAATCAATCGTCGCAATCTGCACACACATACAAACACAAGTACAATAGTATAATGCATTATTTATTGTGAATTTCCTCTTTATTCGACATTCGAAAAATTAAATTTAAAAAAAACAAATAACCTCAAACAAGCTCATTAAATCCATAAATCTCAATTCATAATTAATACATTATTAAATATTCTATAATTTTTCACTCAATCAAACAATCAATTTTAATAATTAAACAAATAAACGATTTGTATACACTTGAAAAATTCAAATAATACCGCGAATATTTCTAATGTCCAATAGGTGGTGCCATCTTCTCACAAAATGGCGCCGGGCAACAGCCATCTTGTCTGCCTCGACGGTACTAATCAAGGTTCGTTACAGCAGCATTTTATTCACACATCGCTTTGTCGTGTATTATATCAAAAAGACTACTCACACGTTCCTTCATTCTCTCTCACGTCTCTCTACAAATATACATAATGGTTCTCAGTGTATACTATATTTAACTTAACAAATGTTCTTTCACTTGTTTTTTTCCCCTGTCCAATTCTCTCAATTCTATCTTTTGAGTCCAAGTGATTCGTGAGTGCTTGTCTCATTGTCTACAGCTCGTGTTCTCGTCATAATCACAAATTAATGTGACCAACAGGTTAACTTACACAATATTATTCGAATGTGCCGCGATGAAACGTTAAAGGAAAAGGACGAGAAATATATCCCACATATATATAAATATATTAGTGCAAAAATTAAATACAGAGTGTGCAAGAAAGAGAGAGAGAGAATTGCAGGTGCTCAAATAAAAATGGCAGTTTTGTGACGTGCACGATAAGAAGGGTTGTCTTTGGCACCACATTGGACCAATGACAAATATTTAAATAATAAAAAAAAAAAATGTTTCACACTTGGATGCTTTTTTCGGTAAGCTATTTATCAAATAAACAAAAATTTTAATATTCTATGTTTTTGCATGTCTAACAATCAACTTTAGATAATTTACATTGTGTCCATAAAATATTTTGTTGTGTTATGTATCATTGAATATATGTACATGTATATATACATTTTTTTTTTTCATGAATTCATAATTGAATATTTAATAGGAACAATCGTTCATCATGGCTTGTTAAAAATCAATTGAATCACATTGGATATTATGGAGCAATGTTATTTAACCTAATTTGACGAGCTGGGTAAAGCAAAGTCGATCGATATTTTGTTGTATTGGAATATGGAGAAAAAGTGTGACTCCTCTCTCTCTGCTTGTATAATTAATCATGATTTTTGTCATTGTAATTATTGGAAATATTTCATTCTATTTTATTTATTTTTTTATATTGTAAAATATCTTGAGATAATGAAAAGAAAAGACTCACGTTGCTGTTGAAGTATTGGTTGAATGAATTTAGAGAATGTTCCTTGGAATTTGTACCCACTATGATTTGGTAGTTCTGTATTGTTTTTCTTCATCATCTGTATGTGGACGTCATTTAATTTTTAATGCAAAAACAAATGAAGAAAATTAATATTAAATATTTTTGCACTTTGTATTTATATTTTATAATGAAACCACGTGCGTGCATGGTTTATATGCATGAAGAAAGTATTATTTGTCGATTTATTACAATGATAACCTTGACAAACTTGTCTCAGACAATATTTCCATGATTGCATCATTATTAGCAAGTGACTAAACTGTAAAGTGAACAATATATTTAATTGTATTTATTTGTCATTGAAATATTGATGACGAAATGAATTTTCTTCTATTTATATGAATAGTTTTTTTATTTAATTTATTGAAATAAATCCTTTTTTTTTTTTCTTTTTATAGCAAATACCTGGCATCTGCCACTGGTGATCACAGTGGTTTCCCGAGTGGAATTCATAATTCGGATAACCCCAAATGTAAGTTGTAAAAAAGATATAAATTTTACTATCAAACAATTTTAAATTTACTTTTTCTAATAATTTTTGTATTCATTCAGCTTCAATAACAAAAAAGTTTCTCGTTTGTATTAACAATTTCTTCATGACAATCATCAACACACTACATATTATTTATAATTAAAAAAAAACTAATACTCTGCTATAGATTGAAAAAAATATAAATTAAAAATCGTAAGGATTTTGAAGCTGTTTACCTCGACCTTAATATGAAGAATTCAAAAATAAATAAATAAAAAAAGAATCCACGTCTTCAAGTTGTCACTTGCAGTCTCCGGATGTTACTTCCAGAAATCTGAAAAGAAATATATGAATTATGTCATCGTTATTATCATTAAGAGAAATGGAAATGAACATGAAGAAAAGGAAAAAGAATAATATTTGATAAGGACTAAACAAAGTTGCGCACGAGAATCGATTCAACGAGTAACTCATGACTCTTGTTACTGCATAACACACCACAAATTGTAACAAAGGAAAATTTATGAGACTGTACCCAGCCATTTGAAAAATATTTATACTATTTTTCATACATATGTTGGCAGGTGTGTGTGTGTTCGTATAAGAAAAATTCGATAAACTCGTTTATGACCAGTTAAAAAAACTCGAGGCAATTTCTCGGTCTCTTATGATCGTAATATCTTTTAGATAACCAAAATAAATATGAATATGTTCCGTCATATTATATATTATACAAATATATATATCTTTTTTTTTTTCGTAATACTTGAGAGTATAATTAGTGAATTTATTCACATGTTCATTGTGGATATTTTAAAAATAGGACGCGCTAATGTTTGTCGTTGTAGAAGGAGAATAAATAACAGACGTTTATTTTTTATTTCTTTTTTTTCTCAATAATGGCTACGTGACTTTTTGTTAAACTTGTCAATGCCAGAAGAATTTTGAAGCTTGAAAATAAAAAGCAGATGTCAGTTGATCTCTAGAGTTCAGTTAAATATAAATTTTATCGTTCATCGTTTTAACAAATTAATTATCACACAATTAATCAAAATTCGTGTATTATTTTTTTTTTTTAATTTAAATACTTCATTAGTGTGATAAATTGTAAAATGTGCAAAGGTCAACAATCGGACACTGACGTTCAGGTGATTTTTTTTTGTTCTATATTTAAAATCATATCAAATTATATTTAAAAATAAGTGAGAAAAAAAAAATCTTCATCTACTTTATATTTCCGGAATTTATTTATTTAATTTTTTCTTTTCACTTTGATTAATTTTGCGCAGATGTATATAGTGTCAAGTTACACATGACAAAAATTTGTATTTTCATTTGCGAAAAGGCAAATGAAACGTATGTGGTGAGACAGCGTCGAGTAAAATACATTGCGAACTCGAAATAAATTATTTAAGAGCAGACAGATGAAGTGTGGTATACACATGTGCTTTGTGTATAGAGAATAGAGTGAAAATAAATATGCAGTTTTAAGGGATGACGAATGCATCAGGCATGACACATGCCTCAATAAGACAAAACTGTCTGATAAAATATTGCGGAAATAAAATTTACTGTATTGTATATGGCTTAAACTACATGTCAAATGCATCAGTATTTATTTATTGCTCTAAACTCCATTTACTTTGCATATATTAAAAATTAAAATGGAGAAAGAAAACGAATACGATCATAAAACTTGATGACTAAATTTTTCTCATGAAAGATGCAGAAGCTAAATATAAACTTGGTTTTAAGGACAATAATAATATTTTGTGTAAAATATTATACATTCAAACATGAAAGCCAAACTTATTATCATAATTTCTTCTATCTACTTTCAATTTCTACAGAAATTGTAGATAGAAAAAAAAAGATTAAATGGGTATTTAAACCTACGACGACCCTTGCAGTAATATAATTATGTATACCTGACTCAATTTACAAAGGTAAATTTATTTGAAAATTGGAAAAATTATTTTATTTTTCGACAAATCCTCGAGTTAGTAAAATTTTTACAAATACACTTGGCACAGCCAGTGTTTGAGTAACAGCGAAAGTGAAAAGTTCACAGTGCACAGAGGAATTATTTAGTTCAAAATATTCTACGAAAATAATTATTTGTTGATTTAATTGTGAATTTTTTTTTTTCTGAGTGCAGGAAAAAAATAATGTTTGAGGTGAAATAATAATTTATATTTTCACCTCCATTAGAATATAAATATAAAGATATGAATTATTTATTTTATTTAATTAATTGCGAATAATATTTGTAAAAAAGAAAAAAAATAAGAAATTGTGATAAAGTTTTGGTTCATATTTTTTCTCTTCAAGGATTTAAATATAAAAATAATTTTTAAAGTGTCATTCAACTGCAACGTGTGTTGATTTAAAATGTTAAATAACACGTGAGAAGAATTATTATACACACGTGCTTTTGAATCGGTCTCTTAATAGGACAAATTTAAATATAAGATGAAAAGAATTATTTATATATTGAATTATCAGTTATGTAATTCATATATAATCAATCTTGAACTCTTATACTCGTTTCTCTACTCTCATTTTCTTCTTATACATTATGTATACACATATATTATATACCAATATATATATTTATATATGTTACAACTCGATTGACCACTTGTCGTACTGTAAATTTAATTTAATGCCACTCAACTTCATTCATTCAATTCAACGATTCACTTATCTACTACTTATACGCGGTAGTAATTCATTGACGTTGACAAATTTAAAGGGCATTTAAACAACACTGTCACACGCAATTTAGTCAATATCTATAATGTAAAATGATAAGAAATCTTGATATATCTTTTAAAAAATCTGTGGAATTTATCGAGAAAATTCCACTAATTTAATTAAAAATATAAGTGACTATTTTTTTTCTTAATTAAGAAATTATATTGTGGTAACGCGAGAGAGAATAGAAAATATAAATTTATATTTAGCAACTGTTACGTACCATTACAACCTCATAAGATATCGGACTATTTAGAATAAATTTATCAACCAATTTTAGAATTAAACCCACTAAAATGATCCAATTAATTTGCCCTTCACGTTTAATTTTATCACTCATCAATAAACAAAAATTAATTTTAGATTTTTGAGTTCAATAAAATAACATCTATTATTTTTTTAATTAATTATATGAGTAACGTGTTGTTAATTATTGTTTATTTAATTTCAGAAAGGTGAGGCGATCTCACTCGTCGCCAAATCGTTCAAGCTGGCCGACGTGGAGGATGTGGGTCCAAAGCGGACCGAAACAACCGCCCGGCGTTCAGCCGCCTCCTTGAGACTATCTTCAACAACAAGGGCGACTCTACAATCCTTGAAAGCACCGCGTATCAGGACAGCGACCTCCGCTAGCACCCGAGACGCTGAGACCATCACAGGTTAGTAAAAAAAAAAAAATATTTAAAAAAAAAAAGAAAACAAAACTATAACAAATAACACTTTCAACTAATTTTATTTTGATGCAATTAATATTCTATCACTTCTTACCTATTTTTTTCTGTTGATTGATTTGAATATTTATTTTGTTTTGTTTATGCGTTGATGAAAGAAGCAAGAAAAATATTTTTTCCAAACGTATTTTGATCACTGAGTTTTAATAAATTCAGCTGAACATCAGAAGAGAAACTGTCTCTGGCAAGTGGAATACCGTGGGCTTTATAAGCATGTTCAACTCATACTCATGTATTTTACCTGAATGTGTGTATATATCCCTCATGGTGTTTCCCATTGGTCCGTGCCAAATGATGATTACCTCGGCGGCCCCGGATAATGCGACTACGCCACGTATTCTCATCATCATAAAGTCTTGATGATGATGATCGTCATCATCATCATCATCATCTTGAAATATTTCTAGAGTAAATTATGGGCAATCATGGTGATTATCATCCGCTGCCTCATCATCATCATCATTATAATCATCATCATCATCTTGTCTAAACGACGTTGCAATATATTATTGCGTGGAGATAGCAGAGAAAAAAGAATATAATAAAAAAATATGAGAGAAATAAAATACGAATGAGCGAAGAGATATAAAATGAAAAATATAAAAAATTATCCTGGATACAATTGAGATCGTTGAGGATCAACATCAACTATTGAACTGGCGTTAATCCAAACGTCGTATCTATTTTCTACCTTCCAACTCATCTGAGAGAACCACACACACTCTCTTTGGTTTATTCTTTATTTCTTTTCTTTCTTTCTTCACCGCAAAAAGCCCCAGGGAATAATACACAGTCGTCCGGCAATCGCTGTTGAATGTCTTTCCTCTTGTGAATTGAAAAATAAAGGAAAAAATTACAATAGAATTGAGAGAAATTAAACGTTTGGGTTTGTCGTCGAGTTAATTGCTCGTGGAAAATTAATTACTTGAATAAAATAAGAATACTTGTGATATTATTTAGATATATTATTTGCTTTCAATTGTAGAATTTTAGTGTTTAATGTCGAATTTCATTTTTTATTTATTCATTTTTTTATTTTTATTGATTTATGAATTTGAGATGATTGCTAATTTTATTTCTAAGTAGGACAATTGAAGTGAGAAGATTTAGATATACATTTGTATTTTATTATTAAACCTAGATTGTATATAGAAGAAAAGATAAAAGTAACTCAGTCACGATATTATGCAATCAGTGAGGTAATTGTGCCGTGATCAATTCAAGATTGTATGAAGATCGATGAACTTGAAATATTTTCATCGAGTTAAAATTAAATGGAATACAATTATAAATTCTAGCAGTCAATGAAAAATAAAAAATAACTTAATATACACGAATTAAATTAATTTGTGTAATGAAGAATTATCAGTGTAAGGAGGAGAAATGTTGATGAAATGTTTGCTGGGACAGTTGTCGACCTGAAAAAACCAAGAGGTCCTGCAAGACTTAAAAAAATTCTCGAAAAAAAAAATGCTATACTCAATAAATGGAAAGATGGTAAAATCAATGTTTAACCTAACTTTATTCATTAATTGAATATTCAGTCAGATAAATGAAAATTTGCAATTTAATAAATTTTAATTACTTGTATACATCAAAAATTTATTTTTTTATTCATTTTTATTGCAAAAAGTTTGCTAGATTATCGACATATGATTTAAATTAGATGAGGAATAATTCCGTTGATAGCGCACAGGTGGCAGCGTCGGCATGCCTTACGAATTTGACTTTAATTATTTATTTAAAACTAAATTTTTCTAATTTTAAATCGTTATTTATATTTTTATCAATTAAAAATCTTATCATTCATATATATAGATTATTTTTCAAAATGAAAAATAATAAACTCAACTTCATACCTGAAGTACATACAATAATTGCGCAATGAATATACATTCAATCAATAGAAATTGCATTTACATTCACTCATGAATTATAAATTATATTAGGATAATAATCTTCACTTTATTTCCGAGGCAAACGAACCGTATTTGTATTTATTTTTTTCTTTCTCTTTTAATTTTTTTTTATTTATCTAAATCACAATGCTAACCTTGACATTCATGAATTTTGAGGTTAACGAACAATCTCGTTGGCCATTTAGAATATTTTTAAAGCACTATTCAACACTGATTCATCACTCATATTAAAATCAAATTAAATATTTTTACAAAAAGTCTATTTGCAATATATATAAATTATTTTATTTAATATTATTTCGCATCATAATAAATTATAGGAAATTCCATAATGATCAATAATATACAAGGCACCATCAGTAGACTTTTAGCATCAAGTTACATAATTGAAACACACCTGATTGACCTGGAACCTGACCCCTGTACGGTACATTACCACTATCGTATTTTGTTCCAATTTAAGCACCATATTGCAATGTTATATATGATATTCATCAATTTAATGTTATTACCATAATCTATTTATTTTTTTTTTTCAATGTGTATTAAATAATTACACAAGATTGTGCGTGAGATCTCAAGATATAGAACGTAGACAAGTTCTCATACAGTCTTTTTTATATTAATTATATTTTATATACACACATATGTATAATTATATTTGTGTATAAAGCTTTTAATTTAATTACTGGATGCTGTACTATTGTTTTAGAGGTGTGCAGCGGAGGGGAGCTACCAGAGGTGGAAATAATCAGCTTGCTTGAGGAACAGATACCAAGATACCGTCTTCGTGCCGACACCCTCACGCAATTCCAAGGTAAAAAATATATAAAAATTATTAATCCATTTAATTGTCATTTTTATTGATGAAATTAATTTTATTTCAACTTCTTCACAGCATTGGCGTTTGATTTTATTCTATTTTTAATAACACCAACGAGTTCATTTCATCATACACTTTTCAAGAATATTTTGTCAATGTTAAAAATAACTTGACAATTTTTTGTTTACTTTGGGATTTCATCTTTAATGTTTTCTTTTTTAATTTATTTTTATTTATATTTTTCAATGTATTTTCACTCACTAACGTTGCACTGTGACAATGTCAATGACCTTCTTCCTTGATGTGACTAATAGTGGCAGACAGACGTCGTGCTGAAAGCCCTCAACGTTAAAATGTCATATTATCCATCTCAAATTTATATATGATATGATGAAGCTCCAATAGCCACACCTTTAAGTGTATCATCCAAGGCCACACCTTGAACTCACTTGTGCTTGTCTTCTTCGCATTTAATTTGATACCGAAAAATATATCTGGCTTCACCTTTCCATCAAACAAATTAATCGATAATTAAAATGTTTTTTTTTTTTATATATATTTTATATCTTTATATTTATTCTTTTGTTATTCTTCAGGTTACGAGAACGCCGACTGGTTTGTCCCATCACCAGCGCTAAGACCTGAAGACGTTGACCTTAAATTATCACCGGATCAAATCCGCGAGACACTTAACTACTTCAGTAAGTCAAAAATATAATTAATCAACAATGAATTTTTATTTATACCTAAATTAATATTTATTTTATTATTTTTTGACAACAATGCAAAGAGGCTAAAAATGATTTATTATCGTAGAATTGTTCTGAAATAGTGAAGAAATAAGAAGAAGGGTAAAATGAGAATGAATAGATAGTGAGAATAAGAAAGAGTGGAATATTTCAAGTGTATTTTACCATATAAATGGCTTTAAGATTATCTGATAATTATTTTTTTTTTCTTTCTGCCATGGATGGTTGAATTTACACTTGTGTTTCTGTTCTCTTCATTCATCTTCTTCATTCTCGCTTATTGAAAATTCTATTATCATTTTCTTCCTATTAAATATGGTTTATACTCCAGTGAGAAAGAAAAAAAAAATCCCGACTTTCCAAACATTTTTATTTATTATTCATAAATAAAAATCATGCGATGCGCGAATACCGCGCAATTTTTTGTCTCTCTACACATAACATATATAAATATATATAAACCATGTAAACAGTGCTAAAAACATATGTATAATCATCAGTTTTTTTTTATAATTTATCCACATGGATAATAGATGAGCAATCGTCACGTTAATGCTGTTAATCGTGTTAATGCTCGCCATTATTTTTATTCAACATCTATTAAAATAACTGAAATAATTAGCTTGCCTTATTAGTATAAAATTGCGTATTCTATTGGCATTACTAGAGCAAATGAAATGCAAATTACAATACATATATATATATCTTATATTTTTATTATTTAAAGAAACAATTGATAATAAAAATAATTTGATTTCTTTTTCAATCAATTTATATTCTAATAAAATAATTAATTATACGATTGTGATCAGTGAAATTATTGTTATTTTTCTATATTGTTATCAAATGATAAAACAATCTAAGAATGATGTTGATTGATAAAACGCTTTCACGTAAATATAGAACGTTGTATCGAATCATTGACGATAAATTGCATTTATTTTTAATGTTTCTATTTATTTATTTATCTATTAGTTTATGAAGTTTATCACCGGTGGCATTAACCGTTATTACAATTCTTTATTAATTTTTCAGATATATTTTTATGTATATCTGGCTGTGTGATTATAGTATATACATACAGATTTATATGAAAATGCAATAAATAATGAAAGAATAAAAAGACGAAACTGATTCAATAAGACTTTGCCAGTCTATTTACTAATTGGCACGAAGAATAGAAGTTTCTTGTATCTAAGTCTATGTACCATTCACTTCTACTTCCTCAATGCGTTCAAAAGTCTTCCTATATTTTTATTATTCATTTTTCCACTTCTTTTATTCTTTCACATAGCTCAATATTAAATTTATTACAATCAGTAATTTATATTTGTATTTATCTTTGTTTATTGCAATTGTATTGCAATTTAATTTTATAACGGTTCTATGACCCTTTTATAGACATTAAAATTAACTATTATCTTTAATACATTTTCAACCGTGCTCTGCAATTAAATTTTAATTATATAAAAAAAAAACATTGAAAATATCATGGTGTATTGTTGCAATACTTTTATACAAATAAATGTACAAAAGTCTCCACACGATGGTGAATTTTAATTTAATCTTATTAGGACTTACAATCTCACCATTGTGTAATGCTAAATTTGCGAATATAATTCTGTAATCATCAGTTGGAAAAAGATTAAGATGAGGAGAAAAAAAAAAATTATACATGTATATAAAAATTCTATGAGAAATCTCTCATGGATTTTGTATGATTGTTTAAATATTACACGTTATTTCATGTGTGTATGGCGACAATTTCACGCGTGTCAGAATGACAGTTATGGTAAAAAAAAAGGAAAAAATAAATAAATAAAATAATTCTATGTCATGTAAAGCTAACACGAGATTTTAATTAAGTCGTGCGAGTCCCCATGAAACTACCAATTAAATAATTAAATAAATCTTTTGTTTCCATATCAAGATTAAATCAAAAAATTATATTTGAATTTTTTTTTCCTCTTAATATTAATTTGTGATGGAGGAAAATTATGCTGTAGATTTGCGATTAATTTTTCGAGCTGATTAATTATTTATATTTCTTTATATAACTCACTTTAAATAATTCTTTAATTTTATTTATTAATATACAATTTCTTATCAATGACAATGCAACATCTCTGTGATATTTTCTTTTCTTTTTTTTTTTTAAAGTCAAATTCTCTCTAAATAAATATAAATTAAATTTCTATAAATATTCCTTTAGTTCAACTTACTTTCGTGACATGTATAGAATTGGTTAATAGTCCAGGATTAATTATATTGTATACGGCTGTGTGTGTATTTATAGATGAGTGTTATTCAAATGGAATTGTAAATTGATATAGAGAAAGTGCGATAAAAGACAAAAGAAATTGAAAAAATAGTAGAGCACAGCTCCAATTATGTTTATGCAAAATCTTTTTTATATCTATTATCTTTATACTGTGTGTGTAAACGGATATCGAGTAAAGAGAGATTGTGTCTTCATCAAAAAGGCAAACGAAGAGGATATATGTTGGAGCCGGATGAATAGAGTTTCACTGTTTCCTTAACATATTGCATCTGCAGATAAATAATAGCGAGAATTTATTTTACAACCATAACTATAAAATTCTCACTTTTCTTTTTCTCTCTTTTGTTCCTTTTTTTTTTTGTCACCATAAATTTCATTTGATGGCACTTACTGATGAACATACATTTTTCATCAAGCCTGAGAATATTCACGTGTGTGATTGACAAAAACAAATGGAGTAATTGTTTGAAATAAAAATAATTTCTCACGATTGCAATTATAAGAAATTTATTCAAGTATATTTTTTTTTTCTTCTATTTTGGGCGGTTAAATGTAAATTGTTGATATGGAAGAGTCGATTTGTCCTGGGTGTATTTAGAGTTTGAAAGTAATGTCGATGAAGTCGTGTGCGCATACTCGAATTTAATTGTCTATATATTTTTTCTCAGTGTTGTTGTCTCTTTCACTCCAAGTTACTTCGTTTCATTTGGTTGGTTGAGTCGGTTTGGAGTAGGCTATGTTACTTGGCAGTTGGCAGTGGGTAGTGGACTACGGACTTTTGTCGGTGCTCGTGGTCTCTCCGACATTCAGTCATGCTCATTCAGTGCTTCGAGTCACTCCATTCAACTGACACGTGTTTTTTTTTCGAATTTTTTCTTGTTTAAATTTATAATAAATTTATTTACATCACTGTGTGTGTCTGTGTGTATTTATATATATTTATAAAATGAAAATTATATTCAATAATTTTTATATCAAGACTTGACCTAGACAGTGAGTAAATATTGTCACGATAATGAATATTTCATTGTGAAGTATAAAAAAAATATTATTTCTACTTTGAGTGTAATGAAGAAATAGTGATAGAAAATTTTATTGTTGGATCGTTTTGATTTTTTATTTATTTAGTTGAGAAAGTATTTAATTATTTTTTGTTTTTATTTATCGCAGTGTTTTGAAAGTGAAAATTTCATTTTTATTTATTGGGCAAAAATATTTATATTTATTTATTTTTGTTGTCTTCATTTACATGTGATAATTTTATCAGTTCAAGGACCAGTTTGTTACGGCCCTGAAAGTAAATTCTTGAGACTTAACATTCCAGCATCCGGCGTGGCAAAAATCTCGATTGTTACTGGTTACTGTTTTATTTATTATTTCACTTCAATCGAATGCTTCAAACTTTATTAGGATAAATTATTTTATTTTTTATTGTATAATCCAATTTTGATAATTAGTATTTACAGATTATATTGTAAGACTAGAAGTTTGACTGTTTGTAAAATTTTGTTAGACACTCAGGACATTCCAACGCGTGTGAATAATATATAAATGAATCATCAGATTCTTAACCTCAGCCAGTCGTGTTTGGAATTTATTTTCTAACGTTCTATCATTCGCAAACAATTCTTCTTCGTCTACTTCATCCACTTACACTCAAATTATCCAAAATAACTCCTTTAAAAAAAGAAAATTAGTTGAATTTAAATTTATTTTAATTTCTACTTCAATGTATATTTAATCAGAAATTAATTCTAAACAGTTGGTTAAATTGTCGCAACACTTATTTGATGTCTCGGATAATTGTGATGAAATATTAAAATAAAAAAAAAAAACGAATAAAACAGAAGATAAATTGCTGTGATAAAAAAATAAATTGTAAAAAATATTTTGTGTGAAGATAAATGAATAATAAAAATATATTTTATTTGTAATATGTCGTGGCTTTTTAAACGTCATGTATTATCAGCCTTATGTAAAGTTTTCTACGTACTGTATACATATTTGTTTTATTATTATATCCGTGCGATTCCTGTAATATAGCACGTCTTCATGCATTAGACCGGTTGAATACTAGTTACCATATAACCACCGACCGTTAATCCAATATGTGGCCACATGTCAATGACTCTAGGGTCCAATCTCCCTTCACCATTAAATAGTCATCTAGAAAAAAATTATTCATTCCATTTATTTTATTAATTTAATTTCTAAAAACAAACATTTATGAATAAATTCATAAATTTTAAATCTTTGATAGAAATTAAATAAATATCTTTTATTTAATTGTTTTTTTTCTTTTTCTTCATAACTTTATCCGGAAAGGGAATTTTCATATCGTGTTTTAGTGTTATAAATCTGTAGAGTAACCAACGACCTAATTGGCATGAATAAGAAAATCAACTGGAGTATGTATACATTTATAATCGGTGTAGTTGTTTGCTCCAATTATTTTTCTAAATATAAATAATAGTGATATATTAAATTGAATTCAATTATTAATTTTGTAATTAATTTAAATTGTTCGATTAGCTATTTAATTGATATTTCACTGATAGTTGTTGATAATAATGAAGATATAAAATATATAAATGAAAATAATTGTGTCAAATATATATGATTAATTTTTATAAGTTGGTTTGTAAGTTTTGTCACAAGTTTATAATTATTCTATCATATTTTTTTTTATTTCTTTATGACCATATATTATTATTATAATATTTTTTTCCTCATTTATTGACGTTACGGATAAGTAATATGCTAAGTTCATAAATTGTGTGCAGGTATAAACGACAGTTTATTTAGTATTTCAGTCAATGTAGTGACCTTGGTGTGAATGTCACTGGGCACTCTCTAATTATATTGTTCATGAAACTCAACGTGATAATGGTTGTTTTCGAATATTGGAATTCAAACTTGGATTTTTATTCTGTTAGTCATTTTTTTGTTAGTTTCAATTTGAAGATTTAAATTTAGAACACGTCGAATTTTAAAATAGTTTCATTTTATTGTGGGTGCTCAATTTATTGGACAGATTTATTTTTTCCATTCAGCTATTAAATATATTAATTTTATATAATTAAATATACAAATTTATTTGTTTTATATATATAATTTCCTTTTTAGTTCCGACTTTACTGCCGGAAATGTCAATCCAATCGTGTTTGTAATCAATCGCAATTATTCTCATCATCAGATCACAAAAAAACGATAGGATAAAGTGGAATAAATCAAAATAAAATAAAGTGAAAGGGTTGTCTGATCAATTTCTTCCTATTATTATTTATTTTTTTATCTATCCATTGTCCGATCCATCCCGATGACTCCAGAGTATTCATTTGATAGATGACACACTAGATAACTTGAAGCCTGAAATATAATTCTTATTTCTACTTCTATATTTTTTTTTTCTTTTCACTTAGCCAGGAAATCAATTAATTATTTCATGCTAATAAACTGATGTAATTTAATCCAATCGATTTATACCATTTAATTTTATCTATCCAGTTTGATAGTATATTAAAAATCCAAATAAAATTATATAACATCATCAATTGAATTTCTTATTATTTCCTTGAAATAATTTACTAATATTCAAGAATAACTACAGATAATTTAAAATATTATTTCAATATCTATTTAAGTGGTATATAATTTTTTATTTATATTACATTATCGATTTTCATTTTCTTATTATTATATACATGTGTATAAATGTATATCCAAAGAATGAGCACATTATGATGTCGTCAAGGTAATATAAAGGAAATGATAATTTGTAGTAGTGTAGCTAAATAATAATCACATTGCAGTTGGTGCATATGATAAAATAAAAATAGTTTCGTGTTGCAGGTTATTAGACACAGAGAAGGACATTAGGAAAATTTTATTTATTTATTTATTTATTCATTGTTAATTTGTATAACAGTATAATAATGATGATAGAGTTGATTGTCCTCGCACGACAATTATGATAGACTTCACGTTACATTTTTGATTATCGTTGTACGTGCATTGCAGTAAATCGTGTCGATTAAGTATACCGTTATGTATTGTTTTTTTTTTTTTTCTTGCTTCATTGGCTCAATCATTTTCTTCGCCAGTCTCTTCAATCAATTCTTGTTGCAAATTCCCCGCGATGAATTTATCAAAGTCGAGGAAGCCAAGCAATCGGTTGAATAATTTTCACCGAGAAATTGGTGTATGCAAAATATCAGGTTATGGATTTATATTCAAAATTAATTATCTGACCTTTTCCATTTACAATCAGAGTTCATCTTATTCCCAGACCCTCATCTAGAGAAGTGAAAGCATTATTGGAACGTGAAGTTGGATTTGTTGGAATAATTTATTGAAGTTAAATGTAAATAAAAAATCAAAACGATATTAAATGGTAAATTTTTATTTTTTTGGTGGTTAAAAAAAATTATGATTGGTTTCAGCTTTGAAAGAGATTTATTTAAATGAAGAAATAAATTCAATGAGTGATTACGAAGGATTATAAATGAGTGCCCAAGACGTTTAGAAAAAATGTAGTGTGTTGAAAAAAAAATAAGTTTCATCCTGTCTGGCAAGCCAGTAGGAAGATTTATGTTTATCTTGCTGTTTTCATTGGACTATTGAATAAAAGAAAGTGAAGATTGTGTTGAATATTTAATAATAATAAAAAATCATCCAAGCCAAGGATTTTAGCGATGACATGAGCAGAACAAACGCTGAAAGATCATTATCAGCTTCTGGTTCCAAAGCTGGAGCCTCATCATCATCATCATCAAGCTCAACAATAGCACTTGGTGATTCAACATTTAATTCTCTAGCATTGGATGTATCTCTTGCTGGATTATCAATTAATAATAATGGAACATCAGCAACAACACCATCATCTGGACAAAAGTCCAATAGGAATAAAAATATTTGGGAGATGCCTGATGATGAAGAAACAAGATGTGATGATGACGATGATGAATTATGGGAGGACATTGGGGTCATTGAGTACCTTGATAAAAAACTTGGTACACCAGATGAAAGCACAGAAGAAGAGAGAGTTGAAGCATTGAAAGAAGTACTTCAAGACACTGACATTCATGAAGGCGATGGAGATTTATCAGATTTCCTCTTTCATGTTGCACGTACGAAACATGGAAAGATTTACATCAGGGTCATCAGGACATTGCTGCTCAATCGAGGTATATAAATTCACAGTGGAATATTATTTTATAAAGAAAATTAAGTCGTTCAGACAAATTATAAAAATGTTTAGTCATTTTATTTCTTTATATATTTCTTTATAATTGAAAGTCACACACTCATTCAAATGATTAATGGATAAATAATGTGAATAGAGAGATAGATATCGCGATGATATTTAGCGGATGTACTATTCATTATTGCCATTTATTGATGTAGTTAAGATTAGCATTTGTTGATGGATGAGAATAAAGAAAAAAAATTATTCTCTCTTTTACGACTCGCTTATAAGCTTTATTTATACATATATATTTACGTATGTATAATTATATCTTGCGATAATCTTAATAGATAAGATCAATTTCTCAATGATTTTTGTCTTGGCATATAAAATGTTGTCAATTAAACGTTATCTGTTAATAAGAGTATTGATAAAATATTCTTTGAATTATTTGTCGGTTAATTTGCGGGGTTGAGATTACGTTATTTATTTCGTTATTGTTATTTTTTATATCAATATCAATAATCATATATGATCTGTTGTGATTTAGACAATGGATAAATTTTAGAATTTAATTAAAAAAATTTTATATGAATTAATTTAAAAATAATTCCTAAAATAAATTATAGGAATTATTTGTAAAATTGAACCTTTAGGAAGGTGTTCATAATTCCTAGTTAAACATTTATATATTATCATAATTAATTAATGTAGCTTTAATTATATCTGATGTTAATTTTTCTTCGAGACCTTACGCGATTTTTGTGGGAAGTTTTGTATTTTTTTTTTTTTTTTTTTGTTATTTTATTTTACGAATAATTTCACCATTCGCACATCGCGTGACAAATATTGTGACCTCAAATACTGTATGTAAAATTCAATTCTGTCTAGGACTTTTACTCTCATTACAAACTAGACATTCAACTACCACAATTTATACTATTCAATTTCTGATGCTTCAACAGTTCAATATAATTATAGAAATAAAAATAAAATATTATTATTCATTCACAATAAGGTAGCACAAAATAAATTGACAAGCTTATACATCCCAAGGCAATAAACGACCTCACTCATGAATTATTATTCGCCTGTCGTGACTCGATCTCTCTTCAGGTTTACCTGCTATGAATAAATGCATTTAATTCTTGCAATTTTCACGGCTTCCAGGCATATGGTCACGGTGCACTCTCCATTGCAAACCATCTCTTCCTGACTACATGAATTTTTTTTTTTTCTCTTATTTATTTATTTATTTATTTATTTATTTTTTTTATCATCTGTAGAGTATACCTGCCATTTAACTACCTACCAATTACTTGTTACCTGACGTGAATGCCTTGTAAAATTCGCAAAGTTCCTCATGTCAAATTGAAATTAAAAAAAAAAAAAAATTGAAATTAAATATGAAAAAAAAGAAGAAAAAAAAATATTACACTCTGTTTATTATTTAATTATTATTTAATTTTTATGTTATAATTATTTTTTGATATTTTTCAAAATATTGTTATTCACTTGATTAATTAATTAATTAATTAATTAAATTATTTATTCATACTATTGTAGTTTAAATCATTGATAGAATTATAGAGGAAATTATAAAGTGAAGAACTTTACCAAGATTTTATTTTTTTCTTCTTTCTAAAATCAATATAATATTTCTTTATTTTTATCACTTTCAAATTGCGCGCACATATATTTGTATTTGCGCGCGCAATTGTCCATATTCCATTATTTCAAATTTCCAGTATGCGTTTCACTATCGTTTCACATTGTCCATGACGTATTTCAATATGGCGTCGCGACTTGTTCTAATAACACAATACATACGTAAAAGGATTGACGTAAGGTCTTGTGATTTTCGTTTAGTAACACAAAATGATAATATAAAAAATATATATCAGTAATCAGCTGATAAATATCACGTATGGATGGACGTTTTAATATATAACACAGATATTAAGTGCTTTTTTTTTTTTTTTTATATATATATTTATATCTGAGATTACAAGTGTCAAGTGGTCGAACACACACGAATTAAATTATTATAAATATAAAAATTAATTTAAAAAATTGACAATGATTTTAAAATATATTTTACAATTTATTTTTTTCAAGAAAAATTATTTATGATTTCGGTGTCTTTGACAGCGAATAATTTTATCGTCGTGACGACAATTTTTATGGTAAATAATTTAATATAAATTTTATAGGTTATGCATGTATATATATCTATATATATATATTTAATATTTTTAGTATTGAGTTAAATATTTATTCATTCGTATCAAAGTCCACAATTTTACATTTAATTATTTACAATTATTTATTTAATATTTTTATTTTTATTCAAGGCTGTCATTCTGCGAATTTTCCTCACCGGTAAAAAAATGTGAATGAAAAGATAATAAAATCACACAATATGAACTTGGATTATTATTATATGTGTATATATAATAAACTTTGACGTTGAGCCTCTTGCTATTGATGATGCAATCGTGCCCTTTCACTTGATGAAGCACTCTACTCTGTATTTTTTTCTGTCTGACTTCCACAAATTACTTTTTAATTACACGACAACATTGGAGACATTATTTTTACAAATTTTTCGAAAATTTTAACCTCAAATTACACATAAACATCACATTTTGACGTTGTATAATTCATTGTCAATGTAAATATTGCATAAATATATTTAATTTGATAATTTATTTATTTATTTTTGTCAATTTAAAATTATACTACAAGTCAAAATGTATAATACAATTATCTTACATACATTCTGTTACTTTCTTTGTTTTATAATCGATCGACTACTCGGTCTGACGTCATTCTCATCGTTTTATATATGTTAAAATAATTAATTTATTTTTTATTATTTCATTGTTCATATTCATACAAACATTATTCGTGTGTGTATGTAAAAAAAAAAATTAATGAATAGCGAATTGTATTTATAAATCTATTCTATGCATAGATTTATTTCTATTCTTTATAATTCATAAATTTCATTACTTAAAAATATTACGAGTAAATAGCGATGAATGTATTGGAATATTACACATAGTGTTATCGTTATGTGAATAATATTTTCTTTTGTATTAAATATTTATTCATAAATTATATTTAGTAAATTTCCAGTAGGAATTTATTTTCATGTTAATATTACAATGAATGAACTGTAATTGTTACATTATTTTTAGATCATTAACTTTCTGGAAATTTTCTTAATTACATACTATTAAATGGCAATATAGATTTATATTGTTCGGATTTATAAATACAATTCTCTATTATAATTCTATAAGACATTAATGAAAAAGGTTGACCCAGGTAAATGGTCCCTTAGGCTATTTCAAACATCACTCAAAAATTTGTAGGCCAAACACCTCAGTATATTTTCAAACGTGCACATGATCACGTAGAAATATTTCTAACCTCAGTTATCAAGTCAATATTCAATTTTATATAATAATTTTATATCTATTTTTCACATTATTTTTTCGGTGTTAAATATTTAAAGTTATGATAAAGATATAGTGAATTGAATTAATTAATTCCTATACGATATTTTTGTTTATTAAATTACGTAAAAGAATAGTGAATTAAATATTAGATGTCGAAAAATTGTGATAATAGTTCTTGGTGGCGCTTTGGGTCCTCGTGGGGCCGAGGCAAAACTGCTTTGGATCTGGATTCAGCGAAGGAAAAATTGGCAAATATTACCGACGAATCATCGGAGGCTGGTACATCAAATTGTGATTCTGCCAACACGTCGATAAATCATGAGGATCCATATGAATATGATGATGATATACCAGAATTATTGGAACAATTGGGTGATATTGAGCATATTTATAATGGTACAAATGGTGGATTGTCAAATGAAGAACAGATGTCATCAGACTCATCGCCCACTAGGGTGACGCCCTGCTGGAGCTGCAATGGATGTACCACCAGTGATTCACCATTATTTCTTCTTGATTCACCCGCGGAGACGCCTTTCACATGCAACTCGTGTCAGTAACATAATAAATATCAATCACAGATGATTGTATATATTTATACACACAATAATGCTTTGAAAATTTAATTTATTTCTTTTAAATTTTTAATGAAAAAATCGCACTTGATTTAAATATTTTCGTGGATCATTTATTGTTGAAAGTAAATACTTTCTTATGATTTAAAAATATTTTTTATATGGTGGATAAAAACATTATGAAGATAGTTTTGAAGGCATCGGTGAATAATGAATGATTAATCTTATTTCACACATGGGCCATTCAATTAATCGACTGCATCCCCGCGTTACGCTCTAATCAACAATTAAAATAAGCATCGAGTCATAATTTATCAACGATGCGTAACTAAATTATTTTAATACGTACACTTACTTTCCCCAGTATGTCTAGGTGCATTTTACATTGATGGTGTAATTTATAAATGTTTATATTGATGCGGATCATATATAAACAGTTTATATTAAAATAAATCTAAGAAATATTTTTGTTCTATTTTGCACACGTGGTTTAGTCGATGGGGATGATGGCGACTGCGCTATTCTGCACATCCCCCGGACGCGTCAAACACGATCGATAGTCGTGTACAGAGATGCAATTGAATCTTGTGAGAGAAGTTAACCTGAATGCAACGTTCACACACAATCGTTAAATACGAAAAATTGGCTAGTGTTTTTTAAAAAGAAATTTTCACAATAAATTTGTGGGAAAAAAAATTAATTGATATTCAAAAATTTTTATTTACTTCAGGAATTCATCATGTGTGCTTTGACATATGATGTTTAATATTTTTTTAATAATATGATTGTGAGATGAAGATTTTGTGAGAGTTGCCGGTCAACATCGTGCGCTACTAATGAGAAATTTATTTATTCTCTAGTTAATTTATGTCACTTTTATAAATAGCTTGGAGTAAAGGTTAAAGAGTTAGTTGTGAAATGTTGTTTAAGACACTGGTTACATTTAATAATTAATATTTAACGATTTTGTAGACGGTGCAGGAGAGTCTGTGTGCAAATAATTATATTTTTCCGAGGTATTATTTTTCCTTACTCGAAAAATTGAGAAAAAAAAATAAATGATTGAAATTAATATTTAGTAATTGCTATTTATTAATGGAAAATGAGTGAATTTAATTAAAGTTTTGCGGTAGTGTGTGTTGCAGCCGTAGAAATATTAATTTAGCTAGTTTACTCAGCCTCTTTGCATTTATTGTTGTTATATTTTAATTTTTTTTTTTCAATAGCAGTCATAAAGAAAAATGTGCACTGCTTGTTGTGTTTTTGTTTGTCATCACTGTTATTTTTAATAAATTATTTGATTAATTGAAATAATGTTTTTTTTTTATTTTTTTGTTACAGTTCTATGTAGCAATCGAGTGAGCCAAATGACCAAAACCTATAATGATATAGAAGCAGTGACAAGGCTTCTGGAGGAGGTAAAATTATCTATGATAAATTAATTGATTAAATTAAATACAATTATGAATGATTTTATTTATATAATTTTTTTTTGTCAACAGAAAGAAAAGGATTTGGAATTGACAGCGCGTATTGGCAAAGAACTTCTCACGCACAATCAAAAACTCGAGACAAATGTAAATGCCTTGGAGGCAGAATTAAAATCAGCAAATGAAAAAATAACCCAGTTGAGTCATGAGTTAATAAAGAAAACTGAATTAATTCAAATATTAACAAACGATGTGGAAGAATCGGGCTCAGAGACTAATACACCAACTGGATTACGTAGCATCAATGTTGATATTATGCAAAGGCGAATAACAACATTAGAAGATGAAAATAAACAATTAAAGTGTGAATTTACTCAGCTTGTTCATGAAACGGATGATTGTGAGGCACAAGAAGCGCGTTTAGTTAAAGATATTGCTAATCAATTAGCGAATGCCAATATGGAGGTTGATGGTATTGCTGAAGAATTGGGTAGACAAAAGGAAGAGAATCGTTTGCAGCATGAACATATTATCAGTTTAACAGCAAAATTATCAGAAACAGAATTACGATTGGCAAAATTAATTGCTGAACATGATGATGTTACATCAACGCTGGTTATTACACGTGATAATCAAAATACTCTTGCCACTGAGCTTGCCGATTTTAAGGATAAATATACTGAAGTGGTGAATCTTCTTGCGGAAACCCAGGAACAATTAAGAAAACAAAGAAAAAGCCGAATGCCAACAGTAAGAGGTGGTTCACTCTTCCCATCCATGGGTGCTGCGCCACAACCCGATTCAATTGCATTCGAACTTGAATCATCGCTGTATTCCGAGCTGAGTCTTGACTCGGGAATTATGGCCGATCGAATACCAACGTACAAAAAAGTATTTGAAACAGTACGCAGTGCATCAAGAGTGTCTTATGGTGGTGGTGCAGATGCCAATCAATTTCCACGAATTGGATCAATGACAACTTCAACGCTATCCGCATCGGGAACCGGTGTACGAATGAGCTGTGGACCATTGAGGCCGCATATGACATCAGGATTCCCGAGTTTAGATTCAACTGGACACAGCGATAGCGAGGGCTCTTTATTAACTGACTCGGAGGAATATCCTGGGCCACATCCAACTGGTGTTCCTGGTGCACCGGGTGCTGCTGATCTCGAAGCGGCACTGCGACGACTTACACCAGCTGAGGTGATCGCAAGACGAGCGTGTCTCAGCACTGGCACCGGTTATAATTTTGATTATGACGGTGGCATTGTTCATTCACCGCCCACACTTTTGCCATTTGGTTGTCGTACACCTGACAGCATAATGTCAACTGGTAGCTATGGTAATTCAAGTGGTTTCAGTGGAAATTCAACGAGTTGGCGATTACCAGAAAAATTACAAATTGTTAAGCCAATGGAGGGCTCACAGACGCTGCATCATTGGTCACAATTAGCAACGCCAACACTCGGTGGACTGTTGGAAGATCGTCCGGGTGTTAAAACACGTGGTGGTCGTGGATTAGAAGATCTTGGATTAGAAACATTTACATTAACGGATTTAGAGGAGGATGAAGAGTATGCAAATCCTGGTAAACTTTTCCAAGACACGGGTTCTGTTTATACATTGACTAATAGTACAGTTTTACATCCGGAGGATCCAATGAATGTAACATCAAGTGTTATGAGTAGTCGTGTTGCTACAGCGCCAAGTAGTGCAATGAATTCCGGTTTTAATACACCTCGTACTTTATCAAGACGCAATTCCACGTCGACTTTCTCAACGACCTTTGGTCTTGCTAAAATGCTCAATGAACGAGGAATAAAAGCCGTGACACCGTCGTGCGTTGCGACACCAAGTGGTGAGAAAAATTTTACACCTACTGCAACGCCGTATAACAGTCCTGATGGTTCACCGCCGTCATCACGCTCAACATCACCAACACCGTACAGCAGTCCATTGTCATTTGGATTATTTAGCAGTGGCGCAGACCTGATAAAGAGGACATTTAGCGGTGAGTCGCCAACGCAACCACCAACAATTCAATCAAAGAGAAAGCGAAAGCCAGCATTATCTAGGTCTGAGAAAAAAGCACTCACCGGCATTAGACTTGTTGAAAAATTAGAGAGAATAGGAATCGATACAATTATGGCAACTACTGCAAGCTCATCAATCTCACCGTTAGCACTTCAAGGCGCATTGTGCACTCGTCGGTCTGTTGGGAGTCCAATGGCGCAATTAACATTTCTCAAGGGCTCAATGTCTACGGAGAAACTTGGATCGTCAGCGTCATCGGTAATTTCATCGTCTGATAGTAATGACTTTCGGGGGAGTTCAAGTTCTCAATCGAGGCAAGATGATAGAGATAGTTTAGACCAACCAGTGCGGTCGGGACCGTGGGGAATTAATTCACGAAGTAATCAAGCGTCAAGACAGAGACGCGGTGCGACTGGCATTACAAGACCAGATCTTGGACAAGTTAAACCTGCAGTAGCAACACCAGTTACTAAGGAATCAGCAACGCAATCAGCGTTGGGAACTCTCAGCTCATTGCTATTTGGACGTAAAGGTGGACTTCTATAAAAAAAAAACAAAACAATATTAATTATAATGTATCGGTGCAAGCTATTTTAATTAGAATGGATGAAAAATGCTTGATTGAATATGTTTGAGACACTGAAAAAAAGCGAATCAAACAAATTTGTAATCGAGTGAAAATGTAGTTTAAGTTTTTTTTTTTTTGCTTTTAAATCGTTGATAATTAGTATCTGTAAATACACTGGGGAAATGTGTGGACTGAAGGCTTGGTAACGCGCAGATACCTACGTATTTATTAAAATTTTTTTCTCATTAGGTTAAGTAGACAAAAGAAAATATTTTTGCTTTTCTTTTCCATGATTGACGCGAGGCTACAATGGCCATTTTATTTTTTATTTACGGATAAACACTAGTCAAAGAAATGCAAATGTTGATAGAACGAAGTGTTAATACGTATATATATATGTATATTATATATGGAATTGCATTAATGAAGAGGGAAGGTGTGGCCTTGCGGTACAGAAGATAAATAAATGTAGATAGATAAACATATGAGATTGAGGGTTAATAACTCAGGATAAATCCTGCGGTAGCGATTTTTTTTTTTCACAATTTTCTTTTGTTATTTGTTGTACGACGAAAAAACAAAGGAAACTTCGGCATTGCTCATTAATTTTAATTATTATGACGATGTGATAATCATTTTTTTTTTTTTGTGATGATCCAGTGAATTTTGTTTAAATTATTTCTGCTACTGTCAGTCCTTACACTTTGAGGACTGTGCATCTAGCATAAATTGATATAAATATTTTTTTTTCTTTTAGTTTAGTTGATGTATGATGAGGTGAAATTGCAATTATACTTTTAGTTTTTCAATAAAATCGCTGCCAGTTGGATAAGTGTATAAAAAAAAAAGTTTGAGGGCTGGTTAGGTGCTCAATGCTCGACGTAGCTTTGTATATAGTCGTACAAATTATTCTATTAAGTTGCATTAATTAATAATGCAAGTGTCCTTTTCATTTGGTTTTTTTTAGCATCCCAAAAATATTTTTCCTTAATATTGTCTCCCGTTTATTTAATTAAATAAATAAAATGTCTTTCATTTGAATTTGCTTTATCACAAAGGGCCTATGTTAGTAAAATAAATTTAAGTTTTGTTGTGTAAATAGAATTCAATTAGATAATATGGACAAGAAGGCTGGATAAAAAAATAAATAAATGTTTGTGGGTGCCTCCTATTTATTTATATAAATAAAATAAAGCGAACAAAATAAATGATGAAGTTAATTTAAAAGCAGGTGCACGAATGCATGTGATGAAAAGAAAATGAATCATTAGTGATTAAATTCAATGCAATAGATATTTCGTTTTTAAATCTTAAGATTGTTGGAAAAAATTTAATAACCAAAAAAATAAAAAATAAATAATGTGCACGTAATAAAAGAATGAAAATTATTTCGAAAAATGACAAATGAGTGATTATACCATAGAATATTTTATTAGGTGGTATATGTGATGGATTTTATGAGCAGCTTAAAATTCTATACGATTGACATAAAATAAAAATGAAAAATAAATACCTAGATGTATTTAATTGTCTACACCATTATAATTTGATATGTTGTATGATAAAATGTGAGATAAATCAATGAATGAGTGCAAAGAAATATCAAATAATTTAAATGACGTATATAAAAATTATAAATTTATGTCAGGGAATACGTTGCAATATCATTCATATCTGCCTTGAAATCAGTATAAATTTAATATTTAATTTATTTTATAATTTTATTCAAACCAAACAATGATTCGATCAACGTTTAATATTTCTATTCCCATCGTATTATTAAATATATTTTTTTCTTTTTCTATATCTTGTGATCATTCATTAATTTATTAAACATGACAGAACGATTTCATTAACGTTGTAATGAGATCCACTTGCATTGTCATCGAACGACTGCTACGACTATTAAAATGTTTCGTACAGTAAATCGAGGATGCTAATTAAACAATAAATATATTTAAATATTTATCAAAAAATTTTTTTGTATATAAATTTATTTATTAATTACAATAATCATTTTTAATATTATTTAGGGATCAGATTCCCACTCGGGCCATTGTTGAATTTGTTGGAATAATTTTTCACCAGGACTCTTTGTACTACTTACTTGACTTGCTCCAATAACTTTTACATTAGGCCGAAGCATTCCCAATTGTATTCCACATTCAATCAACTTGTGTGCGACATTTATCATTTTTTCCGAAGCATTTTTGGCTAAATAATAGTTAATATTTTTATTTTATTATAGAATATTTTTTATTTCAATGAGGCAATTGATGGCAGTTAATTATTATACTAAACCTTGATATGATCCAATGAATGTTACACCAATTGATTTTTTATTCCAACGATATGTGTGAGCTCCTTCTTCAGTCCAGCCAACTCCTTCATAAATATTACCGTCACCTCCGACGAAAAATCTGGTGAGTAAAAACGATAAAATAGAATATGATTTTTTTCTTGAGAAATTTATTTTATTTTTTGTTATTTAATATTTTAATAGAAAAAACTTACGAAAATCCTACATCACTCCATTGAAATTCATCCATATGGTAATCTTGAATGTTTCGTACGCGACTGGAGCAGCTGGAAAATGTGTTACACTCTGGAGATACTGTATGATGAATTATTACATAAGGAAGAGGATTTATAAGGTAATTGTGGGATGTTGATTCTCTGGCTGACCATTGAGATCTTGATTTAATGGTTGGACAGGATTCTTGAGTTTCACCTTCAATTTAATTATTGTTTTCTTAAATTAAATCTTGTGTGTTGGAATTTATATTTATATTTAATTGATACATACTTGAAACAATTAATAATCCATGTATCAAAAAAATTATTGAATGTTTGAACATATTGAAGGTTAAAATTTCACTTTGCAATGATTTATTAAACAGTTGTTTAATGTTATTTAGTTTAATAAGGCGCAAATGTGACCTTAGATAAACCATCGATTACGTAAATAAAAATTTATTAAATATGAAATTGATTGCAAAATCATACGATTTTTATTTTTTAATCTTTGCTTTTAATTCTATTACATAAAATATATAATTAAAATTTTTTTTAATTAATACATAATTATTTGGATTGCTCAAATAATTTTCATTACAGAGTAAAGTATTAATTTATTATTATGTGTATTGTTAATTAATTTGATTTATTCCCGCTACTACTATAGCAGTGACATCTGGAGAATGACTTTTGAGGTTATGAAACATATTAATCTGGTTAGGCCAAATTATTTACATTTTGCAATTATTTTCTATGATGCAATATTTGTACATGAATAAATATAAACATATCGGTGATTTTAATATTTCTTATTAATTAATTTATGTTTTTAAGTTGTATTAAATGTACAAATTAACGAATTTATAATGGAAACTGTAAGACCTTGCGGATGCAAAGGCATTCGAACATGTCTCATTTGTGAAAAAGAATATAATATTTCAAAGCTAGATTTATTCAAACAACTTAAAGTAAGGTGACAATTTATTCATCAACTTGATAACAAAAAATATATATATAATTTTTCGTATTTCATTTCAGAGGTTAAATAGTTATGTTTACTGTCCAGAATGCAATAAAGCTTGGCCTGGTTGGGATGTAGAAATATCCAAAGAGCATCCTAATCATGAAGGAAATCCAATTTCTTATCCTGGTGTCTACATCAAGGTAATTAATTATCAATATATAATGAATGTGAATTTATAAGAATTAAAATTTTGTATTTTGTTTCAGACAAATTTCTTGAATGACGACGAAGCTAATAAACTAATGAAAGATCTTGATGACATACCGTGGGAAATATCTCAAAGTGGCCGGAGAAAACAAAACTTTGGTCCTAAATGTAATTTTAAAAAACGACGTTTACGTTTAGGTTTATTCAATGGCTTTCCAAATACTACAAAATTTGTTCAAGACAAATTAGCACAAGATAGTTTATTAACTGACTTTAAAACAATTGAACAATGTACTTTGGAATATACCCCAGAGCGTGGTGCTTCAATTGATCCTCATATTGATGATTGTTGGATCTGGGGTGAAAGAATAGTCACGGTAAATGTAATTGGTGACTCTGTACTGACAATGACACCATATCGAGAGTCAAAATTACGTTATAATCTTGTGGATGTAGCTAAATATCCATCAGTTGTCTCGTCAATTATCTCCAATGACGAATTAATTCTCAATCCTTCAGAAAATATCGTTGTACGATTACCTATGCCAGCAAAGTCGTTGATGGTCCTCTACGGCGCTGCACGATACGATTGGGAACATGCTGTTTTACGTGAAGACATTAATTCACGAAGAGTTTGCATAGCGTATAGAGAATTTACACCGCCGTATCTTCCATTGGGTGAATACTTTGATGAAGCAAAAGAAATCTTGGATAAAGCACAAAATTTCTGGTGACATACATCAATTAGTTTTATTTAAATGTTGAATTTGATTGCAGCTCGATAGGAAATATGGATCTTTAGAGGATAATAAAATAATAATCTCTCAGTATTCTCATAAAATAAAGATATTTTCATCAATATATATATTGTATAAAGTACACAAAAATGGTACATTTAATATTTTCCATCATTACATTTCCATATTTCATTTTATATTTAAGTATATACTTTATTTTTCCATTTTATAATTTATCCAAATGGTCCAGACCATATTTTCTATCCTGAGGTATTTTTATTTTCATTATAAGGCATTTATTTTTAAAAATTATAAATATTATTTTTTATTTTTATTTTTTGCATATTTTTTTTTATCTTTAATATTCAGCAAAAAAATTTTTTAATCTATATTTAACTCGGAATGCTAGACTTCAGTTGTTCAGGTGCGTCCGACTGCATATAAACAATTGGATATGTAGCAAATGGATCATTTTTCCCAAGTGGTTGATAACCTCTAACAAGACTCTCTCGCAATTCCCATCGACGTCTTTCCCGTTCGGTTTTCTGTCTTCTAATTGCACGACCCAATGTACAAGCAAACAAAATGCCAGTAAACTACAAAAATAAATCATCAGATGATGACAATTAATCAATTTAATTAGTTGCGATAATAAACTCCCAAGAAATAATCTCAATTGATTTTTAATTGATTTACCTGTATCAGAGCAATAGCAATGGCACCAGTGGCAAGACTTATAGCACTTTGATGGACAATCATCGACATACGACTCATACAACCTTCCTCAAATCTTCCGCACTCGATTCTACCGTCACCGATAAATTGTGTCCATGCACAGCACGACTCTGGATGTGGCAAACCTCTTGGCGATATCATTTTAATTTCATTCCAATCAGATGCACCATAGCAACCACAGCATTGCAACTAGAAAAAGAAAATTAATTGAATGAATCGAATCGAAAGTATTTAAATTAAAAAACAAAATGATCATACTCGATATTGCATAAAGTCCATGGCATCAGCAATCTCTGGTGATGAATTATACTGATGCATACTTGCATTAATTTGCTTTGCAAGAAGACCTTTAATATTGTCTTGTAATGCGTAAGCGGTTATTGCCGCTGCTATTTCAAGTATCAATACAATAGACAGGGAAACTGCAAACTAATAATAGTTATGTAAGTAAATTTAATTAATAATTTTAAAAATAAATTTCCAAAGTTGTTTTAAATGAAGATAATTAATTACTTACAACTAAAACCATGCATGTGCTTTCTTTAAGGGCACCGCAACAGCCGAAAAATGCAATGACAAAAACTAATCCACCAACAACTATAAGAATTGTTGCTGGTGAAAAGTAGCTTGGATCTAAAAAGTGTTTAAAGTCCTCATAAACGGCATATATCGTTGTACCAACCGATATTATCATCACACCAGTCAACTGTAAGTGCAATAAATATTAAACTTTTTTATTTCTATACATTAATTCAACAATAAATCATATAAAAAATATTTTATTCTAATTACAGAAATGATAATAATTATCACTCATGTGTAAATTAAATGAAACACACATTCCTTTGTGGTATCTATTTGTTTTTTTTTTCTTCTAGTTGGAAAAAATATATATACTCAAATAAGATACCGCAATTGTTGGTGTGATAAAGAGATAAAAAGAAACGTGAAACAAAATGATGTGTTTCAATGATAAGCACAGAAATATATTTGTATATTGAAATATTTCTTTCTTTGTGTTGAAACTATACAATCATCGATCGAATCCATTGCAATATTTTCATCACAAGGTGTAATCAATACAGAGCCCTGCACCATTATGAATTCGAAACAATGACGATTTATATAGTAAATTGCTATTGATGTTATAGAGTACATATGAAAAGCCGTGGCGTTATATTGACCGTATGACCGTGAGGTCTGACGTGCGTTATGAATTATTGACTGTAGTTTTTGTCAATTTTATTTGATACGGACACGAACATATATCCACCCCGACGCAATACATGTATATATAAATCGATTGAGGATATACAATAAATGTATATGTGTATATGTTACAACGACATAATTAAATCTCTTTCATAAATCAATTACGCACTTCAGCAAATTCTATCGGACATTATTCACAAATTAAGTAATTATCTCGATGATTTATTGTACGACAATTATAATTGTCACAACTATAAATACAGTGGTACTGATAAAATGGTTGAAATAATATGAAAACGCATTGTGCGACCTTGAAGAGTGATAACTTGGAAAAATATATTATGCGATTTGAATTGAAAGAGAAAATAGAAAAGGAATAATATGATGTTTTTATTCCCCCCTATGGTGTTGGCAATCACCTGAAATTATATACTTTAAACCTTGTATAAATTATTAATCAGATATTGTGATATGGACGAGGGGGTTCTTCGACATCTTTATTGATTATGGAAACTCTTTGCAACGTTACAATAACTTGGACATTCATCAAGTTGGCTGTACATATAATATAAAATGTAACTACCTTGTTTGAAATTAATACTTCAAAAGATTATTCATACATTTATTTATATCCTCTTATCTTCTTACAGATGGCCGGTAGCTGAGACGTAAATTGAAGATTACAATATGCGAATAATTTTTCATCGCATTGAATTTAAAATAATGATAAAATATAAATAAATTCCATTATGAATATTTTTGATTGATGATGGATTTATTATTTATTTTTAAATGGCTGCGTAGTTGAAAATACTGGCTATATAGAATATGTTTACAAACCACAAATAAGGAGTTGACTGCACAAAGAAGATACTTGATACATCGTAGACCAACGTCCAGGTGTGTCGCCGCCATTTTATGATCACGTTCGTTTTAACTCAAGTATACGAATGTATATAAATGTTTGACGAGCGCAGGTGCTGTAACGATGCCCACAAATAGCTGCTGGTGGTGTTGCTATTTCTTCTCCCTCTCTTTCAGTAACACTCTTGTCACCTTCGTTTGATTTTTATTTTTTATTTATTTGTTATTTTTTTTTTCTTCTTTTCGTTTTGTTTCGTTTCTTTTCGTTTTTGATACCACCACCCACTGATTTAATATACTTACATACAAAACAGATTATACGTTGGATGGACAAACGACGTTGTTGGCGGACAGGCGATCAGGTGCGCCGCTTGCTATCTACTGATAATAAAATGAGACACGAAAACATACGAGCACACAAACCCGAGTGATATGACGTTTTATGTTAGCAAATTGAATACGTTCAATTATACAAGGAAAAATTATTTTTCCTGTTGTAAATGTAGATGTTAATATGGATTAATATATGCATGCATATTATATTATATTATATTTTTAGTATAGAGAATAAATTACGAGTATTTTATGTATATATATTTATTCGAAACTATAGATAGAAGGAATTGTGAAATCTTCAATAAGTCATTAATCAGCAGTAATAAAATCGAAATTATATATAGGTTATTTATGACCAGATGAGTCATCTGACATTGCATGTCACATTTAACAATGCCACAAGGCACTTTTTTTATTTATTTTTTTCATTTTCTTATATTCAATCTTTTTTTTTTTTTTTAATAATTTATAGGATATTAGAAAATAAACTAATAAGTTAGTGCTAAATTAATCGAGGTTACCAATATTTATTATAAATGAATAGAATTTAATTGAGTACAGTAAAAATAAAATACGCTGCACAAATATTTATTTATCATTTTTTATGACATTATGAAGATGAAAACAGTAGATGAAATCTCTCCTCTCTTTCAGATTTTTGTAGAAAGTAACAAACTCTATTTTTCCTTTTTTTGTCATTTCTTTGCATCTCAAACAGTTTCGTAACTGAGTCTTATAGCTCGTGCTAAATAAATTGCAAACCATATTCCAATTGCCTGTGAAAAGAATATTTTAATTATCTAGTTCTTTGGATTATTTTTTTTTCTATTCAATATTTGCGTGTATAAATATATATTAATTTTTTTTTTCTCTTTATAGCTGGATGAATTATTTACCTGAACGAAAGCAATTCCAATGCCAGCACCGCCCAGTTCAGTTGCATGAGCTTTGATACTGGATGAAAATTTGCCCAGGCATCCTTCTTTTCTTGCTGTGTCTACTGTGCAACTTTTGTTAAATTTAATAATAACTTCGGATTCACAACAACTTGGTGGGAATTTGGACACTTTAGCATCTATCCAGTCCTGACTACTGTTTATTCCACAACATTTTAGCTGTAATTTAATATTTAAATAATTATCATGGCCATAATTGGATGTATTCAATTATTCTAGAAAGAAAAAAAATTATTACATCTTCCTGGAGTTCATCCCACACTGATGTTATGGCTAAGCTTGAATTATAATCTTTCATCGTAGAATTCATCTTCGAATCTATTACTTGATGCACTTCTTTACGAAGAACGTAACCAGCAATACCAGCGGATAATTCCATAATAAATATCACGATTAATAATCCGGTAAACTGAAATACATAATTTAATAATCATTAATTTATATAAATTAATTTTTTTTTATTAATTAATTTGAGTTTTGAATAATTTTCTTGATTTTATTTCAAGAATATAAATTATTTTTTATCATTAAAATCAAGTTTGTGTAAAGTTAATATAAATATTAATTATTTTCTTTTTTTGTATTATTTTTCTGAAGGTTAAATAAACAATCAGATATTATTTACCGTTAATATCATACAGTAATTTTCACGAACTGCGCCGCAACAACCAAAAAAGGCGATGAAGAATATAATTGAACCCAAGAAAATGAGAAATGTTGGAAGGGAAAAAAATTTATCGTCCAATAAGTGTTGATAATCATCGTAAACTGTACGAATTGTTACTCCAATTGATATGAGAATAATTCCAGTAATCTGCAACATAGAGAGGATAAAAAAAAAAGTAATGTTAATATTATTTATAATTTTATTTTATTTATTTTTCTGCTGAAAAAAAAAAAGGTGACTGCTTTTTTTTTTTATTTTGAAATTGACGTAATAGATTATTTCTATTTATTTAGAACACATTACTTGACATTTTAAAGGTTTCCAAGATGCATATAATTATATAAATATATTTAAAAATTTCCAGAAAAATATTTGATAATTATTAAAAAAATTAATTATATTAAATTTACAGAGTGACAGATTAATTTATTGGACAGCAATTAAAATAATAACAAATCAAATATTATTCAATGACTGTGAAAAATTAATTTTTTGTATATTTAATATTGAAATATTATCAGTAAAATTTCATGACGTGTCTGTCTGGTTCTCATAACATTGAATGTTATCATTCATTATGAGCTGCGGTGTCCGAGCGGTTAAGGAGATGGACTTGAAATCCATTGGGTTCTACCCGCACAGGTTCGAATCCTGTCCGCAGCGAATTTTTTTTTTTTTTTTTTTCAATTTTAAGTAATATAATTTTTTATTATGATTTAAATCAAAATTTTAGGTATTTAATTATATTATTTGTTTATAATTGTTATTGAATTTTTTATGATAATGCGTCATACTGTGACGATCCACATGCGATCAATAAAAAATTTTAGACGCAATAAAAAGTTTTTCGTAGTTCAAGTGCTCTAGTTAATTTTCAATGGCAAAACATTATTAAATTATATTTTTTCATCAAAATTAAAAAATAAATAAAAATTAATATTTAATATATTTATTATATATAATAACATATTTTTTATTTTTCTTTCAGTTGACACGTCGCTATATATGATTCATCCACGTGGAAAATTTTCAAAACGTTCAACAATCATCACCACTTCCAAAAATCAAGAAAATTTTACTCGCAAACAAATTCAATTTTCCGATATTTTTTTTTTTTTTTAAATCGGAAAAAAAATAATTTATCAAACCATTCAATTACTCCGTTAAGTTTTTCATTATTGTGCAATAAATTTCATTGCACATTAAATAATTAAAATTAATTAAAACACTATTTTTCTAATGATAATAAACTCTGATAATATTTAAACAAATTATTATATATAAAAAAATTTTTTGGTGAATAAATTCAAGCAAACACTTACCACAAATAAAAGATTAAAGATGAACATAAGGTACTTAATGCACCTGGATCCCAACGGGAGTCTAAGATCAGTCACCATGTCGAAAATAATATTTAAATATTTTAAACAATCACCTAAACACAAAAATAAAATAACAAAATTAACATAAATGATAAATTATTAATTTTCTGCTTATAAAACAGATAAAAAAATCATTTTATTTATATACAAAAATATCTTCAGCAAAGTTTGCCTTTACAGTTGTGTTTATCAAATAATTAATTTATAAATTAATTAATTGTCAATGCGACACGTTATAACGTGTTGCTCAACCACGATTTTACTGACTCGATCGCTCTCGTGTTGTCGCACAGTTTGCCAACGTATATTCAATTGTGCCATTATTCTTATCAGGAACGTATGTATATGTACGTACAACTGCCGAAAGCATTGAATATATTTGTATTAGTAAAAATAATCTATATACATATATGTATATATTACTTACACACGTGAAAATATATTGAAGTGAGATAAATTATGAGAAAGAATATGTATACAAACCATGTGTCTATGTAATAATACTCTAAGATACTGCGCATGACAGTAAGAAAATCAGGAACGTGTGCTCAAAAAACTTTCGCCTTTAATTTCAATAATTCTAAATAATTTTTACAAACACAAAAATTCCACTAATCATTTCCCAAAGTCATAGAATTATTATTCAATATTTTATACACATTATTATGATTAATTGTATATTAATATAATTTTTTTACTGATTTGTTTACTTATAATTTAAACTAAAATATAAAATAATTATATTATTTCTGTTGAATGTTACATATTAACAATTTGTTATCTAGATTATTATGCGTTGGGGCTTAAAATTAATATAGACGATGGTGTTATTGTCAACAAAATAGAGAGGCTAGTCTAAATAATTATGTTTATAACTATATAAGAAAAAATAAGGGGCAACAAATATTTAATATGTATATTTTATTTATATTTTAGAAGGGAAAAAAAGTATTGTAAGAAAATCTGACGTGGCTGGTTTTACTAGAATGAGAGCACATGGTTTTAATATATTAAAATACTCTGTTCGATCCAGTAAAATATCACAGCATATAGACTGGCAGTTATATGAAGCCATGTTATTTATTATTATTAATAAACCAATATATATAATAAGTAGCACTAGGAATTATAACATTTGTCTTATGTGAGAGTAGTTACACTCTAGATACATAGTTATAATTATTATTTTGTATAATATTGTGTGCTTTCACTTTACCTTCAATTTTTTTTTCTTATTGTTTTGTTATTTATTTTATATTTATTTATTTTGATTAATTTTTACTTCTGGTAAATGTTTGAGGTGTATATTACATTGTGTAATTATATTAATATTTTTATTTGTTTATTGAGAGGGTTTTCTGATTATTGTAGTGACGAAAAAATATATTAATAGGTATATGAAAAATTGATTAGATTTTATAGCTTTATCTTCAGTTTGTTTTTATCTGATTAAAGCTGATAGGAATAAAATTCAAATTTATATATTTAAAATATAAAAATATATTTGGAGATATATATTATATTATTTCAAGCTACTTGGCATTTTTTATAGTAAATTTTATCATATCTATAACAATCTTAATATAAATATTTTGCCTTCAAATTATAAGCTTAGATATATAACTGGTATATAAGTGTACTTTATATTATTTCTATGAAAATTATGGATTTTAGTTTATTAAAGTTTTGTATAATTTAAACAGTTTACAATGCAGTGAAAATGAGTTCATGAATGTAATGATTATATTATTGTATGGATGAATATATTCGTTGATGTTTTTATATTGTCGTTGGGGAATTTATGTTAATTAAATTGATAATGTATCAGAATGGAATAATGTAGAATGTATTTGATAATTATGTTTGATGAGTAGGTTGAATGAGCCTTGGGGTTGTTGAGGAAAAGAGAAAGGTCACTGGATTGCACACCACCCACACACTTGAATCTGTGATCAAATTAAAAAGCTCAAGAGTGCTCTCTTTAAACTTGTTAATGGTTTTTTTTTTATCTGATCTTCACTTGTCTGCAACAATAATTACTTCATTACTTATTTATAGTTCATCGAACTGTTATTTTTTATTTATATTATTAATAATGTATTCTTTTTTCTAGCATATATAGTTTCAAACACATATAAAATTGATAATTAATTAAGGAAAATTATAATATGTTTCATGGTAATTTAATTGTGAATTAAATTGCACAGACATTATTGCACTTATCTTAATTGCTCCAACTTTAAATTGTTTGCTATGCAGTCATCATGAATGAATAGTAGTCATACACGAGAACCATATATAAACCATAAAAAAAATATTGAAATTACAGTCAAAAGTTTAAATATAACTATAATCTAAAAATCATTCAACTTAACCTCAAAAATAATGAAACATAAAATCATCCATAAATATGTAAATATAAAGCTTGAAAATATTTTTTATTAATACAATACAATAATATGAACAATTTTACAATTAAAAAAAAATCTTCCCGCCATTATGTCTCCGCCCTTTTTTTTTTATTCTCCTTTTTGTAATATACAGCTCTCTCTCTTCATCCTTCTCTTACCAATGGCTACAATTGGCAAAAGTGTGCGCACGCAGGTCAACAAAAGGAAGCCAACGGCGGCGACGGTAGGTCGACATTATATATTCGCATCGCCGGCAACAAAAATATCCGGTGCATTTCAAAGCGCGACTTGGAGTAGTGTGGACGTTCATTAGAGTTTTGTGCGCAGTGACAAAGAAAAATAAATATACCGGAAAGATCAACGAAGATAAAGGACAAAGTGAAAGAGCCAGAAATAAAGAAAAACAAAAACAAATATAAATAAATAAATAAAGGAACAACAAAGGAAAATATATATAAAATAATATTCTGTGTTGGATTCATTAGTTGCAGAATAAATTAAAAAAAAGGATTGTGAATTGTGGAATTTTTCATTCCTTAAAAACACAAGGGAAAAAATAAGGATATATTTGCCAAGATGGTGTCCGGCGGTATGGCTTGTGTTAAATATCTTCTCTTTCTCTTCAACCTTATCTTTGCGGTAAGAATATTAATATTTATTCCATTTATACGTTTTTATATTATACAGAATTATTTAATTTATATTTTTATTCATACTTTTTCCTGTTGCTTGCAGCGATTTATTTATGTGTGAAATATTTATAAAATAATTTCCTTATTTTTATCTTGCTGTTTGTTATGCCTTGAAATATTAAGTTATAGGTACATTCTGTTCTGCTGTGCTATGGGTGTTTTTTTTGTTCGAGGCCGCTCGATAATCAACATACATATACCGTGCTCCATGTTGAGAAACCGTTGCAAACAGAAAGAAAGAAAAAAATATGTATTATGTACAATCCAACGATGGCTATTTATATTTACCGTTTCATGTCCATTTCTCTTTTGCTTCCCCTTCAGAATCGAATATTTTTGTAACGAGGCAAAATAAAAATGGAATAAGGAACATTATGATTCAGAATGAGAGAAGAGAATATACATGTGTATGATGAGATGAATATTGTTGTTGAATGAACTGAGAAGAGGAAGAAAATAATTCCGAGAATCAGGAGGGGAAAATGAAACGACAGAGAAGAGTATTTTTATTTTATTTTTGTTATTTCCTTTGTTGGCGAATTGAATGAAAGAGAAACTTTTAACTCCTGTTTAAGCCTCAACAAAAGGTAGAGAGATTGGAAAGGTATATAAAAGAGTCCAGCTGTAAAGTCTACAACACGCGTGGGATGAATTATATATATAATATTTCTTTTTTTTTTTTTTATTGTACCGACACGCAACACGTCGGGATAAATTGGATGATTAGAGATGACTTGGACTGAAGAGCAAATGTATTTAAACGTTTGGATATTATCATTGAATTTAGAATAATGATATTATTCTATGGGCAAATGAATAAATTAATAAATAGTTGAACTATCAAGTTGATAATAATATTAATTAATTAATTAATTGATTGATAATTTTGTTTTTGACTATGTACCTTTGTAACAATTTAATAAGTATTTTTATTGTTTATTACAGATCACTGGAATAGTGTTTATTTCGGTTGGCGCTGTTATTTTGGCGATGTATAATGGCTACAGTAATTTCGTGGACAATTGGTTCTTTGCTGCGCCTGTTCTTATGATTGTCGTTGGCATCACTGTTTTCTTGGTGTCCTTTTTTGGATGCTGTGGTGCTGTAAAAGAACATCATTGCATGATAATCACTGTAAGTTCACCAAGAAAAAATAAATACAAATTATTAGCTCAATATATATTTCATTATCAAATTTAATTACCAATTGATTTATTTATTTACTCTCTACTTAATCTTTTGTTACTTAGTTCTCCGTTTTATTGCTGTTAATATTCGCATTGGAACTTGGCGCAGGCATTTGCGGTTATGCAATGCGTAACGAAGTAGGCAAGATGCTGCAAAATCGTTTTAATAATACAATGCCATTGTATGGTATTGATAAAGATATACAAAAGTCGTGGGACATGATGCAGCACGATGTAAGTATAATTATTTTCACCGTTGATAATATAATTCTGATATTAATGGATAAATAAAATTTATTTACAGTTATTTTGATTGTATTTAATGTGGATTTTATTGAATATTTAAATTATTAGCAGGTTTTATTTATATCAGGTGTTGGTTTATTGAATGATGAGTGATGAATTAAAATTGAGAATTAAATGGGGTTTATACAGAGAGCCACGTATAGAGTTTTAGTTAGATGGATGGATGAATAGACCTTGTTCATATTGCAAATCAATATCTTTTTCCCCCTTCTTGTTCTACATATATATTCCATTCTATCTACTAACTCGGCCTGTACATAGATGGTATAGTGACACTCCTCAACTTTATATACATTACTTCCTGTCGCACACACACTTTTATTCTTTTTTATTTTAATATGTCACCCACGTAATATGGTCAATGGCATCCATTGCCTTATACAATGTATACTATGATATTATATCAAGAACCTTTCTCAACAATGGAGGAGTTCAATATCTATTATAATATTACGTGGGGATAAAAATATTGAATTAAAATTTTTTCATGAATAAAATTATAATTTAATATTCGGTTTGATCAATATATTTTTTTTTCTTTTGTAAATTTCAATGAAAAATTCATGATTGTAAAGTATGAAAATTAAAATCGATCAATAATTTTATAGTGTATATAAATATTTAGTTTATTTAAAAAAAAAAAAAATATGAGATTAATTAATTTAATCATTATTAAATTCATTGATTTAAATATTCAATTTTATAAATTGATTTTTGTATATATTATACAAATATTAATTAATTTAATACATTTACAATTGAAATATTTCAGGGATTTTATTTTTTTAATCGAAATAGTTAGCGAATATTCGCAGCTTTATTGTTAGCAAGTTGTTTCAATACACTTTGTACTTACATAAGTTATTTAAATATAAATATATGTATGTATTGAAGGGAGAAAAAAACTGTCTAGACCTATGGGATTTACGTTAAATGTAAAAAGGGAGTAAATGTAAGTTCGTGTCGCGTGTCGAAAGTGATTATATACTATGAGCATGTATATAACTGCAAAGTACCGCCCTTAACAATTCGCAGAATTGTGGTCTATCGTCCCTTATAATTTTTTCATCTCCCTTTTCAAACTTAAAGGGGAATTTAAATAATTTTTTTGCGCAATTACATTATGTTTTTTTTTTATTCTGTATTTATTATTATTATTCCGATATTTGTTATCTTAATATAAATTCATCGTATGTTGTTTCCTGTAGTTTCGTGACGTGACATCAATCGATTTGTCATGGGATAAAGGAGAGAGAAGTGGTGGTGGTGGTGGTGACAGTATGTGGTTGATGAGGGTGAAGGAAATTGCTTTTTTTTTTATTTTTAAAGTCACTGACCGCAACGAACAATTTATCTGCTTTCACTGTTGCTATTTAAATATTCTAAATATTGTTATTAAGTACAGTATGCAGATAATTGAATAGTACAATCGAACAACAAGTGAAAGGCGGCATCAGTTATTTTATATTTATTGTGTAATAAAAGGAAAAAAAAATTACTGCTATCATAAAATAAATACTGAGGAAAATTTACATGGTGTAACGCGAAGGTCGTTGAAAATATTATATTACCACGTGCGTCAAATTGCAATATATATTTGTAATCGAGTAGACAGTTTGTGGTCTGTGAGGTTGAATTTCTCGTGGATACTTCACACAGTTGAAATATATAAAAAAGAAAAAAAAATTAAAAGAGGCTTCATAAATTCAAAATGATGATTTATTTTCTTTTCTATGTCTCTTATTTTTTTTTTTTTTTTGTTTGTCTCTTTTAGTTGAAGTGCTGTGGCATCGACGGTGCATCTGACTGGAGTGTATTATTCCCAAATACTCAATTACCTGATTCCTGCTGTCACGAAATACCATTCAATCAAAAATGCGATTCAAATTCAATTGGAGTTAATGTCGATGGATGTAAAATTAAACTAAAGACTGCCATTGAAGACAAGGCCGTTATTCTTGGCGCTGTTGGCATAGGAATCGCTTTTGTTCAGGTATAAAAATCATTCCTATAAACAAATAATACGATAAATAATTTTTTTTTTTATACAAATAAAATTAATAAATATTTTTTGTTTTATTTTTATTCTTTAGTTGGTTGGAGTGATCTTTGCTTGTTGTCTGGCTCGATCAATTCGTCGTGAATACGAGACTGTGTAAGCTGTTTAAGTTCATGAATATCTTTAATAATTATCGTAAATAATGAAAAAAAAAAAAAAAAAAGAAAAGAAAATAATATAAAACAATACAAGAACGTGTGTTCGCCTAAATGTGCACTCTTTTAAAAATGAATAATATTTGTTCATTTTTCATTTACACAAGCTAAGTAATGTTGAGTATACAATCACTTACACACAAAACATACACATAATTCTCTCTATTGTATCTATGTTTAATATTTCGTAATCAATGCACAATCCACATGGAAGCATTTTATTTCTAATTATTATTTTTTTTATTCTTTAATACTGACAACGTGAAAGACTGATATTTAAATGACCTTTATTCAGTGCAATACGATGAGCTATTATCACTGCGTTATTTCCAAGTTTATTACACAGCTCTATCAGTCAATGTTATAGCACACATATTTATATCGAGTAAAATACAATGATGTCTTTCACGTTAATGAATTAGTTAATGTTGCGGTTATCGCTTATAAATATACGAGAAAAATGAACGAATCAATAAAATGATTTATCATTTTATTTTTTTCTACCATTTTTCTCTTACATTTCCACATTCTACATATATATATATATATATATATATATATATATATATATATTTTTTTTTTTTATTGAATCGTATACAAAAGGATAATAACAATCACAATGTCAATTTTGTGATAGTACAAGAAAAAAAGCCACTTCACCGTTCTCTTGAATTAAATATTTTCCATATAAAAAAAACTCTTAATTTGATAGAAAAAAAAAACGAATAATAATTGAAATATTTATGTTATTCAATTTAATTGTCTCTAACGTGATAAAAAAAAAAAATAGGAACTATAGGAGCTTCAATGTCAAATGTATTGAGCTTTCATATTATTATCTGCACTAAATTATAATTAATTTATTTATTTGATTATTTTTGTTTCTTTTAATTTTTTTTTTTTTTTTTTTTTTTTTTTTTCATTTATAAAATTTGATTAAATAACGAATGATTGATTGGTTCATTTGAATCAAAGCTTTCGCTTATTGTTCGATCGTCGTGAGCATGTTTGTACCTGTACTTTTATGCGAAAACGGTGTCAGGGCTTTCTTTTTTTAATATATAATAGTGTAATACTGTCTATATGTAATCATTCTCATAGCATATTCATCATAATCTATAAAGTTTTGTCAAACACTGGTCGTATAAAAAAAAAAAAAATTCTGTAATTTCACATTTCTCATTTTATGGTGTCTGTTTTTCTAACATTTTTTTTTTTTTTTTCGTCAGTATATACGTACAGTATCTGCTTCAAAACACAAAATCATTGAAAGGCGCTGTGATTCGAAAGTAAAAAAAAAAGAAAGAAAAATAGATGTTTGTCGAATAATATTTAATTACAGATTAAATAAAAAATAAAAAGAAAATAAATATTAATATATAAAAGAAAGAATAAAGCACGTTCTCTGCTATATATGTTTGTCTCATACACAAATATATATAATATTAATTACAAATTTACCGTATACTGTGTGTTGTTGCAATATAGTTGTCAGGGTAACGAGCGTCAAGGTTTTCGTGCATTTTGGAAACGAACGTGCCAGCTATAAAATCATCTCACACTATATTATTTCTCTTATATCTTATCTGCATTTACAATATAAATTAATTTATATCTAACGTAGATATATTATCATATGAAAAAAAGAAAGAAAAAAACGAATACAAAGAAAGGAAAAAAGAAAAAAGAATACGAATTTATAAGAAGTAAAAGTCCCATCAGTAAAAACAAATTATTATTAATACATATTAAATTATCAAAAATAATAATTTATTATAACAAAGTCCACTAGTTTTAGTTTCTAAATAAGAATGCAAAACGATAATTATCACGAAATGATAGTTCATTATTAAAATTAATAACTATTTATCTATTTAAATTGTAATAAGATATTAATTATTTCTGTTGTTTCCTATATACACAATTTGTAAAGTCTACGTAGCTGTTAAATACGATTAATATTATTATATATGTCTATATATATATTATTATTTTATTTGGTTTAATACCGAATATTTAGAAATACTTTTGACATATATATGTACTCATATATATAAAATTTGCAATTTATTTTTATCTTTATTATCTCTATTCGTTTTTTTTTTCTTTTTTTTTTTTTTTTTCTTGTTTTTCATTTACTAAAGTACATATAGAAACGTCACGTATGTGCAACGAAGAGGAAGAAATGATGCAAAATGAAACAAAAATAATAATAAATATAATTTTATCGTCCCGTCAACTTAGCAAACACTCGAGAGAGACAAATGAAAACAAAAATGTGAGATTTTATGTCTCTTTAATTAATATAAATTAATATTTCTTATAACAATTAGTGCTCTTATTATTTTTTTTTTCTTGCTTCATTGAATGCACTTTTTAATGCTTGATTTATCCAATATTTTCTTTCTATTTGTTTTATTTTATTTTAAAAGTGACTGCATATATTATTTTGCACATATGCAATTGCCTCTTTTGTATTATTATTAATAGCTTCACTGGTATACAAAAGCAACAAAACAATAACAAACTAATTAAAATAAAAAAAAATAAATTATATTTATAAATTTATATTTGATATAATTGTTGAATTAAGTAAATTATATTGAAGATTGTTTTAATTACAGCGAGACCACAGCACACTGATGAGCCACCGGTTAGGAGGCCAATAACAATTTTATTATTTATTATTATTTTTTTATTTTCTTTATTAATTTTCATTATAAAAAAAAAAAAGAAACTAATAATAATCCATCAATCAATCAATACATATACATATTGGGGTATAGATAAATAAATAAAAGCAGAGATAATTCAAATTATAAAAAATAAATGTGCAGCAATGGGCAAAAAAATTTATTCATAAATAATTAAATATTAAATAAGATTTTCATCGCGATTCATAGTTGAACAATTTTAATGTGCTTATTATTGAATGTGTATAGCTTTTAAATGAATATTGAAACAGAAAATTATTATAAACTGATGAATAATATACACAAAATGCAGGAACGTTAGTGATAATTAATTTTAATCAAAAGCACTCGGATAAATAAATTAATGCAAATGGCATAAGCAAAAATATAAAAACAAACAAAAAAATTATTTAAATCGGCTCTGAGCCATATTTACATAAATAAAAATAAAACATTATGAAAAAAAAAAATATATTTCTGCTTTTATAATAAAAGAAAAAAAAAACAAACAAAAATTTTCTTTCAACTGCCAATTGTCGCCAAAAATAATTGAACAGAGAAAATAAATTCATAAATATAAAAATGTGATTTTGATATTAGAGAGAAAATGAAGAAAACAAAATATATTTAGCCTTAATAATTCAACGATGCTATTGATGAATAAAAAAAAAAAGAAATAAACTATATAATAAATATAGAAGAGCCTATTTTAGTGTCTTTATAATTAATATCAATTAACGAAAGGAAAATAATTATTTAATTATCAATAAAATTGTAATTATTTCTCTTTAATATCACTATCATATTTCTAAAACGCTAATCAATTAAATAATAAAATATATTAATCGTTAATAATATTACGATTAAAATTTAAATGGCTTATTTGCGTTTCTAACAAAATAAAAAAATTGCCTCCCTTGAAAGTATATAAGTGGCTTGTAACGCTTCTGCATATTGGAATTTTATAGAATAATAATTAATATTATTAATTGTATATCGCTCCCACACAATCATTTTATTTTATTTTAATTCATTTTATTTTCTCTACATATTTTTTATTTATTTTATTCACTTATTATTCGTTCATATAAATCTCAAATACATCCAAAATCGGTGTAACTATATGGTTTTATGTGTATTTACTGTAGATGTCGAGTGTATATCAGTGTCAGTGAACTCTATTTATTGATTTCCCTGCTCGAATGTCACTTTTTTTTTTTTTACTTTATTATTTTCCTTTTATTCCACTGTCGTTCCCCTCAATGCATTTCACTTTTCCCTCGCGTGTCCAGTCACTGTACTAGAAAAACTAAATATTAATTTTTCATCACCGTCCATTATTTATATCATATATGCATTATTATTTACAATTTATTTCAACATTCCAGATGAATTAATTAATTTTTATTTCTTTTTTTTTTACTTACAACTATCTATCGTGAAATTAAAATATGGAATTATTTTTATGTTTATTAACATGATTATAATTACTTCATGAAAAACATTTGTGTTTTTTTCATTATTTGAAGAAAAAAAAATTAATAAATAATTTCTAAAGTCGATATGACGTTTGTCGGGGGTATAAATTAATTGAATAATTTTCGTCACGTTATTATATTGGATGATATTGTGTAGGAAATAATTATATATACGTGCATTTAAAACAAATAGATGAGAAATTGATTTATAAAGTTTAATAATAATATATACACTTCGACGTTGAATTATAAATATATTTAGAAATTATTTATTTCCATACACAAGAGAGAGAATATTATTCCCTTTGGGAGTATAATTATATCGACGTGAAATAAAAATTGTTATCAATAAGGCCATGATGATGATGATGATGATGATGATATAACAAATAATGAGAATTTAATGGAAGGTAAAAATATATGAGGAAAGGTAATACACGATTACATTTAAGCCCGAGTTGAATTTGGAGTGTGCCTAAGATATATGATTTAAATTGAATTGTATTAATTCAAATGAAGAATTTATTCGAAATATTAAAATTACTCTCGAATTATATGTTCGTTAATTGCAAAGAAATATTAGAAAATTAATTATTTAATACTAAATCACTATTATAAAAGTTAAATTATATTAAGATTCAATCTCAATGGTATATATTATAATTATAATTAAAATTTTTTCATCTCCCATTTATATTTTGGTGACATAAAACATTAATTATATCAAATTGACTTTGACAAAAAAGAAAATTGGTCTATTGATGAATTATTGATTATCAGGCCACGCTAAAGACTGAACAAAGATTATAATTGTAATCAGTATTAAAAAAAAAAAAAAAAAAAAAACAAAAAGATAAAAAAAATATGAAGATTAATTAACATACAAGAGAAAAAAAAAATAATTGGTATTTTGAATATAACGTATTATATATACAAAAACATTTTTTCAATTCATACAAAATTTATATTTTGGCTTTTATTAATTAATATTTACTATACTATCTCGACTGAAAAACTTTTAAACGTTCTTATAAAGTGGAATATTTATTATTGCCATTGAATGAAAAAATTAATAAATAAATGAAATAGAACAAAACAAATGAAATGAAAAATATTATTCTGTCATATTTTATGGCATTTATTATATATGGGAGCCAACGACTCGTCTTTAGCACATTATTGTTTAGCTTTTATGATATATATAAAATTATATATACATATTATTATTATTATTATTATTATTATTATTATTATTATAAATACATATATGTATATCAATAAATTAAGTAAATTAAAATATCTTCTATGTTCAATATCTGCCACAATAAATTTTTCTTCGATATTGAAGAGAAATAAATTGTTCAAGGATGAGTATTACATGAAATAACAACTTAATATATTTATATAATGTTGTTTTATTTTTATTTTTATATTATTGATGCCAATTACTAGCGTTACTAACATTTAATTTAATTTTTTTTATTACCACTTAATGTGAATATTAATTACTATAATTGAAATATTTCTTACAGGCATTTTCCGTAAAACGAAAATTTATTTTTTGCACACTCACATTTATGCAATTACATTTTTTATTTTATTTCTTGTTTATTTATGTTTTTGTTTTTTTTTTTTTTTTATATTTATTATCGCGAGGGTGAATTGGGAGTTTAAAAAGATATGTGGATTCAACCACTTCGCAAATTATAACTCCACGCACGGAGATATTTACAAGATAAATATTTTAGAATAATGTTATTTTTTTGCCAATAATTTATTATTTTTATTTATGGCCGCTCTAAGATTTGTATTGGATTAAACTGTACAAGGCTTTTTGCTTTAAAAGGCGGAATTTGTTGAATATTTAATTTATTTATTTTTCATATTTTTTATTATTTAATTTAATTTTTTTTTTCTATCGAAAATTTTAATGCTTTTTTATTTTTTCCAGCGATTTTTATAAGCAAATATCTATGCGTTAAGAGTAAACTATTTACAAAGTGGGCACTGGCTCACTCTCTCCTTTATTATTTCTCTTAGAATGCACCGAAGAGTTTTTGTTTTTTATTTTTATTGTAAAAAAGAAAATGGGGGAAAATAAGAAAATAATATTTTTTTATATAAAAAAATTGGGATATTTTGGCGATCAATATAAATCCCAGTTGAGGAAGTCTTATATTTTTTTTTTCTTATATTTTATTTTAGCAACTATAAAGTAAAAAATATCGTGGGATTCACCTAAGTATATATTTCAGGATGCCCAAATGCAATTCACATTACACACAATTTTTTTTTCCTCATTATCGTTTATACGTCACACAATACATTCGTTGACTATAAGCTCTAAATTCTACATCTCCATTAAGATGCTTCTCATCCAAATAAAAATAAAAAATTATTACAAATAGTTTCGCAACAAAAAAAAAAAATATTTAAATAATATATTGATTTTTAATTTTTAATTAACATAATTCGTTTTTCATCTAATTTACATAGAAAAATAAAAATAAATCTTCAGCTATGTGTGTAATAGTTTAGTATTTTAATGATTGTTTTTTTTTTGTTTAATTATTATGTGAAAAAAAATTATAATATAATTGAACTCAGATAAAAGATATGATTTCATATTTTTTGTTCCTTCATTGAAAACAATTTTTATTCTACAAATCCCGGAATTTATTTATTTATTTATTTATTAATTCTCTCACTCTTTCTTTGTAAAATATACAAAAAAAAATGATAATTATTTACAATCACAATTGAATTATTGTGCATATGTGTATGTGTATGTGAGTGTATTTGTTTGCGTATAAATAGTTGCAAAATATAAGATACAAGTGAAAAAAATAAAATAAAATTGAAATGAATGAAAAAATATTTATATAAACAGAATATAAACAAAACAAAAAATTTATGATGGCGCAAATATTAATTAGCAAACACGTACGGTAATTGATTGTGAGAATTATTTTTTTCTCACGTTTGTTACACATTTACAAAAATATTAGGACACAAGATGAACAATTGCAAATGTGTAATGTCATCTTTTTCATTTTTACTTTTTTTTTTATGCAGTAATGTTATCAATTATTGATTTAATTTTTCTTTTTTTATCCAGCTGAGGAAAATGAGACAATTTCAAAACGTCGCTGAGTTCCCTTACAACCTAAGTTATCTAAATTACTTACAATTTATCTATGATTTTATTTTCATTATCCTCATTTTTCTTTTGTAAATTTTTTTTTTTTTTGCATTTTTTTTTTATTTTTATTTTTCTTTAAAATTAAAGTATTTCCAAGTTTTTTATAATCTAAAATTCATTCTTCTTCACTCAATGAACTCATTCAATTGATTCATCATCATGTTTCTTGAACATTTAAATTCATTTGTTGCCATCAATGTTAAATTTTCTCTTATTTAAAATATTACATTGTCATTATCTTATTTTTTCGTGTCTCCATTTCATTTACTCATTAAATTTAAAAATAAAAAATAAACTTCCATCTTATACCACTGAATACGTTCACACATACATGCAACTCAAGCTCTCTACGATATGAAAGAAAAAATTACAATTTTCACACAAGTATTAAATCACTTATTCGTCCATAACTCACCAAGTTATGTTGCAATAAAAAAAAATCATCTCAATCACAATAATGTGCTCAAGTTTCAAACTCTCCAAATTTTTCTTACATGGCGTTATTTAATATGTCACCAACTCCTATCATCATAAAGTTCATTTTTTCATTTTCATAATTATTCTTTTATTTTATTTTATATTATATTATTTATTCAGCTTTTTGCATTTAATTGAAAACTTTATTTGGAAATATTTTATTGAGTGAGAGATAGAGAAAAAGAGAGAGAGAGAGAGAGAAGAGCTCTGTATAAAAAAAAATTGGAACACCTCAATTTTTCTTTTCATTTTCAATTATTTAGGAACGTAATTTGCACGCGAGCACACAATTATTATTCGCATTTTTAATAGGAGCAGCGCACATTTGCTGATGATTAAGTGGCATAAGGCGGCTGATAGGAGGAGTTTGATAATATATCGAGCAAAAAGCTCATGTGGCATATCGTTTGGTCCAAAGCCGTGCTATACGATCGTGCTCCTCACGATTTTGTAGATACTGAGTTGCTATGCTTCCCACAAGAGGATCAGCTAAATAAATCCATTTATCATTATATTAATAAATACTCAAAAGAAATAAAATAAATGAAGAAAATTTACAAACCTGGATTACAATCTGTTAAAAGTGAACAAATTGATAGAAGAACTTTTGATATTGTTAACGCAGGCGACCAATTGTCTTTAAGAATATCAAGACATATCACACCTTGACTGTTTATATTGCAATGATAAATTCGCGTTCGGAAAGTAACCTGCAATAGAATATACATAATTAAATAAATAAATAATATTTATAGATGATAGTTGAATTTTAATGTGTTGAATTGTTTTATTAATTGATTTAGAAATAAAAATTGTACCTTGGGTGGTTTAAATGGATATTCAGGTGAAAAATGAATGTCCAAAAAGAAAACACCACCTTCATATACTGAGCCTGGTGGTCCCAAAATGGTGGACACCCATTCATATAGATTATCACTTTTTGGACCAGCACTACAATTTGGCGGTGGGTCCAAAGTAATTTCTGCTAATTCTTTCTGTATCCTATTACAATAAACAATAAAATAATCATTCAATTAACCAATTTAAAATACAAAAACTATCAATAATAATTATATTCAATATATAACTAATTATTTCTACCTTTTAGCTGATGTTCCTAAAGCCTTTGACATTTTGGGATTAGTTTTTGCTTCTTTATTCTCTGGTTTATTATCCGCCAGTGATGATCCTCTACCTCTACCAGTACCACTGGAACCAGCTCCAGAAGACATTTTGCTAAAAATAAAAAAAAAAAAAACCAAACACATCTTTCATCAATACAATCTTAATAAACAAATTAAACCATAACCCAAAACCAATAGATGGCTGAATATAAGAGACTAAATATTCCATCAATTCAATGAAACTCTTAATCAACTTCCAATACAAAAAAAAAAATTACTTCTCACCTTTTTTGATGGTTTTTATTTGTCGTCGTGTTGACTATTAATCCTGACAAAAGGTTCAACCAATTCAACAATAAAAAGATGCCGTTAATTACAATAACATGAATAAAATAATAAGTTTATTCAATGGACACAGTTAAATCCTTGTTTGCTTGTGTATTATATGTATATACGGTATCACCCACTATTATGGGCGAATTTCGGGCTTGCCGGATCACGACAATGGAGGTTGTTCGTGGGGATACGACAGGGACACAGCAATGTAGCAGTAGACACTAATAAATGAAAATATTAAATTGCCAATATAATTGATATTTAATACGTCTACCTAGATTAATTAATAATTATTGTGGACGGCGTCACTAATAGTCACACTTTTTTATATATATATATGTGTGTATATGTATATATAAACATATATGTATATTATTTTTTCAGATTTTGTGTGTCTATCTACCGCCTCTTCCTCGGATCACCCGGGCGTCTCTTCCACAATTTCTTTCTTCTCTCCTCAGTCCTCGAACCTTACTTCTCAGCTCTCTCTCACGCTTATGCTCATTTTTCATTCGTCTCACTCGTTAACTATCCATCTTTGTCTGTCACTAGGTTAGGATTTCGCACGCCACACTCTGTGTGCCTGGAACCTCAGATGGAAAATTAAACTATCGGTTAGAGGGAGAGAGAGAGAGAGAGAGAGAGAAAGAGAAAGAGAAAATCTACACAAGCGCAGTAATGCAGTGATTTGAATTATCCGCTCTCAGGATGTACCGACATTTATCTAGTCAAAATAGAGGTTGAATTTTTAAGGTTAATTTTTATGTTTAAATTTTATTTTAAGATTGAAACTCATTGTGTTGTTGGATTTGATGATGAAGTGGTGGGAAAAATGTTTTTTTTTTTTGTTAGAATGATATTGAAATTTTGATAAGATGAGAAAGTTTTGAGAGAAATTTATAAATGTGAATTTCAATATGGCGCCATGTTTTTGAGTTTCAGGTGGCGCCACTTGTACATAGTTTCCGGTTAGTTGGGGGAATGGAACATTGAATTTTTCGTATCTGTAGGTTGGTGTTATTGATTTAGTGACGTGATGCCATTTTTTTTTTTGTAATTTACTGTACGTTTTATAAAACATTATTTATTATTTACAGTGAAATATTGAATAGTAATTATTTTTATTAATATTAATTTTTAATCATAGTGCAGTAGTAAATTAATATTTTTAGGTTATAACAGCAATAAAACCATCAAGATGGGAAAACGCCAGCATCAAAAGGATAAAATGTAAGTAATTATTTAGTTTGCTATTTTTTTTTTGAGGTTATACATGTACTTTTGAGACATTTATCATATCCACAGTCAATTGTATTAATTAATTTTATATTCTATACATTTTAGGTACTTGACGTACACTGAATGGACAACTTTGTACGGTGGTAAAAAGTCTGGGGAAAATTCCGAGACATCTGAAGATTCAACATTCCGAAGATTACCCTATGATCATTGTTGTGTCAGTCTTGTACCTTTTGAACATCCATATTGCGATGCTCATGGCAATGTTTTTGAATTAGAAGCAATTCTCGCATATATTAAACAATTTAAACACAATCCAGTAACTGGAAAATCAATTGATGCTAAATCACTTATTAAATTAAATTTTCATAAAAATGCTGCAGGAGAATATCATTGTCCAGTGTTGTTCAAAGTATTTTCAAAGCATTCACATATTGTTGCTGTTAAAACTACTGGCAATGTATTTTCTTTTGACGCCGTTGAACAATTAAATATCAAAACAAGAAATTGGAAAGATTTATTGAATGACGAACCATTTATTCGAGCAGATCTTATTACTATTCAAGATCCAACAAATGCTACAAAATTCAATCTCTCAAGGTTTCATCATATTAAAAATAATTTAAAGGTTGAAGATGAAGGTATATATTTTTATTTAATTTGAAATTCATTTATTTAATCGTGCAAATAATATATTTACACGTATTATTTATTTTCAGAAACAATTAACAGTCGCGGAAATCCAAATGCTAGACTGAAGACAGTGTCTCACGAGACAAAAGAAATTTTAGAAGAATTGGGAAGAGATTATAAGCCCACAGAGAAAAAAGCAGAAGCAAATAAACCATTAGCGGATAAATTCAATGCTGTGAGTGAAGAATATTATTTTAAATTGATAAATAAATTATTAATTTATTTTTATTTGCCAGGCACATTATTCTACTGGTGCAGTTGCAGCAGGATTCACGTCAACAGTAATGCCCCAAGAAACAGTTCATCAAGCAGCTATTGTCTCTGATGATTTAGTTCGTTATGAAAGAGTAAAGAAGAAAGGTTATGTCAGACTTCTTACAAATTTTGGTGCACTTAATGTTGAGCTTTATTGCGATGTTATACCAAAAACTTGTGAAAATTTTATTAAACATTGCCAAAATAGATATTATGATGGTACAAAATTTCATCGATCGATTCGTAACTTTATGGTAATGATATATTTTATTTTAACCTTAAAAAATAAGAGATTACAAAATTATTGAATATTAATTATTATTGTTGAATTTTTGATTGTAGATTCAAGGTGGAGATCCAACAAACAGTGGCAACGGTGGTAAATCCATTTGGGGTAAACCATTTGAAGACGAATTCAAACCTAACTTGGTTCATCAAGGTAGAGGAATTCTTTCTATGGCGAATTCAGGACCAAACACAAATGGATCACAATTGTAATTAAAATAATTATTATTTACAATTTTTTCTCAAATAAATCCATATATTATTTATAATAATAATTAATTCTTATTTTTTAGCTTTATTACTTTTCGTTCTTGTCGTCATTTGGATGGTAAACATACGGTTTTTGGAAAAATTGTTGGTGGCTTGGACATTTTGAATAGCATAGAAAAAGTTGAGGTAGATAATAAAGACAGGCCAATTGAAGATATTATTCTTCAACGTGCTCAAGTATTTGTTGATCCATTCCAAGAGGCAGACGAACAATTAGTCGCTGATAGAGCTGCTGAGGCTGCAAGAATAGCAGAAGAAGCAAAAAATAAGGAATCTGCTAAGAAAAATGAACGTGGTAATGTTTTGAAAGCTTATCATTCAGGAGTAGGAAAATTTATCAACATTTCCCAGGAGACTAAGTAAGTTTGTCTTATCTTATCTATGATACTGATAGTATAGAGAGAATATATTTATATATTACTATAATGTGTGATAATAATTTTTAGCAGTGCACAAAGCATTGAGTTGCCAGCGAAGAAGAAAAAAACAACCACAATCCCGTACTCTATTGATAATATCTGGTGAGAATTTGAGATTATCAGTGATATATTTGACTTTTTTTTTAGGTTAAATTGTAAAATAAAAATTATTTTATAAAAAAAATTAATTATATTCTTTAGAGTGAATAGTTGAATAAAAAAGATTTACTCAACAACACGATTTAAACACAAAAAATGAAAAGAATTATAAATTAATTTTCCCGCTCAGCCATTCAATTTGTCGCGCAGATGCGTATGCGCATGATGGCAAGAGTGCGCAACTAAATTTTGATATTTTTTTTCTTTAATAATATTGTAACACTCATTGAAATTATTCATGAATATATAAAATATTTATTTTAAATGTTTTATGTATAATTATTCATTAATAGGTATTTTTTTGTTCTATTTAATGACAATGACCTTTTGAATGACGACGAGTTGTTTCATTTCAGGTTTTCCACTTCTCAGAAAACCAGTCGTCCATGTTTAGTTTCCGTGGTCCCTCCCTGAATGTCAAGACGTGTGTGTGCATTTTATTGTGACTGTTTTACGTGTCTTATCTCAAATTTCAACAGTGATTAACTCAAATTATTCATTATTAGACCATCCCTGAGACCACTCAACGTTCATTATTCAAAATACCATGGAAGATCTCGGTGAGTTAATGACTTTTTTTTCAAACTATTTTTTACCTCCTAACCTCAAAATTTATTATCCACAAACTTTGTTTATTTTATTCACTAAATATCTAAAAGTATTCAAATTTAATACCTTAATAAATTCGCCCGTAAGAAATAAACATTAAAACTAAGTATAAACAATCAGGATAAATTAAAAAAATACAAATAACAATATAATATTTACATATATGCTAATAATCAGTTGATTCAACATAAAAAGCCCGCGATATTCAAATGCAATACATTATAATTTCAGTCGCAAAATCCAACAGACTAAATTAAATCTAATTTTAGAAAATTACGTTATCTTGATAACCTTTTACACAAAATTGATAATAATATCCTCCCACCATTACTAACAAAAATAAAATAAAATAAATTCTTAAGATCTTTGATCTCTCAAAAAATAAATCTCGTTGACATAAAAAATCACATAATATTACCAAAGAATTATTTTCGGACTTGTCTTGAGACAGGATAAGAGACATTTGGTTTTCTTACGCTCTTTTTGCGAGGGCGTAAGCCATAAATAAAATCTTGCCTTTTTCATTTCATTTTATTTTATTTTATTTTATTTTTTTTCTTCTTCTCTCAACACTTTTCCTTCTCTCCTCTTTCTTTTGTGTCGCATTTACCGTGCGTCAAATACAGACACACACGAATATACAGACACAATCTTTACTCGAAGAAAACATTATAAGAGTCAATGAGAGAGAGCTTAGTCGTGTTTGTTCTCTCAGCTCGTAAAGAGAATAAAATTTTTCATTTCAATTGTCGCAATTAAATACCGTATAAAAATCATTTAAATTATTAATAACAATTTACATGCAGTGTTAATGTGCACATTTTAATTTTCACTTATTATTTATATAAAATAATAATCAACGTCACAGTGAAAAATTCAATTAACTTTTAAACATTTAAAAGTATTTGAAATAATTAATTATTAAAATAATACACAGTTTAATAATATTATATATTTTATCATATTTAAATATTTAAAAGTATTTATTACACAATTAAATTATTGAATGTATTATAATTTTATTTAATTATTTATAATATTATTCATGTAACAATATACCACCACGTGTTGAGGTGAAGAACTAATTCTATAATAAACCCCGGAAATATAATTATTTTTAAACGCATATATACATATGTTTACTCCCACTTTATTTTATTTATTTTTTTTTTTTTTTCTATTATTTTATTTTGTTTTCGTGTATGCACTCGGTATAGTGGAGCAATAAAATTAATATGAAATTATATACACAGATGAAAGCCGACTGTTAACTCAATCGCGCATGAATTTTTATTGATATTATAAACTATCGTTATTTTAAATTTAATTATAAAATTGACTTTGAACTTGACCGAGTCTCATGTAAAATTAATTATTATATTTAATAAAATATATCTGATTTATTAGTCAAATAAATTTAATATTAAAATTCATCGTGAAAAGCGTTTCATTAATAAAAATTAAATAAATAAATTAATAAAAATACAATGGCTATGGATAGAACAATGTATGGAAAAATACAACATGGTGCTAGTTATCAACCATATAGAATTACAATGAAGAGAGGTAGAGATGCAGGAGCACCAGGATGTGAGTTTAATTTTTAATTCGATCATTATTTTTATTTATTTATTTTTTTTACTTTAAATAATTATCATCCACATTATTAAATATTTTTATATACCGATTAATATATTTTAATTCGTCAATATTAATAATGTAATAATTTTTTCTTTGAGTTTAATCGATATTTTAGACAATTTATTTGTTTATTTCGTACAGACACACGTTATTTAATTTATTTCTAGTAAGTTTGCATTAACATAAAGGAATGTAAATTAAGGTCGGGCGTATTATAAATGCCGTCTTGCATATAAATATCTCCATGACAGCAGTCTTAGATTATTACTCAATGAATATCGCGCACTTATTTTTCTTTATTTATTTTTTTTCTCTTCTATACATATTTTTTTTTTTCCTCTACATCTTCAGGCTTGGTTTGTTTATATTCTCTCGGTATTGAAATGAAATAATTCTCCTCATTGTGTATGATCGTTGAATCGTGTATACAAAATTTTATTTTAATTATTTTTTCTTTCATATTATATTTCTGAAATTTATGAAATTTTGTAGGATAAAAGTTGTGGGATATTTTTATTCGTATTATTTTAATTTATTTGAAGGAGAAATTATAATAAAATATAAATTTTTGTCCTCGACGCAATGTGACCTTTGGCGAGTCCGGGAGAAATTACTTTGAAGTGGAACGACGGTAAATTTTCCACGGGCAGTTAGTTTATATTGATATGTACTGACGACTTTTAAGATATTTAAGTGTGTTATAGAATTAGAATTATTATACACACGCATACATTGATTAATATATTAATATTTTGCTTGATTGCAAAGATTTTAATAGAAGCACGTGATGTTGAGAGACAGAGTGTGGTTGGAAAAAAATAAATTATTTTATCAACTCGAATAATAAAATTGATTTTATTAAATAAGAAAAATTTTAATATTTTTTATTTCACTTTGATGATTAAATTTATTTTATTATTTTATATTTATTTTATTGCTCGTTTGAGATACAGTATAATGATAATAATCATTGACATATATTTAAATTGACACAACTGCGTCACTTTATTTTATTGAAGAACAAAACGGACAAATTGATGATGAGCTCGTTAAAATTAATTATTCATTTTTTTTTTTTTTTTCAATCAGCAATAACAATTTTGTACAAACTTCAGTGGATTTATTTTATTTATTTTATTTATTTTATGGTGTTTTATAATAAAAATAGTGTTTATAAAATATAAAGTATATTAATTATCTAAATAATTGATAAATATATATTTATAAACATTTGAGTGCGTTGAACTAACATTCTGTAATGAAGACGATCATGAATCATGAATGATTGCACAGTAGTACAATTCTATATTTATCTCACATAGTGGGTTTAAAGATAAAAAAAAAATATATAATTGCACAATTCTCTCTAACGTACAGTAATTTATTTTTATATCGATATCAAACACTATAAATTCAATCTTATATTTTATATTTTAAATATCAATGGGAAGAAATTTTAAGAGTACAGTCAATGACAATAATAATTAAATTACCCTAAAAAAAAAATTTAATAAATAAAAAAAATATATATACACATGTATATAAATCTTAAATATCCTTTTATGGTTATTTCCTGAGAGACAATAAATATTGTTAATGTCGCATTACGCAATTGAAGAAATGTGCCGGGTAATTGGTGTGGAGATAAATTTTTTTATATAAACAATTATGTGTACTTTAGTCAGAAAAAATTGTCGAGTGTTCTCTGTGCAGTTATATTGCGGTGCCATATTTAGAAATTGAATTTTAATATTAATTATTATTTGATGATTAAAAAAAAAAATTATTGAAATTTTAAATTTATAATTTTATATATATATAATTTTTTTTAATTTTATTTTTTATTGGATTTTTAAGTCTTAATGATTTTTAACTACGGTTAAATAAATCAAAATATTTTTTATCGACTGAATTTAGTTTTTTTTTCTAGTTCAAAATAACGCCAATAGAGTATGGTTATTTTGAATAATATTTTTGCCTTGGCATACGTGAAGTAAATAAATAAATAATAAATAAATGTCCTTGTGAAATTGAAATAATGATAATAATGGACACTCGGAATAATAAAATAATTTAATTATCACAAAGGTATTTTGTAATAATTAATTTATATTATTTTTGTGATAATAATGACCTTTAAAAAAACATTTTTAAGAGTAGAATTTTATTTTATATTATGAAAAAAAATAAATAAATAAATTTATTCATCCCACGTACGTTCCTTTAATATTGTACACTCCCCACGTCATTTATGACTCCAGAATTGGAAGTGTATGACGTCACAAATATATATATTGGAATTAAACTTGAGAACAAACTGGTTAAATACATTACTACAGTTTACAATTTAATACCAAGTGGAAGTGCTCTCACTTTCCTCTTTCTTCTGACTCATATATATTTTTATTTTATTTTTTCTTCTTCTTCAAAGTCCTTTAGAGTGTATTGAGAAGTGCCAAAGTATTGTCACAAATATATTTTAACCAAAAATAAATTATAAAAACACTCGAGGAAATTGTGGTGAGAGAAAAAAAAAATATTCTATAAATTTATCATCAAAATTTTTGTGATATTTTTTTATAAAATTATATAAAAGTGATATACATCTTTGTATGCAATGACACATTTGTTCACTATCGCTTAAAGCAATGCAAGAATAAATTTTGTTGTAGATATTATTATGTGAATCAGTTCCCGAGTGAAAAAAAAAAATAACAAACATAAAAAAAAAAAAAGTTGTGACTTGAGGATAAAATAAGGGCGAGGCATTTTTTTTAATTGACAATCAACATGATGATGATGATGATGACGGGTGAGTTTAAAAATAAACAAACTATCCAGTGACTTAATTATAAATAATAAATTCAACAAAGTTGCAATAGAGAAAAAATAATAAAAGAAAATATAATTTAATTTAAGCTGACAAATTAATTAAGTTTGTTTGTTTATTTGTTCATAAACAAATTAATTAATTAATCAAATATTGATACTTATACAGTTATAGAATAATTAATTAAACAAAAAATAAAATTCGATTATGCATGGGCGTTTGTATTAATTTTTTAATACGAGGTCTGAGTCCATATGAGGAAAAGGAAACAAATCACCCACGTTCATTAGACAAATAAAAATATATATATTTTCTTCACAAAACAATTTTAATTCAGTGTATTAAATTATATTTTAATACAATACACAAGGTTCTCGGTACTACTGATACAACAAAGTATAATAATTTAGCTTTATATTTAAACCGTCGCCAATTTTATTTGTTTCATTTGTCTGGGCACGGCAGTCGCGACGTTATGCTCTACTGATGCTGTTTAAAAAATGAACAATAAAAATCCAGGGGTCTGATTTATAATTATAATTAATATAAAAGAAGAAGAACAATCCATAAATTTATAAATAAATAATTAAATTAATAGAGTTGAAAAGAAAATAAGTTCAATGAAAAAATTTCTAAATATGAAAATAAATATTTTGTCATAGATTAATTTAATTTAATTTAATTTGTTTAAAGCTCTCTGATTATTTATTATTTATTCCTGATGGTTTATTACAATCCATGAATTTATAAATAAATAATTAAATTAACAGAATTGGAAAAAAAATGAGTTCAATGAGAGAATTTAAAATTATAAAAATAAATATTTTGTCATAGATTAATTTAATTTGTTTAAAGCTCTGTGATTATTTATTATTTATTCCTGGGTGGTTTTTGTCATGGAACTGAATAGAAGATAAATTGTTTAAATTGTTTATTGGATAATAAACATAATTGTTGTTTAATATTAAGAGAAAGAAGTGGAGAAAATGTTGAAAGTTTTGTGCTCTGGGTCACAGAATAAAATTGTTGGAATAAAAGATTGAGAGAATGAAGTAAAGAAGAAAACGTAAGATGTTGTTATTCTTATATACGTAAATGTATATGTGTGATAGAACTAGGGAGTAGCGAAATAGATATATGAACATAAATGAGAACGCGTTTTGATCTAAGCTTACGAGTTGTAACTGGCTTTCAGTCAGTCTCGTTTGAGTCTTACTCGATCATCTCTTGTGTGCGTTATTTGTTTTCGGTTATTTCACATCTTTATTTAATTCTCTATTTTTTTTTTCTAACTCTACACAAACAAGTATTTGTTTATAAAACATTTGGGAAATTAATTATTGCTGTGGGATTGTTAAATTATTAAGGTGAAATATTATTTCATAGATAAAAATTCTATAATATTATTTAATTAAATTAAAATTTATTTTCTTTATTAAAATTTATATTTGATATATTTTTTTGTTGTTTATTATTGGAATATGATTCTTTAATTCGTTTAATTATTTTTTTAACCACCCGAGTAATTGTTAGATGATTTTTTTTTTTTTTTAGTGAAATATTGCAAATAGTCTCGCGTTCTAATTTAGTGGTTTAATTTTAGATTTTTCATTGCTCAATTTTCAACGCACGTGGTAGCTAGACACCGTACGCGAGGAAGAATATGAGAAATAATAATTGCGGTTGTTTGTGTTGATTCATAATCGAAACAAAAAAAAACAATGCCAACTAAGAAAATTTAATATTTACTTTATATAATATAAATCAATTGTCATTTCCATTTACCAATTGTGAAGAAATTATTCTATCGAATATTCTGTCAATTTTCATAGATAATTAATATAAACCAACGACAATGAATCAAATGAGACCAATGTCACCAATTAATTCAATTAGTCCAAGTCGTTTAGCAACAATAAAAAGACACGAATCATGGGAGCAACATATAAGTGAGTAATATTATCATAAATAAAAAATTTGTCGAATAATAAAAATTGCAAAAGAATAAAAAAATATATTCAACTCATTAAAATCTGAAATAATTTGCATTATCAATGAGTGTAATGATACATCAGCAATGTAGTAAATGTCTCTACATGTTGTCATGTCACTCCGGAAGAGAGGCGATAAGACAACGACGAGGTCGATCAGTTCTTCGCCTCTTCTTCCTCTCAATTATTTTTTTTTTTTTTTTTAATTCTATTTCTTTTATTTTATTCTCTGGAATTCTCCCACCACTTTGATGACCATCAGAGAGTCATGATACCACATTTATATTTTATTGAGTCGACCAGCCGGACTTCTCCAGTCTGGAATTTACTCGTGTATGTGGTGGGATTGTCAACCGGACACCCACAAATATTTTTTTCCTCCTCTGTATCATTTATTGACACTTTAAGTGAAGTGATTAATTTTTTTTTATTCCTCATTCCTCAATACACAAATTGCCAGGTCAATAGTTAATTAATTAATTTAATAATTCATTCATAAACATCATGAGTGGACAGTATAAACGTCAGGAGAAATCAACAAAATGTCTAGATTTATTTAATCTTGGTGAGGAAAAAATAAATTTTACTTAAAGAAAAAATTTATTTAATTGTATTTTAATAATTTCATCGTTTAAAAATTACTGCTGATGTTTGTGTATTCAGTTGCTCAACAATAGTGTGTAAATAAATAAAATAACAAATATATAAGAAGCGAAAAAACAAAAAAAAATTGCTGATGAATGAATATAAAAATTTTAAAATTAATCTGTATTAATAATCTTTTTTTTCTTCTTCAATTTTGCAGATGCTCTCCTTGCAGATTTGCAGAATACAGTGTCATCTTCTGAGAGTAATCATCATGCGAGTAATAATGCAACACCTGGCTATGGTTCACTCAATGGAAGTAGAATTAATCCAACATCAAACATGTATCGGTCTTACGATTCAAGAACATCACCGTTGCCACCGCAGTCGGTAAGTTAAAGAGCTTTCAAACCACCTCAACTCTAAAATACACCTATAATAATAATGACGACAATGACGATGATGATAATAATGAAAGCTAGAGGGTATGAATAGCAAGAAAGCTCCAACTCCAATAGTATAAAAATAATATTTATATTCATTGAAGCTTAGTAAAGAACACCAGGAGATGGCGTGAATAACTTCATTCAAAAATTTATCAAGATTATTTTGTAAATTTTATTTGAAATACAAATATAATTGCTGACGTCAAATGTTAACCAGACAATTTCTTGATTGATTTAGACAATTTGGCAGTAAACTAAATTTTCTTAATACATATTTAAATAATTTTTTTATACTACATTTGACATTGGATTTAATTATAAATTTTAATTTACCAAATCAATTTTTCAACACTCGGATTTTTAGAAACTTTTTTATATTTTATTTTTTTTTATTTTTTGAAGCTATCATTCAACAACTAGAGTTAAAAATTATGTTTCTATTTTACTTTCAACTTGAAATACTAGTCAGTCTGTTGAGAAAATTTTTTTTTTTTAAATTCACTACAATAAATTTATTAATTTTTTTTATTTTCATTTCAAGTTACGAAAATTATTTTTAGTAGTAATTTTTTCGTGTCAATGTACTTGTGACCTGTGCATATATTAAATTAATATTAGTGTATATGCGTAGTAGTAATAGTAGTAGTAGTAGTAAACTGGAAGAAGTTTGAATATAATTTATATTGATCGAATTAATAATTTTCTATTATTTAACATATGTTAGTTTTCCATGAAGAAATACTTTATATTATATTTATTGATTTTCTTTGGGGCCTAGGACAATCTTTAAATATATTATTCAATACTATTGCTTTATACATAGGCTATTTACCCTTCGTTTACTAATTTTTCATTCACTCTAAATAAAAATCTTACATAAATTAATCGTCAATATAAAATTTATTTAAATTCAATTTATTCTCAATTTTTCTTTTCTTAAATTTAATTTTTCATTTATACTAACTTGTATTTACTGTACAATAGTTATTAATAGTCACTATTGTATCTAAAAATAATTTGTGGCAAGTGTTTAGTAATACTGGAAATATATTTTATACTCCTGATCCAGTATACAGTTTTATAACTTGAACATTTAAATTTATAAATTGCATTATTCAATAATAATTATTCTCGTTTTTTTTTCTCCCATTATTTTTATTAATACACAGAGTATTTAAACAAATAATATTTATATATTTATTTATAATTTTATGGGTCCTTGAGGCGATATAGTATAATTTTGTGGTGAAACATAAGCTTTAAAAGTCAGATCATGTTGAAAATTTATTTGCAGAGCAACAGCTCCAGATCTACGAAGAATTGGTGGTGCGCAAAAGCACAGTCTCCAAACCTACACATTTATATTTTTCTCTCTTTTATTTATTCATCTCTGTCTATCTTTTTCTATATATTATCATCATTCACGCTTTGCACACGCGTGAACATATGTTAAAAAGATCCATGAGGAAAATTGAAACGAATTGGTTGGCACAAAATATATTTCAAAATAAATTTAAACATTTTAAAATAACGAATAAAATATATATACATAATTTGGTATATAAATTTTATAAGATTACATTATTATTACGTTGTTGTTGTCGTCATTATTATTATTATTATGTATTATAAATAATTTTATGTATTATTAATGGATAAATATAATTTTCTGGTATATTTAACAAAATTTACATGATATTATTGCAAGCTACAAAGCTTATTTCAATATTGACTTTTCATAGTCTCAGTCGTAAACATAAAATTACAATTTCATTCCCGATATTTATTACTCTTAGTGTATCATGATATTTTTGTATTTAACCTAGTTACAAAAATAGTAAAAATCAAATTTTATATTTATTAATTAATTTATTTATTTTTTTTTTTCAATCTTTTTCATTGACCTAGTTAAAAAGTATTATGATTGATTGATTGATTGATTAATTAATTAATTAATGTATGCTTTCGGCTATATTAGTCAATTTTTAATTTAAAAATAGCATGAAAAAAAAAATGATGTTTATCAATTTTTATTTTGCTTCAAATTGGAGTACCCTAATTATTTTTTATCATTAACTTTACGATCATTTTCAATGTTACTGCTGATGCTGACATCATCATTAGGAATAAATATTTGATCTGTTTGGCACACGACACGCCAGAAAATCATCAACTCAATGCCAAAACAACACACAATTTAGTGTGTTGATCTTGCTTTACACCTGTTTTCTATTCTATCATCACTGTAAATATTCGACATTTTTTTTTTGTATGATTTAATATTAATATTTTTTTATTTCTTATGTTTTAGCCGACTTATCAAAATCGTGAGGCAATTGAAGAGACAGTAACAAGCTCAATTCCTTATCAGTCCAGTGGAAAAATGCCATCGCTTAATAATAATTTATCTGAACTCGATACATTACTGCAAGATTTAAGCAATGCACGATACAATACCCACTTTCAAGAACGAGGTTAGATATTTAATTTTTTATTAATATTTTTTAAAATATAATTTTTATTTTTTCATAAAAAAAAATTTTTCTCTATCTTGTGGCTATTAAAATCCACTGTATAACTCCTCTAAATTAATATCTCTATTAATAATATCTATAAAAATCATTGTATTAAGTAAATAAATTTTTCCTTTGTTAATTTGATGAGAGAAAAAATATTTTTAACAATTATTTTTGTCTTTATTAGAAACAAGATTGTCTAATGGCGGTGCAATAAGTCCGATGATGAGATCACCAAGCAGTTTATCAGCATCAAGACCCACTGTTGATTCGCTTCTAGATGAGCTCAGTACAGCAGTGCCAAATGGGTAAATTTATTAAATAATAATTACATAAAGCAATGAAAAAAAAAAATGAAATAAATTCATAATAAATAAAAAATGTATTTTATTTTCTAATTAAAATATAAATTATTATGCATAGCGATTATCCACATGAGGGTAAAGTCAAAGTAACAATTCAGGAGACATCAACGGAAGTTCAACCTGTTTATCCAGGTTATAATTTGCAAGAACAAAATTCATTAATTCGCTCAAGTGAATTACATCGAAGCTATGCAAACGGTCACACTGCAAGCAGTGCAACTAAAGAATTGGATGATTTAATGGCGTCGCTTTCTGAATTCAAGGTAATTAATTTGAAAAAAAAAATAAATAAAATCTACAAATTATTTATTTTATTTATTAATAATATTTAAATATAATGATGGAACCACTTGTGTTGTCCCACGCGTAGTCGAATGAATAACAAGTCAAGTTAAAAGCTTGCCTGCCCATTCTTGGCTGGCCATGTTACCGAAATAACTATTTTCTCTCGGTCTATTCCACCGTCTCAACTTAAAGCAAAGTAAGAATCACCCACTGTCATTTTCATACTACTAATGCTACTACTCCCTCTCTCATTATTTGTTCTCGGGTATTTCGTCGTTTTTCCCCACTGCCATCGGCTGTTTCTTTAGACATATTTATTCTGGTGGGGCATTTACACGACTGGGGCAATTGCAATGAGAGAGAAATCACTTTTGATCATCGAATAGCTTTTCAGTTAGTCTCGAAAGCTCAACAGGAGCATCAAGGTGCCTGTCTCATACTCTTCATTTATAATATTAATTTACACCTGATATCGATTCAATATTCAATTATTATCATCAAATAATAAATACATTATTAAATTCAATATTATTTAATTTGTATTATTTTAATTATAATATCAAATTATTTATCTGTCGTTGGTTGATTTATTTATTTATTTATTTTTTTTTTCTTTTCCACAGATAAATGGTAGCACCCACCAACATCAAACAGTGACTGATTCGCCCTACGCAAAACCGAACAAGGCAACGAAAAGTGCACCGAGTCCATTGCCAGAGAGTGGTAATACAACAGCGGCACAATCGCGCATTCATATCACTGAGACCCACACATCGCATCAATATCAACCGCAACAGGGCGAAAGTAGTCATACATTAGCTCAAACATCAACGACCCACGTCAAACAGAACCAATTGGATTCTATGCTTGGCAATTTACAAGCAGACATGAGTCGTCAAGGTGTTAATACAACGCAAAAAGGATGCTGTAATGCATGCGAAAAACCAATTGTCGGACAGGTGATTACTGCGTTGGGTAAAACGTGGCATCCAGAACATTTTACGTGCACTCATTGTCGTGAGGAGCTTGGTACACGTAATTTCTTTGAACGCGAGGGTCATCCGTATTGTGAGACAGATTATCATAATCTTTTCTCACCACGTTGTGCTTATTGCAATGGTCCAATTTTGGATGTAAGATTATATTTAATTATTTATTTGAGACAATTTTTTAATGAAGAAAACAAAAAATAATCAATTGAATTATTTTGGATATTTATTTGTTTATTTTATTTTAGAAATGCGTAACTGCTTTGGAGAAAACTTGGCATACTGAGCATTTCTTTTGTGCTCAATGTGGAAAGCAATTTGGCGAGGAGGGATTTCATGAGCGCGATGGCAAGCCATATTGTCGCGAGGATTATTTCGATATGTTTGCGCCTAAATGCGGTGGATGCAATCGTGCTATTATGGAAAATTACATCTCAGCATTGAATAGCCAATGGCATCCGGACTGTTTCGTTTGCAGGGTATAGAATACATTATTATTTTATGATTAATTGTTTATTTTAATATTTACAGAGAGCAATGGAAAAGAAATGAGAAGCCAAGTATTTTTTTTTTATTGGTAAAATGAAAAGAAGAATAAAATGCAAGAATCATTTTGTTGATGGTAAAAATAAATTGCAGGATTGCAAGAAACCAGTATCAGGCAAGTCCTTCTATTCAATGGAGGGCAAACCAGTGTGTCCAAAGTGTGTTGGTGCTGACGAAGAGGAGGAGGAAGAGGCTTAGAAAAATAACAAAATTAAAAAGAGGAATTGTGCAAACCTCTCTCCTCGGAAATCTAATTTTTAAATCGCGCTCTAAATCCGTCTTTTAAATATCTCGCTCGTTTTCCACCGATGAAGATTCAAAAAGAATTAAAAAATGATCAATAGACCCATATGACCCCCCCGGGCTCCAACTATGTGGAGCCCACATACCCTGAAAAATATATATTTATATATTTATTTTATTTCTTCATTGTCTTTTTGTTCTCTCAATGAAAACGAGCGGATTTATGACGTTGAATTTAACGAACTACGACTATTAAGAATTCATACTTGCATAAATGTACATGGTAAATTAATGAAACACGCACGAATTCAGGCTCTATCAAAACACATAAATTTAACACGAGAACACTCCAATAGATTTTTAAGAGTAAAGTCCTCCGACTTACTTCCCAATTTGTTCCTCAATTTTTTTTTCTCGTATATATTTTTTTCTATGTAGAGATTACGAATAAAAAAAAAAAACAATTATTGAATCACAACGAAATTTGTTCATGTATTAATATAAATAATAAAATAAAAGAAAAAAAAAACAAAAAAAAAAACAAAAACAAAAAAAATACACAAACACATGAGAGGAATCAGGTGCAAGTAATTCGTGTGCCTTCTTCTCTTCTTCAATTTTTTTTTTCTAACTCGCATCTCTGCACCCCGGGTGGGTCAGGGTCGCGAATGAAAGAGAGGACACACAATTCAAGTACCTTAGAGACCTCGCGGGCCAACATTAAGACCTGATAATTCGTGCGTGGGTTTTCTTTTTATCTTTCATGAACAACTGATGAATTATTATTAAGACGTAACATTAGAATAAAAAATTGCCGCGGTAAATTCCGTCTGCGGTGTGTATTCGCAATTTTTATATACACACAAATCTATCTATTGCATGACCGCAACTTGATCTTTGCTCGTGTGCTAATGGCACTGTGGCATTGGGCCAATATTTCGTGGGATTTTTTTTTTTCTTGGCACGTAATATCGAGTGTATCGTTTAGAAAATTCATGGCAACAAGCGATGAAAGATTATGGAGTGCAGAATATTGATCAATGAATAATATTGATATGGATAATTTTAATTATAACTTTATGCTAATTAAATCATTGATAAATTTAGATGATAAATATTATGAAATTATTTATTTATGATTGCAGGACTGTCGACAAAAGTTTCAAGGTGGATCATTTTTTGATCATGAGGGTCTTCCATATTGCGAGACACATTATCACGCCAAACGTGGTTCATTATGTGCAGGATGTCACAAACCCATTACAGGTTTGAATTATTTATTTATTTATCAATTAAATTATTTTATAATGGATTATTGATTCATTTTATTTTTCTTTTAGGTCGGTGTATAACTGCTATGTTCCGTAAATTTCATCCCGAGCATTTTGTCTGTGCTTTTTGCTTGAAGCAACTCAACAAAGGCACATTCAAAGAACAAAATGACAAACCATACTGTCATTGTTGTTTTGAAAAACTTTTTGGTTGAATTGAATGGATTATTTTTTTTTTTTTATATTAATTTACAGAAGAAGAAAAAAAACACTCGTTAATTATTAACGTTTTATTGATCAATTTAAAACACAAAGAGAAGATTATTCATAGTAATATCGATTATTTGTTTAAGTATTATTATAATTCAGATTCTTTTTTAGTGATTTACGGGAATTTAATAATTAATTTTTACTAATTCAAAAGGAAAAAAAAAATACCACAGTTACGCCAATGAAATTTTATTTTTCATTGATGAATGAACTTAGATGAAATTTGATGGTAACAATTAGCCACTTTTATTTGTTTATATTTATATTATATATTTATGTACAGATAAGAATTAGGTTTATGTCAAAGTTTAATTTTTTATTCTCTACTGTGTGCATTCGTTTATGGGATTGCACATTTATTATTCATTCATCAGCACAATTTTATTCACGACAATAGATTTTTTTAATCAATAATCCCCTTTTGGTACTATTAATACAGTATTAATAATACTATTCAACAATAAAAATAGTATGAAATAAGATAGTAATGATAGATGAATTTCATAGACAGAAAGTTCGATAAAAAAAAAACAATTATTAATTATAAGAAACACAAATAGATATGAAAAAAATAACAATTCAATCATGATCCAAAATTTGAATTTATTTGGCGCAATATTATATGAATAAGATACATATTTAATATTATTTAATTATTAACTTAACTTCTAGGGATCGTTCAATAAATATTAAGATAAACTTCAACTATTCGTTTATCTTTTTCTTATTCTATTTTTTGTTTTGAATTCAAAAATCGATAAAGTAAACGACGAGACTTAGCAATTTCACGCATGTGAACATACAAAAATATATAATAAATAACCTATAAATTTATTTACATGTGTAACGGATAAAAGTGCAAACAAAAATTGTTCATTACATGCTCCAAAATTATTTGAATAATTACCACACATAAGTAATGTAAGTAGAATTGTTATGTTTTTTTTTTTTTTTAATTTGTTAAATTATAATAATCTCTTCAGATAATTTTTTTTTTTTATCACAGTCAGGACGTACGATAATTATCCAAAATGAATTTCCCCATCACTCGATACGGTTTTAATTTCATATCAAGCTAAGCTGGGAAATAATTCGGAAAAACTTTCATGCCACAGATCTGTGAGATGCGTTGTCGTCGTTGTTGATTGAAGTCTATCTGATATTGGTGAATCATGTGATTCATAACCGCAATCAGATAAACATGTTTCAACTTTATAGGACGACGCCGTAGCAATATCAGAATCATCTGAATGATTACTGGACGGTGACATTGAATCAGCGAGTGTATAAGCCGGTGAAAAATGATCTTTATAAGAATTATTTGACATTAAATTTCCGGATTCTTCACTGGTTATTTCTTGAACGCACTCCTCTATTCTTACATTATCATCATCGCCCGGATAAATAATTGTTATGCAATTAGTTGCCTCGTCGTAAGTACCATAAACTGTATCCATATCATTTACAATTGGTTCTTGTTTAACTTCAATTTCACGTTTGAACGATCCCTTAGGAATTAGTCCTGGTAATTTTGAGGTTGGTATTGATTGTTGATGTTGAATTACGCCAGGTAATTCAGTTGTTGATATTGGATATGATTTATATGTGTTTACGCTTTCACAGGTTGAACTGGCCTCCACATTTTTTGATGTCTTCCCCACCATTCTCTTCGTATCATTAGATTCTTCAGTGGTATCTTCCTTGACGGCGATCTAAAAAATTGAAAAAAAAAAACCAAATAATATTTAATAATGAAAATATTCCAGGAAGCCAACGGTATTATTAATTTTTTTATTTAAATAACTGTAAACACACCTGTTTACTTGATCCCTCAACATTTGCTTCCACTTCAGCGGTAACTTCGCGCAAAAGGCTTTCTGCAAGTTCCTCGAGTCGTTCGAGGTAATCGTCGGATTGGATATCGCCAAAGAGTTCATCCAAAGGAGGTAAAGCGTCAGTATCTTCAATAGAATCGTGGCACTTGTTGTCGGCATCGGGGACAATACCAGTTGTGTTGCTCCACCCTGCGGCAGAGGGTTAATTGGGGATACAGCTGATCCCAGCGCAGAAGCACCACAACCGACACGACCCTGACACATCGAACAGTAACGCTCATCTACGGAATTTTCTTCACGCTTTTTTCTCCAAAGTTTTGACTCAGCGATTAATGTTTCATTTTGTGCACGTAACATTGCACACTCTTGCGTGAGAAATTCATTTTTTTCCATTAATGTATTAACAGTGTCCTCCAGTTCATCTAATTTAGCTTTTTTACGATCTCGTGATGTTTGGGCAGCAACTCGATTCTTCAATTTTCTATTTTCATGAAAAAAATACAAGAAAAAAAAATTATTAAACACATGTTTTCCATCATTCACTACCATATGGTAAATGTTAATTATCATATGTTAAATTAATGATGAAATATAATTAACTTACTTTCTTTGAAGCTTTTCCTCCCATGTTAGATGATCCAATCGTCGTTTTTTCCCTCTCATCCAAACATTTGTTTTAATGAGCTCATTCTGCGTGTCAATTGGTAACTCCAATTGCATTTTTTCCACATTTTTATCTTCCATTTTTGTCGCTGATTTATTTGACAATATGGATGCAGTAAAATTCGCACGATTGTTTGCTAATTTTACAGATTGATTTGTTCCAGCCACTGTCGATTTTTGTATGCCTTTGGGCAATGTGATTATGACACTACGAAGGGAGCTCATTATTTATCCCGGATATTATTATTGATAACACATTCAATGCCATTCAATATTTTAACTATAAACTGTTATATTTATTTATTATATTATTTTTTATTTCTACTCCTCAGGATGACAATCCAACTCAAAAGCCAATTGTCAAATGTCACTGACCATTGCTCCGTACCTTTTAGGTAAACTTTCTCCCTTGATTTCTTCTATCTGATGCAACAATGCTGACGTACTTTAGCAGACTGGTGAGATCATTGTTAAATAGCAGAGAACGTTCTAGATGAGCAGGGAACTGACATCATTGGTAGAATGTACAGTTAACTTGATGTGGGACATTGTCATTGGTTCAAAACATTCTCCCACCATATCCAATTGTCGTCATAGCTACAATTTTCCACAACTTTTCAATACTTATCATTTATTCATTTCCTATTGTTCCACTTTTTCCTTCCTTTTTTTATTACTTCTGCAACAGAGAAAAAATAATAATTCTATTATATCATTATTTTTATTCTATTTTAATATTTTTAATAAGTCATGAAGCAGATGAATTACTTGGAGATTTATATTATATTTTTTCTTTTCAGAATTGTAGCTGGCTGATTGTCTTATCGAATAATTAATCTTGAAGCTGATATACCTACGTCAATTGATTAGGAAATTCCTGCGATATTGTTCAGGAAAAAAATATAAATTATTATATTACATTAAAGATAATGTATGCAATTAAATGCATATACCAAGATGATGAGTTTTTATTATTAAAAAAAAACAACTTGGACTTAAGTATAGAGAGCATGCGTGTTTCATCAATGTATATATTCATTCGATCAATGAATAAATGTAAGCAGAGTCATCATTCAATTTTGACATGTATAATTGTTATCGATATTGATTCTAAAAATAATCTGGGTATTTAAAGGTCAAGTTAGGCTGTGGCATTCTACCATTTTAATATCTTTTAATGTTACGGAATTTTTGTTGACGTTATTTTACCTTTATGTGTGGAATCAATTGGGTGATGAATATATATATACAAAACTTAACCCCCAAAATGATTTAAATATATAAAATTGAATTGGAGATAAAAGCTGATAATATATTTAAGATTATATTTAATATGAACGATTGCTGGCTTTGAAGAATTTTTTATCTGTGTTGTACTCTGGAATGACAAAACAAACTAATATGGATACTTCATAAGGAAACTAACCTCAAAATTGAATGTAATTTTTTTGTATTGTCAACAAATAGAAAGAAAACACAAAGAGGATTCACTGAGGAAATCTTGTAGGAAATTACTTGGATATTTTATAATATTCATTGTATTATTTGATACATTGTGAAAATATATATTATTCTGAATGGATAATGATATAACCTATAAGTCCATACTGAATAGTATTATTCCAAATAAAATATTTGACGATATGGCTTGTGAAGCCTGTGCAACTAAATTCACGTTGTTCAAAAGAAAAGTAAGTTATTGATTAATAATCTATTGAATAAAAGTGAGAAATGTTTTTTTTAATTTTTAATAAATTTAAAGATTAATATTTTTTTTTTTTTTTTTCATTACAGTAATATGATTACTATATAGAATTTTATTTTTGTTGTTGCAGAAACAATGTAAAGATTGTATGAGATTTTATTGTACAGACTGTGTTATTAGGCGAGGTGATCGTGTCTTGAGCTGTGGCAATTGCAGTATGTTGTCTAGAAGACCATTAATTAGATCTCAAGTACTTCAAATGAAGTCCAAAGACCTCAAACAGTATCTAATTGCGAAAAAAGTTTCGCTTAGAGGATGTGTAGGTAAGTAAAGCTCTAAATTTAACATTATTCTCATTATCAGTAAAAATCTTATCCAGTTTATTAATTTGTTACTATAGAAAAAGAAGATTTAGTTAATATATTGATGCAATTTGCCAATGGGACAGAGAGTCAAATAAACAACGAAAGAACTGAAAATATTCCTGAAACAACGAGGTAAATAAATGTTCATTTAGTTAATTATTTTCCTGAGTAATTAAATATAATGATGAATATTGTTCATTAGACCTCAAGAACAATTAAATTCACCGCAGCCATCGTCTTCGCCAAGACGATCACGAAGCCCTCCAATAAATATAAGACAAACAGTTGAAACAGTCGAAAGTCCACAATCAGAACATGAACCATCACCACCATTTTCACCGCCATCATCACTGAATCACGATGTACAAATAGAAGAAGTGAACGTTGAAGAAGAGGCAAATAATGTTCAAGGTCCTGAGCCACTAATAACTGAACAAGATGAAGATCCAATATCGCAAGAACAGTTAAATTTACCATCAACAAATGACAATGAAAATTGCGGCGATAATTCATCGCCAATACTGACTGAAATTCCTACTGTAAATAATTTTTTTATTACAAATTATTCTCTCTATCTTGTAAACCAATCAGAGTTTATCTAATTAGAAATTTCCTTATTTCTTTTTTATGATTACAGTGGACAGGTAATGTAAAGATAGCAGATATTAATGAACGATCAGATTTAGAATATCTCAATGTGAAACAATTAAAGGATCTTCTGAGATCAAATAGAATTGATTTTCGTGGCTGTGTTGAACGGTCAGAGCTACTTGATAGAGCCACAAGACTTTGGGATGCTCATAATCAATCGAGAGAAGGTATTTTTGTTGTCAAAAAAATTATTTTACTTTTAGTTTTAATTTAAATGTGTTTTAGAGAATTGTTTAATGATTATTAAAAATTTGGGATTGGGATTAAATGATTTGTATTTATTTATTTTAGATTTGGATGGTGAAGGAGTTTATGAAGAAAGTTTGTGTAAAATATGTTGGGACTCACCAATAGAATGTGTTATTCTTGAGTGCGGGCACATGGCTTGTTGTATAAATTGTGGCAAACAGATGAATGAGTGTCCAATTTGTCGTCAATATGTCGTACGAGTTGTGAGATTTTTCAAAGCATAGAGTGCATAATGAAAATGTGAATGGGGAGAAAAAAAATTCATAAGACTCTAGAGAAGCTTGATGATATTAAAGGAAAAAAAAAATGAATGAAGTCAAAAGCTAAAGGTTACATGTACAGTCATTTATTTATGTTTCGAGTATGAAATGCGAACATATCTAGATATATATGTGAAGATAATTATTTTTTAACGTGAGTGTAAAGAGTTATATGGTCAATTTTTTTTTTACTAGACATGGCAAAAATTAAATCCAAAATGAATGTGTGATTTAAATTTTATAATTTCAAACGACTTCCAATTAAATTCATCGTACATAAAGTGCATATGTGCACTAAAAAATTAACAGATATATTCATTTTTTTATTTTGTTTCTTATAAAGAATTAAAAAAAAAAATTATTTTAACATTAAAAATTATAGCGAAAAAAAAAGGAAGAAAAATCTGAATATTTCTTATTTTTTATTTATTTTTGCTATAAGAACATTTGGTGCTATTTACATGTAATATGATACATCAATTTGCATATCTTAATTTGTTTGATCATTATTTTTATTTATTCAAAGATTTCAAAAATGACATTCAGCAGAGATGCCGGTATTGAATTCATTGAATGAGTTTTCAAAAATAAATTCTACATTAATCCCAGAATATTTTTTTTTTTACATCTCTTTTCGCAGACATTTTATCGCTGGATTGGTGGTGTCATTGTCATTCCAGGACCAGTCATGTGTGCCATTGTTGCATTAGGTCCGAGAAGAACCTGTTTTTGTTGACTCCGTTGAAATTCTTCCATTTGTGTCCTTTCAACTTCAATTATCATTGGTGCAAATAATATGGCTGATGAACTAAACAATGCCCAGGTAGCCAAGCAAGAAAGATTATATAAAGCTATGGAAAATTAATTTACAAATTATTGCAACGTCAAAAGAAATATTAAAACTAATTTATTACGGTTGATCTTACATTTAAATCTAGAGGACAAAAATGTTCCAAAATTATATCCAAAATTACGAAAACCTTCAGGAAGCATCTCTGTTAATCCAATTAATCTCTCAACAAAAGTCTCGTCCTGTGTAATCAAAAAATATTTTTAAAAAACTACAAATAATTACGGGTTATTTGATAAATATCAAAAGTGTACATGAAAAAAAGTGAGGTTATTCATTGGATCTTCTATTTATAAAAAAAAAAGAATTAAATTTAAATTAATTAATTATTTTACCTCTTCATTTTCTTCTTCTGCAGGAAGAATACATCTGATTCCTGGTGACCAAACGTCATTGTGAATCATTCCGCTACCCATGATGTGATTTCTGTGTTTATTAGCAAAGAAAAATTTTTTTCTTATTGGACTTTTTGATGGAGAACTTGAAGACACTGTTCTATAGCTTATTGTCCTACCCTGGCTTGCTTTATTTGCCTTATTTTATAACACCAGCTATTGAAAAGCACACCGGTGACCAAACACGTGCTTTTTGAGCTCAATGAAAGTGGGGAAACATTTTTTTATTTATGTAGTTCATCCAATTCTTTCCACTAGATGGCGCATTCATCGACTTTTAACTCTAGTGGATTAGTTCAAGAAACCGCCATCTCCCGAATGGGGCCTCTTCAGTCAAAAACTAGAGTTCAGGAACCCAACAATAGAGGCGCTTCAATCGTTTGAACATGTAAAACCCAGTAAAACTTTAAATTAATGCAAATCCAACATGTTTACAAGTCATTTTCAAATTATAAAAATATAATTTATTCAATCATGTTGAAGAAAATCTCCAAATGACAATCCAAATCTAATATTTATAAAGAATGAGGAGAAATTTTTTAGCCATCAAAAATTCTGGTGAGAAATAATATTAATTAATAATTTTTCTTATCATTTTTTATTTATTTTCTTGCTAAAAGATGTTTTGGTGCTATTTATATGTTTATATCATTTAATTAATCAATATAACAAATGCATTGAAGAAAAAAAATAAGATATAATTATACACAAAAGATTTATGAAAAAGAAATTAACTTATTCAAGTGAAAATGCACAGAAGAAATAAATTCCTATCTCTTTAAAAAGCCCCCAGTCACTTCTCAAATATGAAAAATGAATAACATAGTTAACAAAAAAAAAATGCCCTATATATTTAACTCATACAGCTTTTAATTATGATCAATCATTATCTACCCAATTACTTTTATTTATTCTAAGTTTAAAAAAAAAAAATAAGAAGTTCGTCAATAAATCTTGTTTATACGAGTCCAGAGAAACTAGTGAATGACGATAAAGACGATGGCATGATTAATTCAATTCATTGAATGAATCTGTAGAATGCATTCAACATTTATTCCAAGATTTTTTTTTTTTTGCAGCTTTTGCACAGACATTTTATCGCTGTACAGGTGGTGCCATCGCCATTCCAGGTCCAGCCATATGTGTCATTGCTGTATTAGGTCCTAAAAGAACCTGCTTTTGCTGAGTACGTTGCATTTCTTCCATTTGTGCTCTTTCAATTTCAATAATCATCGGCGCAAATAAAATAGCTGATGTACTGAACAATACCCATGTAGCGGAGCAAGAAAGATTATACAGAGCTGCAAAAAAAAAATAATAATAATTAAATCAATGGAATGTCAACATAAATATTTAATTTAAATTATTACAAGTTAATTGTCTTACATACATTTAAGACGAGAGGATAAACATGCTCCCAAATTGTAACCAAAATTACGAAAATCTTCAGGAAGCATCTCTGTCAATCCAATTAACCTTTCAAAAAAGGTTTCGTCCTATAAAATCAATAAATATTCATAAAAATTCATGAGTAATTACGTAAAACTTCATAAATGCCGAAAGTATAATGGAAAAAAGTGAGGTTAGTCATTGTATATTTTATTGATGATGATAGAAATAGTTTCAACAAATTATGTGTATCAATTTTAATTAATATATTAATTATATTGAATATGGGATAATTTATGAATTAGAATTAATATGAAATTTTGATAATATGAAATTTTATTTAATTAATCATTTTACCTCTTCATCCTCCTCCTCAGGTAGAATGGACCTAACTTCTGGCGAACGAATGTCACTGCTGACCATTCCGCTGTCCAAGATCTCGCTGTCGATTTCTTCGAGCGTCGCCATGTAATACAATGATAATAAACGGTAAGGTTTTTAATTTATAGTTTTAAATAATTATTAAAGAGTGCTAGCACTCTTTCCTAATATGACAAAGTGATAATGGTGATAATGTTCACGTGTGGTGGAATCGATTCTGATTGGATCTGCCATTAGTATACAAACTGACTACGCTAGTCAAAATTATATTTGTTATTTTTATATATTTTACTCTATGTATAATATTTATTAATTAGTTTTCTATGAAATTAATAATTTACTTACCGGAGAGAAACTTATAATGATATTTTTTTTTTATTCCGGTGAAAGAAATCTCGGTAATGATTTGATATTAATTGAGGTTAGAAATTTGAAATGACAATCGATATTTTTTATGTTTATACGTGTATTTCAATTATTTTTATTTAAATTAAAAATAGAAGATTTAATCTGGCACAATTGCAAATAATTAAAAAAAATACTCATCAATTAATTAATTAATATAAAGGAAATAATATACAATAATTTAATTTATTATCAAGTCGCAAAATTTTTTTTTTTGAAATATTTTTACTAGATTTAATTTATTTTAGAGGTTTTCGATATTTTGCTTGAATCCAAACTCTGTACATGGTCAATTGTCTTCCACGATTGACTTGCAATCTTCTATCAACAATATTTAATTCTTCTTCAAAATTACTTTCAATAAATAAATTTCTTATTTCATCTTGTGTGAAAAAATATGCTCGGGTACCATCACCTCTGGCATAAAAATTATCAGACAAACAACGTCCCTTTTTAAATCGTAATTGAGCCATATCATATCTGCCATAATCTCGAAAAAGAAGCAATCCTCCTGGTTTTAAATATCGATAAACCTGTTGAATAACGTGCTTGTGCCTAAAAATTAATAGTTTTCAAATTAAATACAGCATTAGCATTAAGTACAAGATAATTATTATACGTACTTATCAGGATGAATACTTGATAGAACAAAAATCAACAGAATAATATCTAAACTCTCATTTTCAAATGGTGGATCCCATTCACTCTGTGTTGCATCTAAAACAAATGCTTTACATCTAGACGTATCGTATTCTTTATGTTCTTTTAATATTTCAATAGCAGTTGAGGAAAAATCGCAGCCATATACAAATAAATTTGGATTAATATTGTACATAAGAATTGGAATTATAGTATTCCCAACTCCACAACCAATTTCAAATATTTTCAATTCTTTCGTCGTACAATTTTCATCATCATCATTATTTCTGCTAGCTTTACTATCAGATAAAGTATCTCCAGCTGAATTACCATGATACTTCACAGTATCAGGTGCTAATTCTGGAAATTCAGTAAATAACCAATGTCGATCTTTAAAAAATCGATTTTGATGTATTTCATAAAATTCATCCCAATATTTATCTGCATCTTTTTCATATTTTTCAAGTTGATCTTCAGTGACACTTATCACTGAGTTCTCCGCCACTTTTTTCTCTGCTAATTTTTGTTGTTCATCGTTCCACTGAACATTGTCCCTAAAAAAAAAATAAAAAAATTATTAAACATTCATAACCTCACTTTTTAAATACAAAAATATATTCGCTACAACATTACCATGCATTGTGTTGAAATACATTGTCATTATTAGTGAGTATTCTATTTCCAAATAGCGGACGTTTTTCTTCTAAATTTTCATTGCTCGATGCCATTTTTTATTTAATTACAATTATTATACAATAAACATAACTACACGTGCAAGTGAAACCTACATTACCGACATAGCTTTCACAATTCGTATAATATACATCGTTTTTTTATTTATCTCACCCGGTAAAGTATGAATAGGAATAAATTCAATAAAACGAAGAATTACAAGAACAAATTTATATATTAATTCAAATCAATAAAAAGAATTTATAAAAAATACGATAAAAAAAAAATTATTGTGAAATAATTTAATTATCATAGTGGAAATATTTGTTTGTAAATTTTAGAAACTACATGAGCATTAGCTAAATATAGACATTTACTATCTCAATTACGTCAGTGGCCAACGTCAATCGGTGATAATATTATGTAGCGTGGGTGAAGTATGAGCGGGGGTGTCACCCTCCTTTTTCCACCTACCTCCTGATGGTCCCTGTAAGCCATCGAGGTCCTATCCAAGGGAAGAATCGATATACACTCCGCCTCCACCCTTCTTCTATATATATTTTCTCTTCGTTATTCCCCTCTGCTATACTACCAACAATATTCACTCACCGACAACGAGCCATGTCCACCCTTTTCCACTTTCCTATATACATTTAACGTCCTTTACTTACAATCAATGAGATTCAAGTGTTGCACCATGAAAAAACATTTCCCACGCAATTTATGCAAAAAAATTACAATCAATATAAAATCAAATTGGAAAATAAATCCTACTTATATTGAATAATTCAAAATTGATTTACGAAATAATTTGAAATTGATTGAATAGAATTTTGAAATAATTTCATAGTTTAGTAAAAAAAAAAAAATTAAAAAATGATTTCAATATCATTTGTGAATTGTTACGGAAAAGTTATGATAGAAGTCAATTTTATAATGATTATTTCAACGATTCAAAGTTTTCTATATCGAGTTAAAAAGTAGAAATAAAAAAAGAAAGAGAGAAAAAATAGAGAACGTAAAAGTTTTGCTTTGTTGAAAAACGGGCTGGTGGGCAACGACGCCCAAGGGTGAAAAGCGGGAGAGTTACGCGCGTTATTGAGCGGGCCATATTCCACAAAGCGCAGACGAGAGGGCAACCACCCCGCAGTAACAAGAGGCAAAGCCAGAGAGAGGAGCATCAACTTGGCGTCGTGTACGCGCGCACAACATAGATCGCAAATTTCCTGCGTCACATTTTCCGCGTAACTCTCACTCCTCTTCAGCGCCCATTAATTCAAACGACAATGCATCAACGACGTCAATTTCTCGAACGATCCATCAACCCAAGCACACGATGAATTTCATCTGTAAAATTTACAAAAATAAATATATAAATAAAAAATTATATGACAATATAAAATTCTCAATTTTATGAATTTATATTACTCTAATAATATTATCGAACTAATATATTAATAAATTTTTCATCCAATATTACATACCAATGAGCAATCTATACATGTATGTATTATCGCAAGTTCATTGACACTAAGATGTGTTCTCCTTTGTTTCAGAAATAAAAAATCCCCCAAAAATATATCATCAAGGCATTTGGTCCTAGACGAATCTCACCGCACACGGATTTATTTTTTCCGTCTGGTAGAGAATGAGGATCAGCGTCTCCAGGGGTGTAAAAAGGGTCCGCCCTGTCTGGTGTGTTTCCACAGTGTGCTATATGTAGATACGAATGAATATACACATGTATATGTGCAGCACATATACACGAGACAAAAACGTGAACGAGATGGCAAGAGCGACAGCAGCAGGAGTCTGACGTCGACAATGTTATATAGAAAATGTAGGGGAGACTGTAGAAGGGTATGTGTTGTAGTTTGTGTTGAATATATACGTGTGTATAGATGACTTTTCTCTGATGGTAGTCTATAGTGTTATATGTATGGTGGTGGTAGTGGTCGATTCCAGCTGTATTGGGGTGTTTCACCCTCGCGCAGGAACGTGAGGGTCCAAAGATCGTTCGGGCGATGACCTCCAAGTTCAGAATTCACGATTTTTCCTCTTCTTTTCTCTCTCGTCCTTTCTCTATCTTTTTCATAATATCTCACAATTATTATTATTTTTTTTTTCCTTGTCAGTAAATTATTTTTTTATTCACTTTCTATGAAATATAATTTTTTATCCCTCGATTATTTGTCATGAAACAATTCCACTAAATATTATATTAATATGCTATTAGAATTGTATTGATATAGAATGATGTCAGAGTATAAATTTCTTATTTTTTTTTTTTTTTTTTTGGCAAATATTTTAGTTGCTTTAGTCTGTTCTACCTCCTACACCGACTTTGATGACCCGCATCAAGCGCGTCTGGTGGATCAATAAACCACGCGCACATATTTTTTTTTTTATTTCCCATGATGCTTTTTTTTGTCTCCTGGTGATTTTCTCTCTCTTGTTGTAAAAGACACAACAAAATATTTCATCATTATTGCCACACATTTTGACATATATGTACTTTATTTATCCATTTATTTTTTCAATACTCATCAATTCATTCACAGTTTAGTCCTCGTTCTTATTCTCTTTTGCATCGAGACAGTTTGTACAGGTGTCAATGAATTCTCATTCAATATTAATTCTGAAAGAAAAAAATAATAACATTAAAGTATAATTTAATTATTTATAATTTTTTTAGGAAAATAAATTGATATACCAATATCAAGTAATTTAATTTGATTATAGCAGCAGACATGTCGTTGTTGCTTCATTATTTATCATCATCAAAGCACAAAGCAGTATTGCAAATATAGAGGATGGTTTTAATTGTACGTTAAATTTCCAATACACGTAACAGAAAAGGTTAATAAAACCAGCAATATAACCAATGAATGTATTTTGCCAAAGAGACACGCTGCAAATGGGAAAACTTTATTACATGGGTACATGTAATAGGTATAAGGACATTAATGGCCCAAGAGTGAGAGAACTCATCCAACGAAAATCGATATTCAAGTGGCCACTATACACACACACACACACACACACACACACACACACACACACACACACACACACACATGTAAAGCATTAATTGAACCAATATATACCTGGTATAATTCATTCCTCTCATGTTCACGTAAAATGTTCTAGCAGCAGTGAACACGTTAGTTTCCAATAATTATATTCAACGAAGCATTGGGTTTACCTCATTCATAATGTTCTTAAAGATTTATTTATATTATTATAAATAAAGATTGTCTTTTTTTTCTTCACTCATGTGGCTTCCAATATGGCAATTCAAGTTGACTACATTATCCACGTTGTACGTATTGCTAAAATATGCAAGAGACAGAAAAAAAAAAAACATGATAATTATTTGATGAGTATGAGAATAATTTCATATGTTTTGTCAATTATTCATCAGAGTGTTGACAAATTAATTGAAGTATGTATATGTATGTATATATTTTTATGCGTAGATATACCTATATGTTCATCTATTTATAAAGAACACGCAGAGGGCAATTGACCGAGCAGCCTTGACTTCCCGTTGACCCAGCCACCTCGTCTGGTAAATTTCGTTCGCATCCTGGACTATTCGTAATTCTGTATTATACACCATTTATATTTAATTTAAATTCGCACCATTTAATTCAACAATAAACTAAATTAATTAATAATAATCATGTAATTTTAGGTTAGGTTTTCAAGGACAAAGAAAGTATACAGTCTAGACATCAATCATCATCAAATATTTCTGATGCAAAGAAAATTATTATCTTCTAGCAAATATATACGTGTGTATATCGCATTTTTGAGAAGTAAATGTGAAATTTTATGGAAAAATTAAAAATGGAGGGCATAAAGAAAGATAAACAGAGGATAAGAGAGAAATGTGAAAATAAAAGCAAGACGATTACTGTACATTGTGGTTGACATACTTGAAAGGTGACGAATGCATGAGGAAACACGACAACGTAGAGGACGGAGGAAGAGACAGGAGAGGGTATATAGAAGGAGTGTACATATACATATACAAGGAGGCCAACGGCCTTGACCTTGTCCGTGAGCATCGTCGTGGTAAGAGCTTGTAAAAGTCGAGAAATAAAATAGGATCAAGACATGAAAAAAAAAAAAAAAAACAGAGAGTAAATAAATATTCATGTTACATATTCATGATATTTAATAATTAATTATTTGTTATACATAACCTAACTTATTCATGACCTTTTTAATCATTGTTTCAGTCAATTGTTAAATCTTCATTCAACATAACCTGCATTTAGAACTGTGGAAATTATATAAAAAAAAAAAAAAAAAACAAAACAAAGTACGTAAAAAGCAACTTGAATTGCTTCTGTATTTGTGTGTCGGAAGGAAGGAAAGGTAATAGGTAAAGGTGGAAATAAAGGGAGTGCGGTAAATCGATAGCCAAGCGAATTTTGTCGACTTCACAAGAGGGCCATAACGTTGCATAGAGGAATAAAGAGAATTGGAGAATGGATAAGTTGAGTGTGAGTAAGATAGAAGAGGGGTGGGTTGACGACTGGGGCGGTGGGGCCGTGCGATTTGCGGGGGTGAGTGCACTCGCTAACATAACCCCTCTCTTTTTCTCTACGCCAATCTCTTGTGTCTCTATAGACGCCATGATTGAAAACATTGTTGCCAACATTTTATACACTAATGCCAATATATTTTGTTTTATATAAAAAAACACACGATGTCGCTGCGATCGCCCATACCAACATTATACATGTATATATGTTCCTCTGTGCTGCAGTAATCCAATCAATCTATCTATCCTTTATCCACCAATTACAGTGACTGTTGCTGTCTTTGTTTCTCCCACTCTCAACGTAACACGATTCAACCTCGTGACAAAGCACACAGAGTCACGGGCGCGGCCGTCGTCGTATGTCTATTCCCCTTCACGCACACACACACACACACACATGCACATTATATTATCCACCGTCGCCACCACACCAACATTTTATCTACAAAGAAGCTCATAAAGTCCGCCATATTTGTCATGCTATCTCAATTCACAAACGTTGGATTATTGCAAGTAAAACAGAGATGAAATAATATATTTTTGGGGGATGAATTGTGGCGCCACCATGCGGTCATTATAATCAGTTTCGGTAAAGATGGGCGAATCTCGCCGGGCAGTAGCTTAGACTCTACCTACAAGACAACATCACACTACCCAATGTTTCCCAATTAATTTGCGAGTTTGAAGGGTGATTTTAACGTTTAGTCACGCGCGATATTTAGTAATTAACGCGTGTGCTGTGTGTGTGTATGTGAATTATATAAATTAAATATATAAATCCATATATATATACATGATTATTACACATATATGTGTGGTGAAAAAAAAAAAAAAAAACGGGTAGTGTGAGCGAGAGATAAAACGACTGAAGAAGAAGAAGAAGATAGAGAGGGGAATAAAGAGGTATTGCAAAGCCGGGCTCAAACGAACGGTTACTTCGTACATAGAATATTTGTAGATGTGTGTGTATTGTTGTATGTGTGTGCGTGTATTATATGTAGAAAAAAAATTTTAAAAACGTCTAATTAACGTCTATTCATTGGAGAAATAACGAAAATACGAAGATTTATTGTAGGCAAGACGATAACTTAGGACTCTGAGCAGGTCTCAAATTTTGGATTTTAAATTCTCTTTAATTTAAAATACATATTTTACATTTAATTTTTATATTATTTAATTTAAATATATTTTTTTTTTTCTTTTCGTGTTCATTTTCTCACTTTTTTTTTTTTTTTTTGACAAACTTTGCAGAGTATTGCGGCGTCGAGAAGGTGGAAAGGAAGGAACACACGGAGTAGAAACACGAAGTATATAGAGACAAGTTGAAGGGTGAGAGAGAGAGAGAGAGAGAGAGTGAAGAAGAAGGAATACGGAACGAGACATACACGTATATATATATATATACAGTGGTGGTAGAGGAAATTTGGTCGTGGAGACTGACGAGAATATTGCTGAGCTCGAGATAGAGAGTTGAAGCAACGGGGGAAAAAAGAAATTAACGAAATAAAAATAAGAGAGAAGCCACGGTAGATAAGAAAAAGGAACAATTTCTTTTGTGCTTCGATTAAATCTTTAAATCTCCAAATAAAAAACAAATGAATAAAGCAGAATAAATGATTAAAAAATAGTTTTAAATAGAGAGAAGTGATACAAGAATATACAAAACAAAAATAATAAACAAAAAAAAAAAATTGTAAATTATTTATTACAAAGGAGGTATTATATTTTTGTAAAAGATAAAAAAAAACAGAAGGAAAAATAATACGTGATTGAATTGAACGTTGAAATAAAAAGAAAAAGTGCAAGTCAAAAATAATTGCGATAGAGAGAGAGAGAAAGCGAAAAATAAAATTATTTTACATTGCTGTATGTGTCTGTGTGTTAAAATATTACATACGTGAATGGATCATCAAATCAGTGAATGATTAAAATAATAATAATAAATAATTAAATAAATATTCTGCATTGATATAGTGCGGTGGAATAAGGAGAAGAAGAAAAGGAAATTGAGGAAAATTAATAATCGAGTGGAGAATTAAATTAAAATAGAAAAATAAAAAATAAAAAACTAAGAGAAAATCCTGAACGGAGACACACCCTCGTTCTTCGTGGCATCCTCTCTATCTATCCCTCACATTTCTCTCTCTCCTTCCTTATCGTCTGATATCTGCATTCTCCCTCTCCTGTCTTTTGGGGCCCGTCACTTCGATCATCGTCGCCGCGCACTCTGTTGAAAAAAAAAAAATAAGAAAATTTTGCTGCAACGTGTGTGCGTGCGTGATAACATCTCCTCAAAGAGCACTCAACAGGAGATTTAAAAAAGGATAAAACAATCTAAAATAAAAGAAGAAACTGAGCTTCCTGTGTGTGTGACATTTATTTAAGTGTTACAACTTGGAATAAAAAATAAATATAAATTAATTAATTGAATAAATAAAATCGCAATTGTGTTCTTTCAATCGGGCGCAAATTAAAGTGTGTATTTATTTATTTATTAATTAATTAATTAAGTGTATAACTACAATTGGAGATAATTGTGTATCTGTATGGGAATTTGTGCTGGTAAAATTACGGTGGTTTTAGGTGTGCCCCGTATCAGTTTATAAAACAACTTCAATCACATTAACGCAATATCAATTTATCTATTTAAAAATCCTCGTTCGTTTATCCAAACTAAATAGAAGAAAAAAAAGTACAACATCAAAAAGAAATTAATTATTAATTCCTAATTTTTTTTTTTTAATTTTATTTTATTTGTTTTGGGTTTTTTCCCATCGGTTTATCGTGTTTGTGAGTGAGTGGTAGACATTTTTCTGTATGCCTTCTTCGAGTTTATTCATTACTTGAGATAAATCATCATAGAGAATACTTGAAAGAAACAAGAAAAATTATAATAACAACCAACAAGAAGCAGTAACTATCCTCATCGTCATAATGTCCGTGAGATTAGAAAACGTAGCCGGGCCAAGGAAGCTCAACTACAAAATGATGGTGAGTGAACTTGAACATATTTAACATTAAAAAAAAAAAAAAATATACATATTATATCAATAATTATCCCTTGAATTAATTCGCAAAAAAATTAAAATGAATAATAATTTTGTTTATTTTCTTATAAAATATTATTTCAAAAATAATATATTTATTAAAAATTATAATATAAGAATTTTCATGAGAAATATTTCGATGGGGGCGTGCGATGGCCGATAGATCGTCGCGGAACCGGCGTAGTTTGACAGCTTGCCACGGGGCGTCTACTGTCCCACCCATTCTCCATTTATTTTTTTATTTTATTTATCCCTACTCCTCATCTTTTCCACTTCTCTCTTCGTACAACTCAGTCGCTCGACGCTATCGTTATGCTATCACCCCCCTGTATGTATATATGGATGTGTATTTCATGTACTAACCAACTTTCCCCACCATTGCCACTACCTCCCCTTGTCTGGCTTTGATATTCACGCGATCATATATACACACACACACACATACACACATATATATATATTCTTGTATATGTACTCTTCTGACTGCCAGAGCTCTCTGTATATAACGCACACGGCAAAAATCTGCATAGCATGCACGAGAATTTCTTGTTGGAAGCAAACAAGTGCGAATGTCCTCCTTATCGTATGTGCATTCCAATGGTAAAATATTTCAATGTAACAATTGTAATAATTATTATACTAATTATAATATTACAATATTAAATTTAAATGAATAATATTATTATTAATTATAATTTAATATTCAATTTTGTAGTGTTATAAATTGGTGGAATAATTTTTAATTTAAATTATCAATTTAATTGAAAGGTGAAATTTTATTATTAAATTTAAGAGAAATATTAGTAAAATATATATATTTTCTTGTTACATTGATATTTTACTAAGGTATTTAAATATATAATCTCTCAGGGGGGGTCCAAATATTCTCTCTTTATTTTTTTTTTTTAATTTTTTTTTACAACACTTCCGGTCGCACGGAACGAGTTTTGACGCGCGAGGAAGTTGTCCATTGACGCTACTCTCTTTATCATTTACTCTCTCATAATAATATATATTGATGTAGCCCTGAACAGTGGTGGTGGTGGTAGTATTAGTAGCAGTATAGTAATACCTATGGCTCTTTGCATTATGCTCTTCTCATATAAGTAAAGAGATGAATTGTATTTTTTTTTTTTTTAAATTTTTTATTTTACTTTTTTTCTTGTGTTTAAACGAGTTAGAGAGGGCAAAATTGAAGCCAATAGTTTACAAAGCAAGAGAACTATTTTATATATGATCCACACACTCCATGTTTGAGCAATGCAATGTGTCATGTGACAGAGGAATTTACGCCAGTTATCTGTCTATATATTATTGTTGTATTAGTATTAGTAGTTAGTTATAAATCAACGGGATGTCTGGGATTGACCTGTTGACATTTCATACGAATATATTAAACAATACGTAATTATAAAGCGTCAATTAATGCCAGAAATCATTTAAAATCAATTATCATTTTTTTTTTGTATACAAAATAAAAAATTATTATAAATACATTATATATAATTAATATAAATATATTATTATTGTTATGGTGTGCTGAGGGATTTAATTATTCTTTAAATGCTAAAAAAAAATGTTTAATGGTAGAATATAATAAAATAGTAAAATAATTAGAAATTATTTAATTAGCTAAAAATTATTTGCTATTGTCCAATAATAAATTCACATGAAATAGACACAGACTCATGGATTGTTTAGGAATGTCGACGATATATATTCAACAGCAGAGTAAGAAGATGATGAAAAAGAAGAGGAATAAAAAAAATATATATATGTAATAAGAATAAAAAGAAGAAGAAGCTTCCAAGCTCAGTTCTCTGTTAGTTTTCCGAAGGCCAAGGCGGTTTGCCGGCTGGCCAGTCTTGCTCGCTCGATTGCTCGCATTTCAAGATGGACTCTTCTCTCATATGTGTATAGTATATATTCCCATGTATTTGTGAATGTATTAGTTCATTCTCCCTTCCCTTTTACTCTTTCAAACACACTCCGGATATATCTCGACAAACCCAACTGCGCTATCTTTTTACCCCACCATCAAACAAATTCTCCCTCTCTTTATTTTTCTCTCAAATAAATATATATATATTTTTATATTTTTCTCTATACTATACTCCCTACTATATTCTACTATTTCCCTTGTTGCTCTTATTTGTTCCGTTGATATATGTATGTATAAAAGCGTATCTATGTGAACATGTATACGCATGAATTTTACGTTGACACTTGGTACATTTTTCCCCTCATTTCTCTCCCTCAATATTTTCCCCACCTTTATCCCTAGCTACTGCCGGTATTACCAACCAGATTTTCCATTGGACAGTAGGGAAGAATTCACTATATATATGTGTGTGTGTGTGTGTTGAGTTTGATGGCGTGTATTGAAAATGGTTGGCCTTGATCGATACCCTTTTGCAGGGAAAATTGTCTCTTGTTTTTGTTCATCTTGCATTTTATCTAGTGGTATTTATTTACTTGATAGAAAATAGATTAATGATGCATGATAATGTTTGAGAATTATTTGATATAATGTTGTGATGATTTTTTTAAATGGAGGGGAAAATAATATTGATGAGCGAGAAAATAGTTGTACCTGCCCTAACTCGGGTCAAAGGACTTTCGGGTGGGGCTATTGAACTCAGTTATTGGACAAATGTGGAAGGAAAAAATAAAATGCTATGTAGGAAAATGATAAATAAATTATATTGGGAAAAATTATATTTTTTAAATATGATAATATTGCATTAATAATTAATTTATAGAATTTATATTAATTCAAGTTTATTTAGTATATTAATATGTTATTTATTTTATTTACAAATATATATATTAAGTTTATATTTGATATTAAATATTGATTGGAATTTTGCAGTAGTAGAAATAATTTAAAAAATTCCATCTAATGTGAAATTGACGCCAACAATTGTAAAGTTAGGTTGGGTTCACTGGTGCACGTAGGCGTTGCAAGAATATCGATTGTTAAGCTCAGAGCATATATATATATATACCGTGCACATATTCTGTCAGTACAACGTAACTGTTTCACTTAGATACAAGATAATAAAACACGAAAAGAAAATTTGAGAAACGAAAAAAAAATAAAAAAAAAAGTGATAGATAAAATTAAAAAGAAAAATTAATATTAATTATTAATTTGTGGATTTATTATGTTATTTATTATTTTATTTTATATATATAATTAACCCTTGGTAAAGATGATGTTTATGGTGATTATATAAAAAAAATATAGTTCAAGAGCATGTGAAGAAAAAAAAAATAGATTATGAGATAAGAAGCAGGATCTTGTAGCAATCAACCAGTTCATTTGGTATACCAGGTCATAGAAAGTCTCTCTCTCTCTCTCTTTCGTCTTTGCGTGTTACAATTTTATATTATTTACTTGTGTATATGTGTGTGTATAAATATAAATACATAAATAAAACAGCTCCAAGAAACTTTCTTTCGTTCATCGAGATTCATTGATGGTATAAAATAAAAATAAATATGCCATGAGGAAAATTATTATTAAAATACAATAACGTAATTATATTCTGTCATATAATTACTAGGAAATGAATATAAATCAGTGTGTGTGTGTGTGTGTGTGTGAATATTGTCAGCACAGAGATCAGTTGATAATTATCCTTGGAATTAAATATTTATCCGGTCATCGTTGTCCTTCATTTAATAAAATAATTAAAGTTTCTTTTGAAATATATATTTATTTTATATTTTTATATTTTTTCTTTATGGTTTTATTTATTTATTTATTTAATTTTTATTTGTTGATGATATGTTTTTATACAAAATTCAATAATTATTCTAGGTATCACGTGAGAAATTGTTTGAATATATTGTCGTGTATGTATACAAAACCTGTTAGCGTGCACTCTTGTAGATTGTATGTATTGTATGTATAGACATTGTAATATATATTTATAAAAGTATTGTATGTATACTGTGATTCAGGGTCTTGAAGTCAAGTTCAATCAGCGACAATAACGCGATGATAAAAAAATATGCCCTTCATTTATTTTATTTTATTTTTTTCGTGTTACGTGACTGATATTATTTATTTTTTTAATGACGAAATTAATATTTTTATTTTTTTTGTTTTTAGTTATATAAAGGTTTAATGAGGTTTAGTTATAATTATCTGGCAAATCATACGGATGATATTGTCTCGATTCATGTTGTATTTTCATTATTTTAGTTCTCAATGTCATAAAATTACAACAACAACAAAAAAAAACAAAATAAAATTCAATTTCATTAAAAAAAATTCGGAAATATTTTTTTTGTCACAGTATAATTATATTGTTTACTAAAAAAATTAATCAATATCAAATAATAATTAATATCAAATAATAATATGTATTGAAAATATTTATTTCAATATTTATTAAAGCTAAATAAAAAATTTTTATCATTCATAATTTTTTTAAATTTTATATTCTGATAATATTTATCATAAAGCGGACGTGATTGGGATATTTAAACATTATAAAACAATGGATAATTTACGTGTAGTATTAATGAGAATTGAAAAAAATATTTTCGTGTCTCTAAATTTGAATTTTAAAATTGAAATTAGATTTAAAATATCGTTGAATAATATTCAAAGTGTCGTTGAATTGTGTTTGGGGAATTCAAGTTATTTCGCAGACGAACGCCCGGGGCGTGGACAGCTAATAATACAGCTATGCCTAGGTTGGCATTAATAAAAAAAAAAAAAAATAAAAAAGGACGTTAGGCCACCAGCATAAAAAAAAAAAAAATAAAATACTGCCAGGAATATAAATAAATGTTCTATTAAATTCAACGAAACATATTTAACTTAATTAAATTGAATTAATTATTTCATTACACTCTACTTCTTCAATTTTTCACACAGCTATTATTGTTATTTAATTTATTATTTATTATTTAGGTTATATGCCTATATGGAATACAATTTGTTTCCATTCATTGCCAGGCACGGAAGTCATTAATAAGTCAATAGCCCCGGATTTTTCCTTTCTTTATTATTTTTTATTTATTTGTTATTCATTTTCTCCTTGCGTACATTCTCTACGGGTGTTCAATTACACACGCGTGATACCTGTTCATGCTCACGAATATTTTATATATATACATGTGTGTCTGCAATATTGTGTAAATGTATAGCGGGACGAAAAGAGAAATGAAACGAATAAGAATTGTGGGATAATATATTATAAACGTGTGTGTATACGCGCGTGCGTTTTCTTTCAAGGCAACGGAAGAGAGCATATTGCGGAATGTTTGGTATGTGCTTGTGTGATGCCTTTGGTTGAAGCCTCTTTTGCTTTAGGAGATAGTATATATATGGAAGAGAATTATACTGGGGATGAATACAGGTTTTGCCAGGTTTTAAAACTCCTCCTTCTTTTACTTCTATCTCATCTCATTCAATGTCCTACCTCGCATTTTATTTTTTATTTCACGTTCATTAATTTATTTATACCTCATTATTGAGAATTATAAATTTTTGTCGTTGTTATATATATATGGTATTTTTGTTAATGTTGGTAATATGGTGGATATTTATTTATTTTAGTTATTAATATTGTTTGGGAAATTTTTATCTATTTTTGTTTTCATTTTTTTTTTTTTTTTTTCGATTAATTTTTATTTTTATTTATACCTAATTATTGAGAATTATTATAAATTTTTGTCGTTGTTATATAGATGGTATTGTTGTGAATGTTGGTAATTTGGTAAATATTTATTTATTTTAGTTATTAATATTGTTTGAGGAATTTTTATCCATTTTTGTTTTAATTTTTTTTTTTTCGATTAATTTTTATTTTTATTTCAACTTTATTTATTTATTTATACCTAATTATTGAGAATTATTATAAATTTTTGTCGTTGTTATATACATGGTATTTTTGTGAATGTTGGTAATTTGGTGAATATTTATTTATTTTAGTTATTAATATTGTTTGGGGAATTTTTATCCATTTTTGTTTCAATTTTTTTTTATTAATTTTTTTTTTTTGATTAATTGATGTGATAAAATTTATTCAAGTATTTGTCTGTATGTATGTGTGTGTGTGTGTGTGTCTGTGAGTAATCGAATAAATTTTATCTATGATCCATAAAGATATTTATACTGACGATTATTTGTGAGAAAAAAAATTTTTTTTTTTTTATATATTTATATTCTTGTGTATGCATGAATGCATACACAAATATATTATTAAAGAGAAATTATTTTTCGTTATCGCTTATCGCATTGACCTCAAGACGAAGTCAATGCTTGTGCTACGATATATTTGTTCATTAAATAAATTTTATACCATGGCGAGATGACACAAATGAGAAATAAAATTATTGAATACAATTTTTCTTTCAATTTTATTTATCTTTCATTTATGTTTATACACAGATCAATCTAGTATTTTTTTCTGTATATTTTTTTCTTCATCCATTAAATTAATGAATAGTTGAATATCATCAATATTTTATTTTAATATAATTTTCAAGCTTAAAAATTTTTATTTAATGATTTTATTACGATTATATTTTCTGTTAATATTTATATAACTTTTAAATATTTTATTTTGATAATTTATAAATATTCAAGGCCCTTTTGTTAACCGTATTTGTGTGTTTACATAACAAATATTAATTTATACTGGTAATATATGTTATTTAACCAGAATTATTAATATTTATTCACATTGTAGAATTTATTTCTACAAAAAAAAAAAAATATATGAATATTATAAACGGAATTTATTATCACCAACCAATAACTGTACATACGTATTTTAAATATACATTCACAGTACTTTGACGTATTGTAAAATGAATTCGTAGTATTACCATAGAGATTATATATTTAAAAATAACATTTCAACATCAACGAATAAAATTCTAAATAAATAAAAATATAATTCCTACACGAAAAAAAAAAAAAAAAAAAAATTTACAGCAATGAATAAAAATCAATTCAATAAAAATATAATAAATAAATAAATAAATAAATCAATAATTATAGTAAACATAAAAAATAAGAAAATAAATTTAATAAATTTAATTAAATGATAATTTAATTTAATAAAATAGTGTAAATTAAATTGATATAATAAAAAGCATAATATTTAAATGTATTATTATTTTTCAGGGTACAAATGGACCTCGACCCACGTACACAGGCGCAAATAACGGTAACGCGGGTAATGCAGGCGCTGGTGGTGTTGGCGTAGGCGTCGGACCAACTGCTGGAGGACACGGTCTTAAGGGTGGTGCAGGGGGAGCACCACGCGGCGGTAATCCAGTGCAATATCGGGCAAGTAGCGCCGGTACTTGGGGGGCTGCGCCGTCTGCTGGTTATCCACCATACACAAGGTATCCAACAGCAGCAACGCAAATGCCAGTTGGTGCTCAACAATTACCACCAACAGCAAATCCATACGCTGCTACTGCTTACGCTCAACATGCAACGGTAAATAAATTTATTTATTTTTTTAATCATTTATATATTAATTTATAAAATGGGAAAAAGAAAAAAAAATAAACATTATATTTCATTGTGTAATTTATTTTATTTATATTTTATTATTGTTTTTTTTTTAGTATGGAGGACAGAGAGTACCAACAGCATCATCACCAGCTAATACTAGCAGCAGCTCAAGTAGCGCAACTGGCAGCCAAAGTGGCACAATCAGCACGAGCTTGAGTAATAATGCAATGCAGGGACAACCGCCTGAACAATTGTCTAAAACGAATTTATATATTCGTGGGTTGAATCAAAATACTACTGACAAAGATCTTGTCAATATGTGTTCTCAGTGAGTGTGATGAATTGATTATTTATGGAATATTATATGTATATATTTGTATAATTATATTGCAATGATTGTTTATGACAGTTGGAATTAATTAATTTTATTTTTGTATCTTTTTTTTTTTTTATATTTTTTTTTTGTTTTAATTTGTAGATATGGAACGATTACATCTACAAAGGCGATTCTGGACAAAAATACTAATAAATGTAAAGGTACTTAGTTGAATTCTACACTTTTTAGTTTATACGCTGCTGTATCCACTGCAAACAATAATTAAATAAATTTTTTTTTTTCCGTTTATCGCGTTTTAATGTTGAAAAAAAAAATATTTTTTTATATTAATTTTACAATTTATATATTGAGCTTGCGTTATGTGCTTTTATTTATTAATTATCGCTTCACTGTCAAGTTATTGATTAATATACAAAAAAATATTTATTTAACGCAACAAAATATCTATCATTTTTATTCATTTATCAAATATTTAATTATAAATATATTACATAAACATATTTATCCACCTATATATTTATTTATTTATTTCATATGAATTACTGATAAAGACACATGATATAATTGCAATTTTCTCTTTTGGACAATTCTTTATAATAAATAATCAGATTATTATTCGTGATTATATTTCACCTTTTTATATTATATCTTTTTATTATTTCTTCTTTTTCTTCAACCTACAATTATTAATTGTCTGTTTCAGGTTATGGCTTTGTAGACTTTGAGTCACCGGTGGCGGCTGAGGGTGCTGTGAAAGCACTGGTCGCCAAGGGCATCCAAGCACAGATGGCGAAAGTGGGTATCTGGTTGCATCGTAGACTGGCCAGTGTACGTTGGTTGTGCATGCAAGTACAGTAATACCAGAGTAACAGTAAACCTTTCTATCTTTCTCTTTCTCTCTATTCATTATCTCTCACTTCTGTATCAATCTGTCTATCTATCTATTTATTTCTCTGTCTATCTATCTGTCTGACTGTCTATCTATTTATCTACCTTGTTCATCTCACTATCTATTTTTCAGTAAACATTTCTGTCCATTTTCTTTTTCTCTTTTATACTCAC